>QRFJ01000049.1:1181800-1506175 GCA_006176705.1 Cocos nucifera
CTTTTTCTTTCCATAAGACTTTCTTTTGGAAGAAGTCCGTTCCATAGCAAGAACTGAGCCTTTAGAACCTTTCATAGAAAGCTCAGCGGTAACCAGCATATTCATTAATTCGGCCAAGGAATTTTGAAGTTTATGCATGTGGTAATTCATGATGAATTGCCCATATGCATCAGTCAAGGATTGCAGAATAATATCGTTCTGCAGATCCAAGTCCTAACTTCACACCGAGCTTCTCAAGCTCTTCCATGTCCTTGATCATTGTCAGACAGTGATCTTGGACTGACTGCCCATCACGCATCTTAGCCTTAAAAAGTCATTTCGTGACTTGATATTTGGCTGCGCGACTCTGTTCACCAAACATCTCCTGCAGGTGAGCCAACATTTGGCGAGCAGTCCCGATATCTTCATGTTGGCGCTGGAGCTCATCAGACATCGAGCCCAACATGTAATATCTGGCCTTATTATCTTCGTCTATCCATTTTTTCAGAGACGCTCTCTGTTCAGTGGATGGACGGCTGGTAAGGTGGGAGGGTCCTGGTCCAAATACATGGGTTAACTTCTCGAAACCCAAAATAATTTTGTAGTTCCTGAGCCAATCTTTATAATTGGGTCCAGTCAGTCTATGTGTGTCCAGGATACGTGCCAATGGGTTGGACGCAGACATTTTCCTGTAGAGAGTCAAAGATTCTAGTTAGATACTGTAATTTATGACTTGACCAATTTGTTTAGGATTTTATTTTTAAACAAATTAGCTCCCACTATTTTCTCGGATCCCTACACTCCCTCTGTAGAGATGCAAAAATCTCCACGATTAATGATTTCTAGTGGGTGGTGCGGTCTCACCAACTGACTCATCACCTCACCTAACAGTTATTGGTGATGGGTTAGCCAATGAGTGAACAACTCTTGTTCAATGATTCTCTAATCATGGTGCACCCAAACTTGGTCTCTAATTCATGAATCTCACCGTATCCGAAATATTGATCCACTCCTTAGTTAAGTCAGACCCACCATTTGCATAGACTGGGATTCCTAATTGAGTCTCTCACCGTATCCAAAATATTGAGCCCAACTCATCCTCCAGCCCATAGCATCCAATGCCTAATAGACATGGTTGCATCTTCCCGGTGCAACTGAGCCACTGTATCCAGCCGAGAACAATCAACCCCGGGAAGGGCCCGCACATCTACAATGGTGGAAGACCTCAGACTTAATCTTTTCTTAGGGAGAATTGATTCAGGTCTCATTAAACTAGACTTGGTCATAGTCATAACAATTATGACTAACCTAGTGGCATGGGTTAGCTCGGATTATTGACCACCTCAGATCAGAACTGTGTCAACAGATATGGCCAGGTAAGTGAGACCGGTGGAAGGAATATGCCATTAACTCGTACAAGAACGCATTCAGGTCGAGTAGCTTCCAATTAAAAACCAGTCGGTCGTATGTGCCAAACTTACCTTAGACACCAAATTGTTGAGTCAGAACCAATTGGGTTAGCCTACAATCCAGACTCTAACCTCTGAGCCTAATTAGGTCTTGCTTGATCGTGACTCGATCTTGACCCAGACTTAATCCTATTAGGCTGGTCAATTTAAGCATTGTTGATCCCATCTAACCAACTCTTGATTCGGTTTGATCAACCGCTTAGACCTAATTGAGCTACCCAAGCCCGAACCCAGTATTATGAATATGTCTTAGATCTGAAATTCTCAATTTTAGACCTAATTAATATTCCATAATCTTAATTCTTAATTAAGTAGGGTTCATAAACAAAATATGCACAATAAATCCTAGGGTTTCAGGATCTAGGGTTTTGCAGAAAGTAAGTTTTGGGTTTCTGATTAAGGACGAACACGCAGCACCCCTACACATCATAAGAACACCCCATCGAATGGGAAAGAGAGGGCCTTTAAACCCTTCTTCATTCTTATGACCGGACGGCCAAGAGGAACGCCTTAATCAGGAACATGCAATACTACAAAATAGTTTTAGATCTATATCATATATCTCATATACAAATTAGATCTAATCATGGCATATTTTGCATACATCTCATGTATCGAATCATGCATATTTTTCAGATCTAAATTATCTCATAATAATCTAAAAAATTAGATTTAAATTGATCTAATCAAAATAAATTCTAATCTAGACAATTATGTAGAACTATTCTACAACTAGTCTAGACATGCATCAATCATATCTCATATGATATTTAAAATTAAATAATTTTTATTTGCTATTTTTTAGATGTTATTATAACCATTATAATATCAAAAAATAGTAAATAAATAGATCTAAAATATGATTTAATCAGATTAAATCATGCATGCAAGACTATTCTATAGAACTATTCTATTTTAGAACTAGTCATGCATATTTTCTAATCTTAGATCCAAATCATTTAATTTTAATTTTTTCTGATTTTAGATCTGATCACATCTCATGTGACATCTAAAATCATTTATTTTTTAATTAAAATAAATTTAAAATTCAGATCTAAATACTTTTAGAACCTTGGCTCTGATACCAGTTGAAGGAAAATCCTGATTTTTCGGACCAGGTTCGTTCAGATCTGATCAGATCAAGAGATATATTTCAAAAATTTTTTTCTTTGATCCTAATCAGATCTAAGATATTTTAGATCTGATTCTTATTATTTTAATAAATAAAATAAAATTAAGATAAATTAAATCAAATTTAATTTACCTTGATTTGGGTAATCCTATTACCCTGTTGATGATCCTGTATTGCAGCGGAAGGTTCTGGATCTAGCCACGCAAGTGCCTGGCCTCTACCGGTATCCACTCGGGTTGGATCTGGAGATCCTCTTCTTCTCTATCACATCTCCAAAAATTAGATCTGGATCTGATCTGGAGGATCTTCAAAACTCTTTTGAAGATCAGCAGTCGTCCTTTGCAGCAGCGCAGCCTTCTTAGCTTTTGATCGCCTTTCTTTGATCTGAATCGCACCAACCAAGTCCAAAACTCTTTTGGACGTGGAGAGGAGAGGGAGAAGGTGGGTTTGGCATGGAGGAAGGAGGGGAGAGGCAGCCTTGGGGCATGGGGAATTTGATTCAATCTACTTTTTAATAATTGAGTTGGGCGCAGGGTCTTATTTATAGACTAAGCTTGTGATCCAACTCCTCTTCTTCCCAACCAATCACAACCCTTTGTGAAATCAGATCTAAATCTGATTGGTGGGAATAGAGTCCCCTGGATTCCTCCTTAGAGGGTGCCTAAGACCAGTCAAAGTTGGTTCTTAGGAGAACTCTAATTGGAATCCAAAAAGGAGATGGAGTCCTTGTCCAACAAGGGACTCCTAGGCGCCTCCAACTTGGGCACACGCCAAGGGTGGCGTGCGCCCTTCTCCTTGCCAGGTTCTGGCAGGGGGACAGGCCCCCACCAGCTCTCCAATAGGTGCATGACATGTGGTCAAAAGTCAAAGTGTCAATGGTCAACATTTGACCAGTCAAAGGTAGACTTTTGACCAAAGTCAAAGAACAAGAAATGGCAGGTGACCAAAAATGGCAGGTAATGTCTTACAAAATAAGACAACCTTTTCTGACTTGGACAACCTCCAGTCAGACCATATGAAGGCCTCTGATTGAGCACAAACTCCTTTGGCTCAGTCAGGACAACTTATTTATGATAGTAAAAGAAGAACGTTAAGGTTCAATCGAGTGCTAGCACGATTTTCCTTGAACCTAATTGAATCTCATTCAGATCAATTGAACTAGATCAGTTCAATTGATGATCACCAGATTCAAACCCTTGTTTGTGTGACCCAGTTAGGTTCAGTTCTGTATGGTAATGGGATATGTCATGATCTCTATCATCGACATCATCGAAACTCCTTTCGATGGATCAGAACTCTTCTGATTCGAACAGCTAGAATGATCGATCATCTAAATCATTCTAATTGCTCCCAAAATCCACCAGTGACACCTAGCAGTATATGGTGGCAACCCATCAGAGCTGAATGCGAACCTCTTGGTGCAGCTACCTGTGTGATTAAGTTCTTCTATCTTGAGCCCCGATCAGATTAGGGTTAAGGTGAACTCGTCAAACCCTAGTCTCTGTCATATGATGTAATCATTCGATTCGAGTCCAATGTGAAAATCTAAATAGAAACTCTTTCTATTATTTCACTCTACCATGGCCATGGGCTTCTGGACTTGATTCTCATGATCATCATAGGGCTGCTCCTCTACCACCGAGGTAGATAGATTCCATCTTGATGCAATCCAGTTCCTACAATGAACATGCTATAGCCAACATACACCTCAGGGTTCCATATGGCTAGGAGACCGAGTAATGGTGTAGTCAAACTATAACACCCTCAAGGTGAACTGCCGATGCATCTCAGGTCAAAGAACCAGACACACTACTGCAGCATCGAGTCAGTCATTGACGAGAAGGTAGACTTCCTAATGACTACTCGAGGTGGTCACGCTCAGTGCCCTCGTTCTCTAACGAGTACCTGTACTCTCGCTCCGGTGTCTCCACACCGTAGACTCAAGACTCATCTACTAAAGAGAAGCGATTGTACACCAACCTTCCGGATCAATCACCATCCTCGTGATGATCCTATGGTCGGGAGCATTTTATGAGTTAATAATGATTATTCATGTCTTAAATTTTCAACTCTTGAAAATATGAATTATCATTACCATTAACTCAAAGGATGTATCACAGACACTAAATACACATATGTGATAGAAAATAACCCATTTTATTGATTATAGTCAAAATTATAATTTTGCCCCTAGAAGTGTATTACAAGTGTCAGCCAATTCTGGCTTCTAGGGCACATATATCTAACAATTTAGGTTAAAAAAAACACCTTATTTTTGCCAATGGAAAGATGAAAATTATGAAGTCAAATTGAGGACTTTTTTTCCAATGTACCTGCTAGGGGGCTCTGTGTCACCTGAGTCAAAAGGGATAAGTTATGTCTACTTGGATGGCGCCAAAGAGTCTTCTTTGACTAGTCTTGGCGCCACCTAAGGAGGTTTGTGAGGGACTCTAATCTGATTGGATTAGATGATGTCATCCCATCAATCAAATTTAGATCTGATTGCACAAAGAGCTGTGATTGACCGAGATGATATGGCAATGCATGGCACAGCAGGATCTATAAATAAACCCTATCTGCACCTAGGATTAAGAGGTTCTACCCTTTCTCCACACCATAAGGCTTCTCTCCCTCCCTCTCCACACCACCTTCAGATCCTCTCTCTCCTATCCACGTCCAAGAGTCTTTGGATGCAAGTTTGGTGCGATCCGAGGAAGAGAAATGCGACAAGAAAGGAAGAAAGCAACACTGCTGCAAGAGACAATGGTTGATCTTCAAAAGTCATTTTGAAGATCCTCAAGATCAGATCTAGATCTGATTTTTAGAGGATAGATTGAGAAGGAGAAGATCTCCAGATCCTATTCGAGTGGATACTGGTAGAGGTCAGGCGCTTGCGTGGCTACATCCAGAATCTCAAACAAACATCAGCATCATCACAGGATAATAGGATTACCCATAACAAGGTATAATTAAATTAGATTTAAATTTATTTTATTTTATCAAATTGATATAATCAGAGCTGAAGAGTCTCATATCTAATTTAGATCTAAGAAAAAAAAATTTTGAAATATCCCTCTCGATCCAATCAGATCTGAGCGAATCTAATCCAGGAAATAGGATTTTTTCCTTCAACATTATATACAACTAGCATCATAGGCCACATGCTGTAGGAAGCACTCAAATTACCAAATGGATTAAATCCATCTGTTGCTAGACCAAGTCAGATATTGCGCAGGTCACTCATAAATAGTGGATACTTTGCATCAAAGTCTTTCCATATTACAGAGTCAGCCGGAAGGCTAAGTATGTTCTCCCTCAAAACCCACTGTTCAGGATGCCATCTCATTTCTTTAGCTGTTTTTGTAGACATATACAACCTTTGAAGTCTTAGAATCAATGAAAAATACCTTAAAACCTTATAAGATATCTTCTTTCTTTTTCTATTATTGGTTTTGTACCTAGGCTCACCACATTGCGGACATTCACTTGCTTGATCATTCTTCTTGTAAAATAATATACAATCATCTTTGCAGGTATGTATAGGAATATAGCCAAGTCCCAATTCTCGCATATACATTTTTGCTTCAGTATATGATTTCGAAAGTGTTGATCCATCGGGAAGATCTACTTTAATCAATGCCAAATTTTGATCAAATGACTTCTGACTCCATCGGTTCACGATTTTAATATGAAGCAATTTACTCAAAAACTCTAACTGGGAGAACTTTGCACAATTTGGATAGAGTAGCTCTTGTGCATCCCGAACAAGCTTTGTAAACTATTCAAAAGTCCCTTCTACCTCATCAATATTGTATTCATGATTAGAACTGCTTTGAGATGCACTAGTACTTATGGGTATATTTGAGGTAACACCTTGATGTAAATCATCCAATAGTGAACCTATACCACCATATTTGATAGGTTCAGCAGCATCAATATCATCATCGATATCGTCATCATTGTACACAACTTCATTCAGATCATCCTTCCCATGCCATATCCAATGAGTATACTTCTTGTCCAAACCAAAATGTAGCAGATGCTCCTCAACAAGTGCTATATGATGATTGTCGAGAATGCGGGCTCTTTCCACACAGATCGATATGGCCGTCGATGATTAGCCATGCAACTAGAAAGTACTTCTCAGAGATTTCTGTAGAAGCATGATCAAG
This sequence comes from Cocos nucifera, assembly GCA_006176705.1. Classification (NCBI taxonomy): domain Eukaryota; kingdom Viridiplantae; phylum Streptophyta; class Magnoliopsida; order Arecales; family Arecaceae; genus Cocos; species Cocos nucifera. The sequence continues at coordinate 1,188,553 of QRFJ01000049.1, forward strand.
CAATTCAAGAAATAGAGAAGAAAAGAAGAAGAGATTTTTGAAAGAAAAGAGCTTTTATTCAGTATATTTCAGCCTTATTACATCTTTGACCTATTTTCAGTATATATACTTTACAAAGGGTCAAGCCCAAGCTCATAGAAAATTTTTCAAATCCAAACAACCCACGTACATAAAATAATAACCCACGAAAATTGAGCTGGCCTAGTTTCAGATTGAGCCGGCTAACCTGCGACTAGGTCGGCTCAGTCCGAAATTGAGCTGACCCAGTTGTGTACCATGCCAATAGTCCAAAAATACTGCTTTCTATCTAGATTTTTCTCTGAGACCTAGCCGACCAAGTCCTGGACTGAGTTGGCCCAATTCCCAACATAGCTGGCTCAGTCTTAGGGTGAGCCGGCCTAGTTTCTGAACTTTACTATGATAGCCGATTTCTCTTCCGACTCATTTTCGTCTTTCCATGACCTATCTTCTTATGTTTTCAAGACTTGGGAGTGCCACTTCTGAGCTCACATTCTCCACCTTGTTGCTTCCAAGATCTTGTGAACTCTTATCTTCTCAACAAAGCCATCCGTGCCACACATCTCTGAAAGCTGTCACTAGGGAGTACCTTCGTAAGTGCATCAAACTGATTCTTCTTGATATGGACATTCATCAGTTCCACTTCACCTTCCTCCACTAGCTCTCTGATCTTGTGGTACCTCACATCTATATGCTTGGTGCGCGCATGATAGACTAGGTTCTGTGCGAACAATAGAGCACACTGACTATCATTGAACAGTGTAACCTTGCGCTGCTCCACCCCTAACTCATCAATCAGCCTTCTAAGCCAAAGGGCTTTCTTTGCAGCTATCGTTATCCCAATATACTCAGCCTCTATGGTAGACAAGGCCGTGATTGGTTGAAGGATTGATCTTTAAGACACTGGTCCACCATATATGTAGAAGAGGTATCTAGTAGTAGACCTCCTTGTATCAAGATCACTAGCATAATTTGCATCAATAAATCCTTCCAGAGGATCTAAACCTTTACACATCTTTACAGATTATTCTCCAAATCCTTTCGACTGCCCACCAAACCATAATCTCTTATTCCATGCAGATATCTCAATATCCATTTCAATACTTTTCAGTGTTTCTTCCCAGGACTAGCCATGTATCTACTGACCGTGCTCATTGCATATGCTATATCTGATCTACAATACACCATAGTGTACATCACACTGCCAACAGCATTTGCATAAGAAACTCATTTCATGTACTCTCTCCTCTTCTGACTGGGGGCTCTTTAACTTGGAGGGAGACATTTGGCTCAGCACTGGCGTCTCTACAGGTTTGGCCTTCTCCATCCCAAACTGCTCCAGAACCTTCTAGACATACTTTTCTTATGATAAATGGAGCACTCCTTTGCATCTATCTCTATAAATCTTCATTTCAATGATTTTCTCAGCTAGACCCAAATCCTTCATCTCAAACTCAAATGATAATGCCCTTTTCAACCTTTTCATAGGATTCATGCTTTTACTGGCTATAAGTATATCATCTAGATACAATAATAGGTACAAGACATCCTCCTCATCTACATCCTTGATGTAGATACAACAGTCATATTCACATCTATTAAAACCTAGGCTTAAGATAAAGCTATCAAACCTTCGATACCACTGACGAGAGGATTGTTAAAAGCCATATAAAGACTTTCTGAGTAAACATACCTTTTCTTCCTGTCCCATCTTCATGAAACCATCTGGCTGCTTCATGTAGATTCTTTCCTCCAAAATTTCATGAAGGAAGGTCGTCTTCATGTCCATCTATTCCTATTCCATGTTATGCTGTACCACCACTGATAGCAAAACTCGAATAGATGTATAACATACCACAGAAGAGAAAATTTTTGTGTAGTCAATTTTTCCTTTATGAGTATCCCTTTGCTACCAGCCTTGCTTTGAATCTCACTCCACCTTATTCTGAAGGTGCTTCTTTCTTTGTGAACATCCACTTTGAGTCAATAGGTCGAGCATCCTCTGAAAGATCCACCATCTGCCATGTCCGACTCTTCTTAAGTGATTCCATCTCTTCCATCATGGCCTGTATCCATGAATCACGTGTGAGCTCAGAAGTGGCACTCCTAAGTCTTGAAAACATGAGAAGATAGGTGATGGAAAGACAGGAGCGAGCCGAAAGAAGAATCAGTCTTAATAGCAAAGTTCAAAAATTGGACCGGCTCACACTAAAACTGAGCTGACTTAGTTAGAAACTGGGTCGGCTCAGTCCAAGACTGGGTCAGTTAGGTTTCAGAGAAAAATCCAGATAGAAAATAATATTTTTGAACTATTGAAATGGTACACAACTGGGTTGGCTCAGTCCCAACGGTACACAACTGGGTCAATTTTTGCGGGTTATTATTTTATGTACATGGGTTGTTTGGGTTTGGAGAATTTTTTTATGAGCTTGAACTTGATTCTTTATAAAGTATATATACTAAAAATAGGTCAAGATTGTAAGAGTACTGAAATATACTAAATAAAAGTTCTTTCCTTTCAAAAATCTCTTCTTCTCTTCTTCTCTATTTCTTGATTTGTTTGATCGTGCTTCCACATAAATATTTGAGAAGTACTTTCTTATTGCTTGGCTAATCACCAGCGGCCATGCCGATCCATATGGGAAGAGTGTATATTTCCAATATTTGATATCAGAGCGATGTTGCATGGAAGGAAAGAAGATACCTAGGATTTACTACATTCAGGATCTGTTGCACCAGATTTTATCCTAAAACTTTTAGTTTGCTTCGTGGTTATCTCTAGATTGAGGTGGAGATTGTTTACATGGAGGAACGATGATATAGAAGTTTGGAAAGAGGATCTAGGGCTAGTTAGATCTTCTTTGAAGGATAGTTTTGCTGGTGTGTAAGATCGTGAAGGGTGCTAGGGATTTGTTCTTAACTTATCTGAAGTCATGGGATCAAGTGGATTCAAGAAGGATTTTGAGAAGTTCGATAACAAGGAAAACTTTACTCTATGGCAGCAAACAGTAAAGGACTTATTAGTTCAGCAAAGGATCTACAAAGTCTTGACAAAAGAAAGACCGAAAAAGATTAATGCTGAGGATTGAAAAGAGTTGGAGGAAATTGCTTTTAGCACAATCTGGATGTGCTTGGCTGATCAGGTTTTGCCTGAAGTTTGCACAGAAACTATGGCAAAGGGGCTCTGGGAGAGACTGGAGAATACATACACGGGGAAGAACATGACGAACAAGCTATGGTTGAAGAAACAGCTGTATAGTCTGAGGATGCCCGAAGGTGGAGATCTTGTTGCACATATCCAAAGGTTCAATCAGGTGTGTTCTAAGGTGATAAGTTTGAATGTAAAAATCGACGAGGATGATCGGACATTGCTGCTATTATGTTCTCTCCCAGGTTCATATGATGGTCTCAAAACAACTTTAGTTTATGGAAAGAAGACCCTAAACTATGAAGAGGTTGTTGATGTGCTCAGATCAAATGAGCAAAGGAAGAAGATCTGCAAGGAAGACCCTAAGTATGAGATCTTGGCTGTGAATGAAAGATAGGAAAGATCAAAAGAGAAGATAAGAGAAAAATCCAAGGGCAGGTCAAAGTCTCGCGATCAGAGAAAGATGACATTAAAATGTTATAAATATCATTAGCCTAGATACCTGAGGAGAAATTATCCCCATTTGAGATCAGAAAAAGGGAAGGCAAGCAAGGGAGATGATACAGCTTCTGTGAGCAGTGGAGAAGATCTACTAGTTATATTAGATGGATCCACAGAGTACGATACTATGTAGATATTAGATTCAGCATGCTCGCACTACTATACTTCTCATCGAAAGTGGTTTGCTACCTACTAGAAGGCCGATGGTGGAAGTGTCAATCTTGGAGATGATCACCCATGCAAAGTAGCTAGAATTGGCTTTATCAGGGTGAGGATGTACAACAAAATCATTTGTACATTATCAAATGTCAGGCATGTACCAGAGTTGAAAAAGAATTTGATTTCTTTGGGCTACTTGGAGGAGCAGGGTTATGCTTTTAGTAGCCAGGCTGGGAATGGATGTCTGAAAATTTTCAAGAAAACTTTGGTGGTGATGAGAAGTAGAAGACTGAGCAATAATCTTTATAGAATGGAAGGCTCAGTGGTAAATGATAGTGAAGAGGTGCTAGTAGTGGCATAGGAGGAGCAAATTTTATATCAACTATGGCAATATCGGATGGATCATATGAGTGACCATGGGATCATTGAACTAAGCAGAAGAGGTATGATCCCAGCCCTAAAGAAGGAGGGCATAGATCTTTGTGAGCCGTGCATCTTTGGCAAACAGCATAGAGTGAAGTTTGCTAGAAGTACCAAGCGCAGTGAGGGAGTGCTGGATTTAGTACACTCGAATGTATGGGGACCAGTTCCTATATCAGCTAGAGGTGGGGCAAAATACTTTGTTACTTTCATTGATGATTTCTTAAAGAAGGTGTGGGTTTATCTGATTAGAGAAAAATCAAAGATGTTTGCCCCGTTCAGAGCCTGGAGAGCTAAAGTAGAGGAGTCAGAAAGACAGATGAAGTATCTGAGGTCGGACAATGGAGGGGAGTATACTAGCCCGGAGTTTAGGAGGTACTTTGAAGAAAATGGCATCAAACATCATTATACGGTAAGGATGACTCTCCAATAGAATGGTGTCGTGAAGAGGATGAACCGAACATTGATCGAGAAGGCACGAAGTTTGAAGCTGCAGACATCACTCCCAAAGTTTTTTTGGGATGATGCTCTAACTTTTTCTTATTTTCTTGTGAATAGATCCCCTCATTATAAGCTGAATGGAGGCATTCCAGAGAAGGTCTGGAGTAGGAAGAAGGTGGAGCTTGGCCATCTGAAAGTTTTTGATTGCACAGCCTATGCACAAGTGAAGGCAACCGAGAGGAGCAAATTAGACCCAAAATCTCAAAAGATGAAATTCATAGGATATCCACAAGGAGTCAAGGGGTACCTACTGTGGAACTCTCAGGCACAGAAGTCAGTGATCAGCAGGAACGTTATCTTTGATGAGAAGAGCATCTTGAGAAGGTCTGGGATAGATGAAATTGAAAAAATAAAGATGAACAGTGGTGGTCAATCAGAAAATGATGGCATGCAGGTTACATCCACTTACAGGAGTGTTCCTATTGAGGTGGAGCTGGGCAGAAAAGTATTATCTCAGATTGAAAATCAGCATGGAGGATCGATAATTCAGATAGATGTGCAGGAGTAGCCACAGACATCAGGCAAAGATGTGCCAATGGGAGTGGCTTTGCATAAGCCCCAGCATACTATTAGGAGACCGATCAGATATGGCATTGATGAGGTTATCTCCTATGCACTCATCACTACTAATGGAGATCCAGAGAGTTATCCAGAGGCCATGGAGAATGAGGATCATGATTCATGGATGCAGGCCATGATGGAGGAGATGGAATCATTTGAGAAGAATCAGACATGGTAGTTGGTGGATCTTCCAGAGGGTACTCGATCTATTAGCTCAAAGTGGGTGTTCACAAAGAAAGAAGCACCTTCAGAATAAGGTGGAGTTAGATTTAAAGCAAGGCTGGTAGCAAAGGAATACTCACAAAGGGAAGGGATTGACTATACAAAAATTTTCTCTCCTATGGTGCGTCATACATCTATTCGAGTTTTACTGTCACTGGTGACACAGCATAACATGGAATTGGAACAGATGGACGTGAAGATGGCCTTCCTTTATGGGACTTTGGAGAAAAAAATCTACATGAAGCAACCAGATGGTTTCATGGAGATAGGACAGAAAGAAAAGGTGTGTTTACTAAGAAAGTCTTTGTATGGCTTGAAACAATCTCCTCGTCAGTGGTATCAAAGGTTTGATAGCTTTATTTTGAGCCTGGGTTTTTAGCAAATGTGAACATAATTGTTGTGTCTACGTCAAGAATATAGATGAGGAGGATGCCCTATAACTGTTATTGTATGTAGATGATATACTCATAGCCAGTAGAAGCATGGATGCTGTGAAAAGGTTGAAAAGGACATTATATCATCTGAATTTGACATGAAAGATTTGGGTCTAGCTGAGAAAATCCTTGGAATGGAGATTTGCAGAGATAGGTGCAAAGGAGTGCTCCATTTGTCATAAGAAAAGTATATCCAGAAGGTTCTGGAGAGGTTTGGGATGGAGAAGGCCAAACCTATAGAGACGCCATTATCGAGCCATATATCTCTCTCCAAGTTACAGTGCCCCCAGTCAGAAAAGGAGAGAGAGTACATAAAACGAGTCCCTTATGCAAATGCTGTAGGTAGTGTAATGTACACTATGATGTACTTTAGACCATATATAGCACATGCAGTGAGCACGATTAGTAGATACATGGCTAACCCTGGGAAGGAACTTTGGAAAGCATTGAAATGGATATTGAGATATCTGCATGGAACAAGGGATTATGATTTGGTATTTGGTGGGCAGTCGGGGGGATTTGGAGAACAATCTGTGAAGATGTATGAAGGTTCAGATCCTTTGGAAGGATTTGTTAATGCAAATTATGCTGGTGATGTTGATACACGGAGGTCTACTACTAGATACCTCTTCTGTGTATATGGTGGACCGATGTCTTAGAGATCAATCCTTTAGCCAATCACGGTCTTGTCTACCATAGAGGTCGAGAATATTGGGATAACGGAGGCTGCAAAGGAAGATATTTGGCTTAGGAGGCTGATTGATGAGTTGGGGGTGGAGCAGAGCAAGGTTACACTATTCAATGATAGTCAGAGTGCTCTATTGTTGGCACAGAACCCAGTCTATCATGTGCGTACAAAGCATATAGACGTGAAGTACCACAAGATTAGAGAGCTGGTGGAGGAAGGTGAAATGGAACTGATGAAGATCTATACCAAGGAGAATCAGTCTGATGCACTTAAGAAGGTACTCCCCAGAGACAGCTTTCAGAGATGTGTGGCACGGATGGGTTTGTTGAGAAGAAATGAGTTCACAAGGACTTGGAAGCACCAAGGTGGAGAATGTGAGCTTAGAAGTGGCACTCCCAAGTCTTGAAAATATGAGAAGATAGGTGATGGAAAGACAGGAGCGAGCCGAAAGAAGAATCAATCTCAATATTCAAAAACTGGGCCGGCTCACACTGAGACTGAGCCAGCTCAGCTGAAAACTGGGTCGGTTCAGTCTAGGACTGGGTCGGCTAGGTCTCAAAGAAAAATTCAGACAGAAAGCAGTATTTTCGAACTATTGGTACGATACACAATTGGGTCGGCTCAGTCTGGGACTGAGCCGATCCAATCGCAGGTTAGCCAGCTCAGTTTTCGTGGGTTATTATTTTGTGTATGTGGGTCATTTTGGTTTCGAGAGTTTTTCTATGAGCTTGGACTTGACCCTTTATAAATTATATATACTGAAAATAGGTCAAGGTTGTAAGAGTATTGAAATATACTGAATAAAAAATTTTTTCTCTTGAAAATCTCTTGTTTTCTTCTTCTCTATTCCTTGATTTGTTTGATCGTGCTTCCGCATAAATCTCTGAAAAGTACTTTCTTGTTGCTTGGCTAATCACCAGCGGCCACGCTGATCCATATGAAAAGAGTGCATATTCCCAACATCACGATCCTCACTCTTCATGGCCTCTACATAATTTTCTGAAACTCCATTAGTAGTGAAGAATGCATAGGAGGTAACATCATCAATGCCATATCTGATCAGTCTCCTAGTAGTACGCTAGGGCTTGTGCAAAGCCACTCCCACTGGCACATCTTTGCCTGATGTTTGTGGCTACTTTTGCATATCTGTCTGAACTGCCAGCCCTCTATGCTGATTTTCAATTTAAGGCAATACTTTTCTACCCAGCTCTACCTCAATAGGAACACTCATATAAGTGGATATAACCTGCATGCCATCATTCTCTGACTGGCCATCGCTGTTCACCCTTGTTTACCAGTTCCATCTATCCTAGACCTTCTTAAGATGCTCTTCTCATCAAAGATAATGTACCTACTGATCACTGACTTCAGTGCCTGAGAGTCCCACAGTAGGTACCCCTTGACTTCGCATCTAATTTGCTCCTCTCGGATGCCTCCATATGTGCATAGGCTGTGCAACCGAAGACTTTTAGATGGTCAAGCTCCATCTTCTTTTCACTTTAGACCTCCTCTAGAATGCCTTCATTCAGCTTATAATGAGGGGACCTATTCATAAAAAAATAAGAAAAAATTAGAGCATCACCCCAAAAGAACTTTGAGAGTGATGTCTACAGCCTCAAACTTCGTGCCTTCTCAGTCAGTGTCCGGTTTATCTTTTCTACGATATCATTCTGTTGGAGAGTCATCTTCATCGTGTAATGACGTTTGATGCCATTTTTCTCACAGTACCTCCTAAACTCCAGACTAGTATACTTTCCTCCGTTGTCCGACCTCAAACACTTCACCTATCTTCCTGACTTCTTCTCTACTTCAGCTCTCCAGGCTCTGAACCGGACAAACACCTCTGATTTTTCTTTGATCAAATAAACCCATACCTTCCTTGAGAAATCATCAATGAAAGTGACAAAGTATTTTGCTCCACCTCTAGCTGATACAGGAGCTGGTCCTCACACATCCGAGTGCAGTAAATCCAGTACTCCCATGCTGTACTTGATACTTCTGGCAAACTTCATCCTATGCTATATGCCAAAGATGCATGGCTCATAAAGATCTGTGCCCTTTTTCTTCAAGACTGGGATCATACCTCTTTTGCTTGGTTTAGTAAGCCCATGGTCACTCATATGACCCATCCAATAGTGCCATAGCTGATATAAAATCTACTCCTCCTGTACCGCTGCTAGCACCTCTGCACTATCATTTACCACCGAGCCTTCTATTTTATTAAGATTGTTGCTCAGTCTTCTACCTCTCATCACCACCAAAGCTCTTTTAAAAATTTTCAAACATCCACTCCCAGCTTGACTACTAAAAGCATAACCCTCCTCCTCCAAGTAGCCCAAAGAAATCAAATTCTTTTTTAACTTCGATACATGCTTGATATTTGATAAAGTGCAAATTATCCCATTGTACATCCTCATCCTGATAGAGCCAATTTCAGCTACTTTACATGTGTGATCATCTCTAAGGCTGACACTTTCACCATCGACCTTTTGGTAGGTAGCAAACCACTCAAGATGAGAAGTGTTATGGTGCGAGCATGCTGAATCCAATATCCATATAGTATCATACTCTGTGGATCCATCTGATACAACTAGCAAATCTTCTCCACTACTCACAAAAGCTGGATCATCTTCCTTGCTGGTCTTCTTTTTTTCTGATCTCAAAAGAAGACAATCTCTCCTCAGGTATCCAGGCTGATGACATTTATAACATTTCAATATCATCTTCCTCTGATTGCGAGATTTTGACATGCCCTTGGATTTTTCTCTTATCTTCTCTTTTGATCTTTCCTATCTTTCATTCACAGCCAAGATCTCAGACTTAGGGTCTTCCTTGCAGATCTTTTTCTTTGCTCATTTGATCTTAGCACACCAACAACCTCTTCATTAGGGTCTCCTTCCCATAAACTAAAATTAGACCATCATACGAACCAAAGAGAGAACATAATAGCAGCAATGCCCGATCCTCCTCGTTGATCTTCACATCCAAACTCATCACCTCAGAACACACCTGATTGAATCTTTGGATATGTGCAACAAGATCTCCGCCTTTGGGCATCTCCAGACTATACAGCTATTTCTTCAACCATAGCTTATTCGTCATATTCTTTTCCATGTATGTGTTCTCCAGTCTCTCCCAGAGCCCCTTTATCGTAGTCTCTGTACAAACCTCGGGCAAAATCTGATTGGCCAAGCACATCTGGATTGTGCTAAAAGCAATTTTCTCCAACTCTTCCCAATCCTCAGCACTGATCTTTTCTGGCATTTTTTTTATCAAGACCTTATAGATCCTCTACTGAACCAATAAATTCTTTACTCTTTGCTGCCATAGAGTAAAGTTCTTCTTGCCATCGAACTTTTCAAAATCCATCTTGAATCCACTTGATCCCATGACTTCAAATAAGTCAAGAATAAATCTCTTACACCCTTCATGATCTCACACACCAGTAAAACTATCCTTCAAAGAAGATCTAACTAGCTCTAGATCCTCTTTTCAAACTTCTATATCACCATTCCTCCGTGTAAACAATCTCCGCCTCAATCTAGAGACAACCATAAAGCAAACTAAAAGTTTTAGGATAAAACCTAGTGCAACAGATCCTGAATATAATAAATCCTAGGTGTCTTCCTTTCTTCCATACAACACCGCTCTGATACCAAATGTCAGAAATGCATGCTCTTCCCACATCGATCGGCATGGTCGTCGGTGATTAGTCAAGCAACAAGAAAGTACTTTTTAGAGATTTCTGTGAAAGTATGATCAAATAATTCAAGAAATAGAGAAGAAGAGAAGAAGAGATTTCCGATAGAAAAGAACTTTTATTCAGTATATTTCAATCTTATTACATCCTTGACCTATTTCCAGTATATATACTTTACAAAGGGTCAAGCCCAAGCTCATAGAAAAACTTTTTAAATCCAAACAACCCACGTACACAAAATAATAACTCATAAAAATTGAGCCGGCTAACCCGCGACTGGGTCGGCTTAGTCCCGAACTGAGCCAACCCAGTTGTGTACCATGCCAACAATCCGAAAATACTACTTTCTATCTAGATTTTTCTCTGAGATCTAGCCGACCTAGTCCTGAACTGAGCCGGCCCAGTTTCCAACTTAGTCGGCTCAGTCTCAGGGTGAGCCGACCTAGTTTCTGAACTTTGCTAAGAGAGTTGATTTCTCTTCCAGCTCGCTCCCATCTTTTCGTGATCTGTCTTCTCATATTTCTAAGACTTAGGAGTGTCACTTCTGAGCTTATAATGATATACCATATCGACACATTTTTTGCATAGATAATTTATTCGACTAGCACTATCAACCTTACATCATGCAAATTTAATAAAATCTCGAACATCTTTTCCATATTCAGGCAAAAAAATCCCTGACATTCATCCAACTTTTGTCTATATCCATCTGACAACAAAATATAATGATTCATGAATCCTAACTCTACTAACTCCTTTCTAATAGGTGTGGTCCTATCCCTTTCAAAAATGCATCACTTATATTGTTGCCATAGCTTTGTTCTTTATTCCATATCTGAAAAAAATTCGACAGCATCTCCCTATAGTTCTCTAAGTATACAATATAGATGGATCATATTTTAACCATATCTAATATATAACTGGAGAATAAATGAGATAACTATGATGAAATTTTTCATGACAGAACAAAGAATACCATGACAACAATAAAATATTAATGCATTTATGAACTGCCCAAACCAAGGCATCTAAGACCCATTCATAGAGTCCATTTTGGAGACCCTGGGACTGACTCTTGAATAGGAGTCTGAGATTAGATCAATGCATGAATTAAATCATTACCAAATCGGATCCCGATCGAGATCCAACCTGGATCATGACACGAATCCTGAACCAAATTCCAAACACAATCCCTGATCGGATCCCGAATAGGATCCCAAACTGAATCTCGAACTAAATTCGATTCGGATCTTGATTGAGATCCGACCCAAATCTCAACCTAAATCCCAGACCGAATTTCGGACAGGATCCCAGACTGGATCTTGATCGAATTTCAAATTGGATCCCGAATCGAATCCCAGACTGAATCCTGGATAGGATCCCGACTCAGATCCCTGATCGAAATCCAATCCGAATCCTCATACCTGATAGTTTATATGCATTATAAATTAAAATCTTTGACTAATGTAAATTAAAATATTAAATCATAATCATAATAAAATACATGGGCTAAACAAATAAAAAGATTAAATTATAATAAGTAAAAATATAAAAATATAATTAAAAACTTAACTATTTTAAATATAAAAAGTTTATTATTATTATTACAACTTTTACTTACTCTTATTATTATTATATTTACTATTACTATTATTCTAACTACTACTATTATTTATTATTATTAACTACTTTTATCTCTTATTATAAATATTATATTTATTATTACTATTTTTACTATTATTATTATTCTTACTACTACTATTATTATTACTACTATTATTATTTTTATTATTATTACTACTTTTACTCTTATCATTATTATTATTCTAACTACTATTAATACTATGATTTATTATTACCATTATTATTAATAATATTATTATTACTATTTTTACTATTATTACTAAAATTATTATAATCATGATTATTATTATTATTATTATTGATTTATATTATTATTTATTAAAATTTTATAATTGATTAAACCCCTTCATCCCCACCCTCAGCGATGCCCCTCCGTGCCACCCATCCGACCTGCACCATCGCCCTCCATGCTCCACCCCCTATGGTGCTTGAACACCGTTGCGACCCCCACCCTCTGTGGTGCCCCTCCGCCATCCACCATCGGTGCCTGCAGTGTTAGATATATGTGCCCTAGAAGCCAGAATTGGCTGACACTTGTAATACACTTCTAGGGGTAAAATTATAATTTTGACTAAAATTAATAAAATGGATTATTTTTCTATCATATATGTGTATTTAGTGTTTGTGATACATCCTTTAAGTTAATGGTAATGAATATTCATATTTTCAAGAGTTGAAAATTTAAGACATGAATAATCATTATTAACTCATAAAATGCTCCCGACCATAGGATCATCACGAGGATGGTGATTGATCCGGAAGATTGGTGTATAATCGCTTCTCTTTAGTAGATGAGTCTTGAGTCTACGGTGTGGAAACATCGAAGCGAAAGTATAGGTACTCGTTAGAGAACGAGGGCACTGAGCGCGACCACCTCGAGTAGTCATTAGAAAGTCTACCTTCTCGTCAACGACTGACTCGATGCTGCAGTAGTGTGTCTAGTTCTTTGATCTGAGGTGCATCGATAGTTCACCTTGAGGGTGTTATAGTTTGACTACACCATAACTCGGTCTCCTAGCCATACGGAATCCTGAGGTGTATGTTGGCTATAGCATGTTCTTTGTAGGAACTGGATTGCATCAAGATGAAATCTATCTACCTCGGTGGTAGAGGAGTAGCCCTATGATGATCATGAGAACTAAGTTCAGAAGCCCATGGCCATGGCAGAGTGAAATAACAGAAAGAGTTTCTATTTAGGTTTTCACATCGGACTTGAATCGAATGATTACATCATATGACAGAGACTAGGGTTTAACGAGTTCACCTAAATCCTAATCTGATCGGGGCTCAAGATAGAAGAACTTAATCACACAGGTAGCTGCACCAAGAGGTTTGTATTCAACTCTGATGGGTTGCCACCATATACTGCTAGGTATCACTGGTGGATTTTGAGAGCAATTAGAATGATTTAGATGATCGATCATTCTAGCTGTTCGAATCAGAAGAGTTCTGATCCATCAAAAAATATTTTGATGATGTCGATGATACAGATCATGACATATCCCATTATCATACAGAACTGAATCTAACTAGATCACACAAATAAGAGTTTGAATCTGGTGATCATCAATTGAACTAATTCAGTTCAATTGATCTGAATGAGATTCAATTAGGTTCAAGAAAATCGTGCTAGCACTCGATTGAACCTAACATTCTTCTTTTACTATCATAAATAATTATCCTGACTGAGCCAAAGGAGTTTATGCTCGATCAGAGGTCTTCACTTGGTCTGACTAGAGACTGTCCAAGTTAGAAAAGGGTTATCTTATTTTGTAAGATAATACCTACCATTTCTCGTCCTTTGACTTTGGTCAAAAGTTGATCTTTGACTGGTCAAATATTGATCATTGACACTTTGACTTCTGTCTATGTGTCACGCACCTATTGAAGAACTAATGGGGGCTTGTCCTCCTATCAGAACCTGGCAAGGAGGAGGGCGCACACCAGCCTTGGCATGTGCCCAAGCTGGAGGCACCCATGAGTCCCTATTGGATAGGAACTCCATCTCCTTTTTGGATTTCGATTTGGATTCCGATTAGACTTCTCCTAAGAACCAAGTTTGATTGGTCTTAGGCACCATCTAAGGAGGAATCCAAGGGACTCTATTCCCACTAATTAGATTTAGATCTGATTTCACAAAGGGTTATGATTGGTTGGGAAGAAGAGGAGTTGGATCACGCTTAGTCTATAAATAAGACCCTACGCCCAACTCAAGGAGTATCTAAAAATTGAAAAATCCCACGCCCCAAGGCTAGTTCTCTCCTCCTCCTCCATGCCAAGCCCATCTTCTCCCTCTCCTCTCCACGACCAAAGTACTTTGGGATCTTAGTTGGTGCAATCCAGACGAGAGAAAGGCGATAGAAAGCTAGAAGGCTGCGCTGCTGCAAAGGACAACTGCTGATCTTCGAAAGGTATTTTGAAGATCCACCAAATTAGATCCAGATCTAATTTTTGGAGATGTGATAGAGAAGAAGAGGATCTCCAGATCTTGCTCGAGTGGATATCGATAGAGGCCAGGCACTTGCGTGGCTAGATCCAGAACCTTCCGCTGCTTACAGGATCATCAATGGGTAATAGGATTACCCTATGTTAAGGTAAATTAAATTTGATTTAATTTATCTATATTTTATTTTAATTATTAAAATAATAAAGATCAAATCTAAAATATTTCAGATCTGATCTAGATCAAAGAGAAAAATTTTGAAATATATCTCTTGATCCGATCAGATCTGAACGAACCTGATTTGGAAAATCAGAATTTTTCTTCATGCAGCCCTCCACCCTCAACGGTGCCCCTCCGCCGCCCCCCACTGATGCCCACGGCCCCCCAACCCATCTCAGTCGGTGCCCCTCTATCGCCCACCACCAATGCCCACGTCCTCCAACCCATCCCATCACCACCGCCCAACAATGAAGGAAATCGAGCAAGATTTTTAGCATGCATTTTTAAAATATTTTTAAAATTAAAGTAATAAAAATTAAAATTAATCAAATATTAATCTACTACATGCATTGATCTAATCAATGTAAACCCTACTCAGGATCTACACATGCTAATATGTAATTAAAATTTAAATATGATTAATCAGCAAATCGAATCTACTGATCGATACGAGTTCAGAACTTGATACCTGGGCACAGATAGCTGATCTCTGCAATCTGAATCCATCAGAATAAGTTATGGTATCATGTTATAGTTGCACACTCATCCAACCTCTATGGTTGGTCTACACGGAGTTTCTGATCCCGACCAGGTCCACCGGAGTGCTAGCTCCTCGCTAGGGCCTTTGATAGCTAATTGCGATCGATCCAATTAATCACCTTTCTTCTAATCTCCAAGATATCCTAGAAAATCAAAATATGTGCTTCATAGGATGATAAAGTGGTGTTTCAAATTTGGTGGCGATCTGATGCTCACAGCACTCGATCTCTCCACTCGAACCTAGATTCCCAAGTCTTAGATTTCACTCGGCCCAAAAACCCTGATGCACTGAAAACCCTCTCACACCCTCTTTATGTGGAGTTTTTCTATGAAATAAGTTTTTATAGAAAGATAACTTTTAAATCTATAAATCATGTTTAGATCATATCTAAAAATTGAGTGTCCTTAGATACAAAAATCAGAAGAGAATAGAGGTGTAAAGAAAAAATAAAGTGTTGTAGAACTCTGCTCACCTTCACTGCAGAATTTTTTTTGCCCAAAACCAATGCCCAATTACTTTCAAATTTTTACCATAGAAATTTAACCCATCAAGATTTAGGTACAAAAATTCTCATAATTTATTGCATGAAAAATAAGGGAAAATTTCATGTAGAGTGGATAGGTTAAGATTGGTTGAATTAGTTTCAACCAACTCCTAGTATTTGAATTCAAATGGGGTCTTATCCTTTTCCAATGCCTCATCCAAGAGGGTGAGGAGTAGAAGAACTCTCCTTCTACTTGCCCTCAATAAAAAATTGCCAAAAAAATGTGTGATAAAAAATAGGTAGGAATGGAGAATAGATAAGGAAGAGATTATGTTTTTCAAATTTTAAACCAACCAAGTTGAATTCAAAATTCAACTTAGTTTGAACTCATCTAACCCTTGGATCAGGTCAAAGGAAGAAGAGAGGAAGGGCACACATTGATTTCTATGTGAGAAATCTCATGCAAAAAATAGAGGGCGTGGGTCAAGGTGGAAAAGTCAAATATGGTGGGCGCTAAGGAGAGTTTGAATTCAAATCTTATTTGACTTGGTCCTAATTGGTTTCAACCAAACTAATTAATTTAAATCAATTAGATCAAGTTTAACCCAACCAAATTAGACTTATTTTAAATCAATAAAATTTTAATTAAATTAGAAATTAATTAAGTCTAGATTCTGATCAAATCAGGATCGAATCTTCCTTAGTGATTAGGTCATCTCATGACCTGATCAGATCAAATCCAATCGAATCAAATTCAATTAAACTTGATCAAATCCTCATCGCTCAATCAAATTAAGCTAATCAGCAATCAAATTGTTAATTAATCCTTCAAAAATATTAGATTCTCAATTGGATGGCTTACCGAACATCAGAGTCCCATCAACATGAAACTCCTGAAAAGTCACAATCCAGTGGAACTCTTGAATCCAGTATCCTAAATGAATCGAACTTACGATCATAAAGTCCAAACCAGTGGGACTCTTGATCAAAGAGTCCTAAATGAGTAGGACTCAAAGTCCCAGTCCATTAGGACTCTTGGTCATGGTGTTCCAATCCAATGGGACTCTTGACCATAGAGTTTCTGATCATCAAAACTCAATCAGAGAGTTTCGGACACGTGGGACTCTTGATCAGAGAGTCCCAAATAAGTAGGACTCAAAGTCCCAGTCCACTAAGACTCTTGGTCATAGTGTTTCAGTCCAGTGGGACTTTTGACCATAAAATTTTTGATCATCAAGACTCTCGATCAGAGAGTTTCGGACATGAAGGACTCAATATCAGCCATCAGATTAGGTAGAAACTTCTATTGTGTGTGATCTCATAGATTCGAATCTTAAGTCGGTAGCATATAAACTAATTTTCTATACCAATCGATGTGACCATTTAGCAATGGTACCCGACGTTCAGATAGATTGAATAATTATAATGCAACATCGACAAACCTGTGGTATATGGTTATCGTATAATTCATCCCCTTTACCTCGATGCTCAAAGGACGATCTACAATTTTCTATCAATCCTAAAATTCATCCACAGTATATTTTAAAACTTAGTGTCCATCACATGGACCACCCCAGTTGAGAGTTTGCTAAATTGAAATACAGTGATGCACTTGCTCCAACACTTGGAGGGGTCAATCCCATCTTGACTAACACACCGACAAGCTAAGTACTTAACTGCACCCAATAGCCTTCCATTACTGAATTAAAAATTAGGTAGTCCAGTACCTAAGTGTAGTGAGTTGCTTGTAGGTCACCATGGTGATCTCAGATCTAAAGGACACTTATACCCATATCCATCTTGAGCAACTCTTAACAGTAGAGAGCTCCATAATTAGATCATATTCAGTAAAATATATTCCTATACTTCATCCGCATGCCATAACAGTATCTCCATACCTCTTGGTTAAGAGAACAACCAATACTTATGGCACACAATGATCTACACTCGATACGTTATCATCTTGGGTAACAACGAATCATTTGATCGTAAATATGTTTGAGGACTAAATGATAAATCCTTCTTTGTTGATCTAAATAGTCCTAAGAATTTCATCACAGAAGAGTTCATTACAGAAAGATGCACAAAATGATGAAAAAGCCATAATAATAATTTTATTTATTAATAATTCAAGTATAATTATATTTAGCTCAACCATCTATAACCTAAATGATTGACTTTAGGATACAATTTCCAACAACTCTCACTTAGACTAAAGCCACTCAAAACAGTATCGAATACCCAACTTTCATTTATGATTATCGAACTCTTTGATTCCTAGAGCTTTAGTAAAGGAGTCAGCCACGTTCTTCTTTCCGTTGATCTTTAAAAGCTCAAAATTACCTCGCTCCATGATTTCTCGTATAAGGTGATAGCGATGCAGAATATATTTTGTGTGCTGATGTGTCTTCGGTACCTTCGCTTGAGCTATGGCTCTAGTGCTATCACAATATAGCAGAACTGGACCATCCAAGAAGGGTGCCACTCCTAGCTCATTAATGAACTTCTTCAGTCACATAACTTTCTTCACAACATTAGATATCACGATATACTCCACCTCGCATAAAGAATTGGCTACAGTGTGCTACTTGAAACTCTTCCAACAGACCGCTCCACCATTTAGGATAAACATAAAATTTGATACATTTTTGCTATCATCATGATCTGACTGGAAACTAGAATCAGTATATCCCATAAGTTTCAAGTCAGTATCTCCATAGATGAGCCACTGATCCTTGGTATTTCTCAAATACTTCAGGATTATCTTCACAACCTTCCAGTGATTCTCACTTAGGTCAGACTGGTATCTGCTCACTACTTCTAGTGAGTATGCCATGTCTGGTCTCGTATACATCATGGCATATATAATAGAATCCACAAACGAAGCATATGGTATTCTACTCATACACTCTCTCTTGAGGAGTTATCGGATAATTCCTCTTCGAGAGCAAAATTCCATGGCCTATCAGGAGATAGCCCTTTTTGGAATTCTCCATGTTGAACCTCTTCAGCACGGTATCAATGTACGTGGACTAGGATAATCCTAGCAATCTTTTAGATCTATCCTTATAAATCTTCATTCCTAGGATGTAGGAAGCTTCTCCCAAGTCCTTCATGGAGAATTGAGATGACAGCCAAATATTTATTTTCTATAATGCAGGGATGTCATTTTCAATTAAGAAAATATCATCAACATACAATACAAGAAATACAACAACAAAACCATTGGTCCATTTATACACGCAGGATTCTTCTCCATTCTTAACGAAGTCATACGTTTTGATTACTTTATCAAAATGTATGTTTCAACTCCACGATGCCTGCTTCAATCCATAGATGGATCTTTAAAATCTACACACCTTAGACTCATCTGTGGATGTGAAACTCTCAGACTGTATCATATACACCTCTTCATCCAGTTCTCCATTTACAAAAGCTATTTTCATATTCATTTGCTAGATCACATAGTCTAGGTATGCTGCTATTGCAAGCATGATCCGAATAGATTTGAGCATTGCTACTGAAAAAATATCTCATCATAGTCAATACCATAACGCTAACGATATCTCTTAGCAACCAGACGGACTTTATAGGTCTCCATCTTTCCATCTGCATCCCATTTTTTTAAAAAAATCTACTTACACCCAATGGATTTTATTCCTTCAGGTGGATCAATTAGTGTCCATACACTGTTGACCTTCATGGACTCTATTTCAGACTTCATGGCTTCCAGCCACTTGTTGGAGTTGGACCTCTGTATGGCATCCATGTAGGTGGTTGGATCCTCGTCGTTCTCATCGAGTTTGATAGGATCACCATTCCAAACTAAGAAATCATAGTATCTATCTAGTTGATGCAGTACTCTACCGGATCTTCTTGGTGCCATTTTAATAGGCTCTAGATTTGATCTTATCAAATCTAGTTCTACAAGTTCACTAGAATATGTCGATTCTTCCACCTGTCGAACTTCATTAAGTTCAACATTAGAGGCAACTATTCCTTCACTAAGGAACTTCTTTTTCAAAAAGACTGCTCGATTACTGATGAACACCTTTTGTTCTTCAGTAAGGTAGAAGTAATAATCCCTAGTTTTCTTAGGATACCCTATGAACAAGCATTTATCGGATCTAGGTCCAAGTTTTTTTGATTGCAAATGTTTAACATAAGCCAGACATCTCCAAACCCTAAAGTGAGAGAGTGTCGGCTTACGTCCAATCCATATCTCATTAGAGTCTTTGCAACAGACTTGCTCGAAATATTATTCAAAATAAAATAGGCAGTTTCTAGTGCATAATCCCAAAATGAAATCGATAGACTTGTAAACTCCATCATGGACCGAACCATGTTCAACAGGGTTTGATTCCTCCTTTCAGATACACCATTATGCTGTGTTATTCCAGGAGGAATTCATTATGAGAGAATCTCATTCTCTCCTAAATATGTCAAAAATTCATTGGAAAGATATTCACCTCCTCGGTCAGATCGAAGATTTTTAATACTCTTCCCAAATTATTTTTCTACCTCATTTTGATATCGTTTGAATATTTCAAACGAATCAGATTTACTCTTCATAAGATAGATGTATCCATACCAAGATAGATCATCAGTAAATATAATGAAGTAGCAAAATCCATCTCTAGCACATGTGTTCATAGGTCCACATACATTAATATGTACTAGACCTAGAAGCTCAGTGACCCACTCACCCTTTTCAGTAAAAGATGATTTGGTCATCTTACCAAAAAGATAGGACTCATAGGTATTCAGTGATTCACAATTATCAATGTCAAGGATACACTCCTTGACTAATCTATTAATCATATTCTTGTTTATATGATCGTGCCTACAATGCCAAAGATAAGCATTAGTGATATAATCTAGTTTTGATCATTTATTCGATGTGTATATTACACTAATAAGCTATGATAAAATATAAATAATTTTGTTTAATTATCCTTGTATTATTGTGATATCATTCATAATGATATCATAATAATATCCCTTTATTGATAAACTATAACCATCTTGGGCCAAAATCCCAACGAATATTATGTTCATCATAAAAGATGGACAATAGTGACAGTCACTTAACTGACATTATTATTTTTCAAAAATAGTTCAAGAGTTCCTAATGCTAGGACTGAAACTTGACTTTCATCCCCAATATTAAGAAATCTATCACCATTCTCAAATTTTCTATCAATTTGAAGTTCATGCAATGAATTGCATATATGAATCGGACTCCCGATATATAATACCTAGGTAGATGTATCATATACGGAGAAATTGCAAGATATTATCATATAACAGTCTTGACCAGCAACCACTTGCTAATTTCTTCTATTCAACCTATTTAGGTTTAGAGGATAATTCCTTTTTGGGTCTGCCTTATTAGGATCAACACTAGACTCATTGTTCTAAGGTCCTAAACACTTACCACTATCCAATAGTGAACGGAGTGGACTAACTCTAGCCATTCTAATTATCTGAAAGAAAAATATGAAATCTTATTAGTACTTGAATTAATTAATCCTAAAGACTTGAACTTTAGTCTAAATGTTCTTTCACTATTTTTAACGAATTGGTAGCCTTTACCTCCAATTCGAGGAATTACACTAACTCCTTAGTAAGTATTGAAATCCACATAGACTACATACGGACCCGAGGAAAGCTCTAGCTAATCCGTGCGCATCTATAGGTAGATTCACAACCAATTATTTTTTTAAATAATTTTTAGTATTTAGATTTGGCCCTAGATGCCAAATCAGTAGGCTATGGTCTCCACTGAAAAGGTCAGGTTAGATCCGACCATTAACATGATTGACTTTGGTGCATCAAACCAATGATAACCAAGCTTGAAGAAAGCTCTGGCTAACCTAATCATCATTAAGAGAGTACAACCTAATCATCATATGATGTACAGTAATTCTAATATCCAAATAAACACCAGGTGTAAGGCACCTACAATGTTCACCCAGAAAATTGGACTTATTACTATTCATCTTAATGGGAGGCTATGATTCGATTATCCCCATAATTTAGTCATTTTAAGAACCTAATAATTTAGAGGATTTAGTTTACATGTGATTTAAGGATAGAAAATGATACGGACTAATTTTTTCCTACAGACTTCACTTCATCAAGTCAATAGGTTAGGACTAGGATCAATTTAAGTCCATGGGCACCTAGTTCAGTCGTACTGATTGAAATCAATCAAACTAATTTCTAGTGACATGGGTTAGTCTAAATAACTAAGTGATCTAGTGAAATCCCAATCGACCATGTCAGCCAGGTAAGTGAGATCAGTGGAAGGGATATGCCATTAACTCCTTAAAGATCGAATCAATGTGAGTAGCTCCTAATTAAAAATCACTGATCTAAACTGCCAAACTTATCTTGGACACCAATCGGTTAATTAGGTTTAATCTGATCAACTTAGCAATTTTGGGCTAGACCGCTTAGCCATGAATTAAGTCCATCTTGGTCTTGTTAAATACATGGACTCATCCAACTACAACCAGTGGAGTTGATTCTAGAATATCCTTGATCTAATCTAATTCATCACTTGATTAGATTTGATCAATTACTCTAGATTAATCTATTCCTTAACTAACCTTAGGTCTAATCCAATTTATGAACCTAATTCATCTAACCCTTTAACCCATAGTCTTATGATTTTGTCTTAGGATCTTAATTCATAATTCTAGATCCTATGAACAATACTTAATTCTTTTAATTAAGTTTTTAGACTGATGGATCAGGGTTCGATATTTTGATAATAGTTTTCAAATTTTGAAAGGTTTTCATTTTTTATTTTTCAAATGGATCGACTCATTTCAGAAATGGATCGGCTCATTTCTCAAACGGCAACCTATTGCTAGTTTTAAATAGAAAAAAAATATAATAAAAATTAAGCTATGAATTAATCTTTTAGATTTAATTTAAAATATATTCATATTTAATTTTTTAATTAAAATAATTTTAAATATTAAATTTTTTTTACTATTCATCATAATGAATGAGTTCATGGTGGGATTTCTACCACCATAAGGGATGCTAAATGAGAGGAGATGGCCTTTAAACCATACTTATCCCTTATGACCGAATGACTTGGTAGCTCATTCATTCTCGATTACTAAGTTATTTGGATTAAGCATATCAAATATACTAAATATTTAATTTCTAATTACATATTAGACATGTCAAGCAATCCAGTTGCTCTGATACCATTGAAGAAAATCGAGCAAAATTTTTAGCATGCATTTTCAAAACTTTTTTAAAATTAAAGTAGTAAAAACTAAAATTAATTAAATATTAATCTACTACATACATTGATCTAATCAATAGAAACCCTACTCAGGATCTAGACATGCTAATATGTAATTTAAAATTTAAATGTGATTGATCAGCAAATCAAATCTGCTGACCAATACGAGTTCAGAACTCGCTACCTGTGCATGGGTAGTTGATCTCTGCAATCTGAATCCATCAAAATAAGTTATGGTATCATGTTGTAGCCGCACACTTAATCGGCCTCTATGGTTGATCCACATGGAGCTCCTGATCCCGACCAGCTCCATCGGAGTGCTAGCTCCTCGTCGGAGCTTTTGATGGCTGATCGCGATTGATCCAATTGATCATCTTCTTTTTGATCTTCTAGATACTCTAAAAAATTAAAATATATGCTTCGAAGAATGATGAAGTGGTGTTTCAAATTTGGTGGCGATCCAATGCTCACAGCACTCGATCTCTCCACCCGAACTCAGATTCCCAAGTCTTGGGTTTCACTTGGCCCAAAAATCCTAATGCACTGAAAACCCTCTCACGCCCTCTCTGTGTGGAGTTTTTTTGTGAAACAAGTTTTTATGGAAAGATAACTTTCTAATCTATAAATCCTAATTAAATCATATCTAGAAATTGAATGTCCTTAGATATGAAAATCAAAAGAGAATAGAGGCATGAATGAAAAATAAAGTACTATAGGACTCTGCTCACCTTCACTCCAGGATTTCTTTTGCCCAAAACTAATGCCCAATTGCATTCAAATTTTTACCATAGAAAGGTAACCCCACAACCTTCATGCATAAAAATTATCATAATTTATTGTATGAAAAATAATGGAAAATTCCATGTGGAGTGGATAGGTTAAGATTGGTTCAACTAGTTTCAACCAACTCCTAGTATTTGAATTCAGATGGGGTCTTATCCTTTTCCAACACCTCATCCAAGAGGGTGACGAGTAGAAGGACTCTCCTTCTACTCACCCTCAATCAAAAATTGCCAAAAAAATGTGCGACAAAAGATAGGTAGGCATGGAGAATAGATACGGAAGAGATTAGGTTTCTCAAATTTCAAACCAACCAAGTTGAATTCAAAATTCAACTTAGTTTGAACTGGTCTAACCCTTGGACCAAATCAAAGGTAGAAGAGAGGAAGGGTGCACATTCATTTCTACATGAGAAATCTCATGCAAAAATCAAAGGAGGGCATGGGTCAAGGTGGAAAAGTCAAATATGGTGGGCACTAGGGAGAGTTTGAGTTCAAATCTTATTTGACTTGGTCCTAATTTGTATCAACCAAATCCATTAATTTAAACTAATTAGACCAGGTTTAATCCAACCAAATTAGGCTTAATTCAAATCAATAAAATTCTAATCAAATTAAAAATTAATTAGGTATAGGTCCTGATCAAATCAGGATCGAATCTTTCTTAGCGATTAGGTCATCTCATGATCTGATCGGATTAAACCCAATCAAATCAAATTCAATTGGACTTGATCAAATTCTCATCGCTCAATCAAATTGAGCTAATCAATAATCAAATTGCTAATTAATCCTCTAAAAATATTAGAGCTCCAATTGGATGGATTATCGGGCATCAGAGTTCCATCAACATGAAACTTCTGAAGAGTCCTAATCTAGTGGAACTCTTGAACACAGTCCATAGAGTCTCAGACCAGTGGGACTCTTGATTAGAGAGCTCCAAATGAGTAGGACTTAGAGTCCCAGTCTACTAGGACTCTTGGTTACAATGTCCTAGTCCAGTGGGACTCTTGACCATAGATTCCCTAGTCATCAAGACTCTCGATCAGAGAGTTTTGGACACGTGGGACTCTTGATCAGAGAGTTTCAAATGAGTAGGACTCAAAGTTTCAGTCCACTAGAACTCTTGGTCATAGTGTTTCAGTCCAATGGAACTCTTGATCATAGAGTCTCTGATCATCAGGACTCTCGATCAGAGAGTCCTGGACATGAAGGACTCAATATCAACCATCAGATCATGTAGAAACTCCTATTATGTGTGATCTCATAAGTTTGAATCCTAAGCCAATAGTATAGAAACTAATTTTTTGTATCAATCGATGTGACCATCTAGCAATGGTATCCGACGTCCGGATATGTCAAATAATTACAATGCAACATCGATAACCCTGTGGCATATGGTTACCGTATAATTCATCCGCTTGACCTCGATGCTCAAAGGATGATCTAGGGTTTACTGTCAATCCTAAAATTCATCCACAGTATATTTCAAAACTCAATGTCCATCACATGGACCATTCCGATCGAGGGTTTGCTAAATTGAAATACAGTGATGCACTTACTCCAACACTTGGAGGGGTCAATCCCATCTTGACTTACATACCGACAAGTCAAGTACTTGACTGCATCCAGTAACCTTCCATCACTAAATTAGAAATTCAGAAAGTTCAGTACCTAAATGCAGTGAGTTGCTTGTAGGTCACCGTGGTGAACTCAAGTCTAAGAAACACTTATACCCATATCCTTTGTGAGCAACTCTTGACAGTAGAGAGCTCCGCAGTTCGATCATGTTCAGTGAAATGTATCCCTATACTTCACCAACATGCCATAACAGTATCTCCATACTTTTTGGTTAAGAGGACAATCAACACTTATGGCACACAACGATCGATACTCGATACATTATCGTCCTGAGAAACAACGAATCATTTGATTGCGAACACGTTTGAAGACTAAACAATAAATCCTTCTTTGTTGAGTCTAAATAGTTCTAAGAACTTCATCACAAAAGAGTTCATTACAGAAAGATGCACAAAATGATGAAAAAACTATAATAATAATTTTATTTATTAATAATTTAAATATAATTATATTTAGCTCAACCATCTATAATCTAGATGATTGACTTTAGGATACAATTCTCAACACCCCGCACCCCACGAGGCCCCCCATCGACCCCTTACAGCCGGCACCAACCCTCTATGCCCCGCCATCCGCCATCGGCTACCGCACGGATACATCCACGGCCTCCAACCCACAATCGCATCACCACCGCCCCGCAATCCCGCACCCCATGCGCCCTGATAAACACATAAAATATATGTATAAAAGTATTAATTTATTAAATTAATTCATCTTTATTCTATAAAATTGATATTTTATGTTAACTTTTATAGAAGAGAAGATCATGAATGAAAAAAGTTCAATTTATGGGTCGCGACAAAATAAATTTGAAGCGAATCAGACCTAAATTGGACCCAGAATGGAGTTTTGAAGAAAAAATAAAAAAAATAGAAAAAAATATATAAAAAGCCCAAAAATTTGATCCATCAGACCCGTCGGTGCATAGTAGACCGACTAGCCAGTCCACAAATTCTAGCATGGAATAGCCAACTTAGCAGGCACAATGAATCAGGGAGCACCGTGTGGTGGACCAAAACCCTTAAAGGGTTTACAGAGAATATGTTGCAACTCATAGGGGCAGAAAGGTCATTGCCGATGGCATAATGCACGGTGATTGGCCCAGGTCTTCCATGCACCTGGTTCGTGATGGTCTACAGCTATAGTATTGCACAATCGGATGTCCCGTGTTCATTCCGCCCGAGATCCGACGGTCAGCAATGATTCCTGCTTTGATTCGAACAACGACCAGCCATCCGGCATGATCCAACAATCCAAATCAGTGCCGATCAAAATCCAATGGCTAGAAAATGATTCTAACTTGCTTCAGGAGATCTGGCACCCATCCAATGATTCAAAATCATCCAATCAACTGATTTGATGGCTGATAATTAATTTGGATCCTGTTTAAGCTATAGAAGGCCAATTTTGGTCAAATCTGGACCATTGGAACCCGATCCAACGATAGAAAAATATTCTAGGGGTGCAGAATTTGATCCAGACTCTATTTTCTTCATTTTTCTCTAATTTTAATCTAATTTTTCTTCTTTTTCTCTCTATAAAAGTTCTCTTAAATTAAACCAACAAGCCATAACCCTCCCCCTTGGGGGAATAAGCCCTTCCAAAGCTTCTCCATCAATAGGCAGCCATCTCTCTCTCTATTCTCTCTTCTCAAGCTTTCTTTCTTCTTTCTTCTCCATTCTCTCTTCCAACAAATCAAAAAAAATCTAAGCCTGCATCTCCACCAAAACTTCTCTCCTATTCTGAATTTATATCACCTACTGCTATTCGGGTTCTTCAGCGATCAAGATTTCAGTGAAGCTTCAGGATGAAGATTTCAACGAGAAGCTTCCTAATGTTTGGTTGATTCTCTCTTTCTTAGAAGATCATTGTGATCTTATTTGGATGGTATTTTTTATTTTTCATCTTTTATATTTTTTTAATTTACAATAAAATTATTTTTAGTTATAATATTTTTATATCTTTATTTTCTTGTAATTAATCTTAAATAGTTTATTATCCTTGGAATGAGTCATGATCTATGAGCACGATTCATGCTCTTGAAATAAATTATATTCAAATTAATTCTTAGTATTATATCTAAATCAATTTAGACTAGCCTATAACTTTAAGGGATTGACTGTGATCTAAGGGTATAAGCCATGCTCTCTAAGATAGGTTATATCTTTATTGATTAGATATCAATTATAGCATAATTAAAAAAAAATACCAGCTATCAGATAAGTGATTAATTAAAATTCTGAGAATCCATCTCCATACTTGCAACTCCTTTTTTAGTTAATTACTATTTAATTTATTTTTTAAATTAATTTAAGTAGCCTTTTAATTAATCTACTTTTAATCAATCTTAATCTTATTTTTAAATGTAATTAACATGATCTCTATGGATTCGATCCTAATTTATCTTATCTATATAGTAGTGAGTTAGGTTTTATTTTTGACCGCTTAAGACAGCGATGCCTCCCACCCCTACAGCTGGCACCCACCCTCCGCATCTCGCCACCCACCATCGACCACCACACTATTGTCGTCCATAACATCCTAAGCATTATCTAGCTCTGATACCAAATTATAGACCTATGATATCTCTCGAACACCAATCATCCTTGACATCACAAGCACCAATACCATGTTGCGGAAGCCCTTAATCTTTAGCATGGATCTGAAGGAACCTGTGATATTTTCTATGGATAGCAAACCACCGACCCTCCACCTGGATCTATGATGGGGCACCTCCCTCCTTGGGCTTAAGAGAGACGCCCCCTTCTCTAGGGCTTCTTCAAGAATCCTAGGGCGGCAACTCTAAAGAAAAGAGAAGAAGAGAGAATTGAGGGAGAAAAAATCCGTATTCTACTGCATTATGAAATCCTAATACAATCTATGTATTTATATATAGCCATTAGGTCCAACCAAAAACTCTGCTGGCTAACCCAATATATGAAAGCACTCATCGAGCTCATGTACACCCATGTCTCCCATGCTCTCATCCTTTGGATCTAGACCCGACCCATAAATGAATTAGCCATCTTGAGACCTCTCAAATCAGGCCTTAAGATCCCTAGGATCAATGCAGACCCTAGCCTAAAATAGACCCTTAGTCTCAGCACTAAGCCTGCTCAGTCTCAGCACTGAGCCAGCTAAGTTCCATCGGGTTAGCTCAATTCAAAACTGAGCCAGCCCAATCCTGTGCCATGCCAGCAGTCCCGAATGCTCAGTTCTCTATTTTGCCTGTGCTTTGAGACTTAGCTGACCTAGTTTTGGACTAAGCCAGATAATCTACAAAAAATATTTTTTCTACAGTCTTGATTCTCCAGCTTTGGTTTCTTGCTTTACCTTATATTCTAAGTCTCCGAAGCACCAACCAAGCCTCTAGAATCCCTAGAGCCAATGCCCTGGCTCCTCCCGTGGCCTCCCAAGACTTAGGAGCATCATAAATCCTCACAATCTCCATCTTGGTGCTCCAAGCCTTGGCAAATCCCTCGACAATGCCCTCTTGCATGATCCCACTGTCCCTACGCACTCGACATCACCTATGCAAACATCACCTCCGCCAATCCTTTTTAGTTGTTGTGCACCCTTGAGGTCTTTAGGATGACCGCCTCCACTGCTAAAGATCTTGGCTTGCACCTCTGCACCATCCTAGAATTGTATGATCCCTTATGCTTAGCAGTTGCATCACTTTTTTTGAACTTTTCTAGAGAACCCACAACGTTCCTATACTAGTACTCACTGTAAACCCTGACATGGTCTCCTCAGAACTATGCCTATCCTCCTACACATGCCGCTCCATCTGAAACTGTGCATCACCAATGCTGGTGCTAGGATATCGATCCTCCCGCATCCCTCTACTCTGAACTCAGATCAAATTCTTCTCCAATTGTGAAGCCACCTCTCTAAAGCTCCATCCATATTCAAAATTCATCTGATGCCGCAGAAACTGACTCAATCACCGAGTCCCTCGAGGCCAACCACTCAATGCTGCACTACTGAGTCTGCCACTGTATCTCGAATACCATCACTGTTCCTTCGAATCCTTCATGCTCTGCGAACTCCTTCAAAGCCATCTTGGATACCTCCGCAACCCACGGACACCTTCGAAACTCAAGAGCTCTTCTGAATCTAGTGACTGAACCCTAGAAAATTTCATTCTAGTCCTTCTCTTTTGCCCTTACACCAGCCATCGCTTCAGTTGCACCTGAAGAACCATCCTCAACCTAAATCGTGACTCTTTCTAGTGCTCCTACAGAAGAAACTATTGAAAAATGTATCCTAAAGCTAATTATCTAAGTAGTAGATGATTGAAATTAGTATATGAATTATCTAATAATAATAGTAATTTGGCTATTTCATCATAAAAGTTCTATCTTCCTTAAATGAACTTCTAAATTATGATGAAGTCCTTAGAACTACAATCAATCGATAAAAAAAATTTTATCGAATGGTTTTTAAATTGTTTACGATCAAATGATAAGTTATTAACAAGGATGATAATTTATCGAGTGTACGTCGCTGTATGCCATATGCGTTGGTTATCCTCGTAACCAAGTGATGTGGAGACACTGATATGGCATTCAGGTGAGATGTAGGAGTACTTCTACACTGAACGTGACCAATGTAGACTCTACTATCAAGAGTAGCTAGCTAAGGCTAATGGATATAAGTGTCCCTCCAATCTAAGATCGCCATGGTGACTTATGAGCAACTCACTGTACTTTGGTGTTGGACTACCTGTATTTTTAATATAGATGATGAAAGATTTTTGGGTACAGTCAAGTACTTATAGAGTCAGTGTATGAGTCAAGATGGAATTGACCACTCCTTATTAACTTTAGAAAGAGAATGTCTCACTGTATTTCAATTTAGCAAAACCTAGGCCTGGGTAATCCTCGTGAGGTGTCACGAGATTTGCAAAATTTTGAGACATAATAGAGATGACTTGTATGAGTGTTTGGCAGCATACTCGAAGTCGTCTTGAGCATTAGTGATCATAGTGATGAATTATACAGTAACCATAGGCTAGGGTTCTAAGAATATTGCTTTGCATACATTCGACCTATCTGAATGTCGAAAACCATTGCTAGATGGTAACTTTGATTGGTACAAAAATTGATTTCTATGCTATCGACATAGGTTCGAACCTATGAGGTCATACATATTAGAGCTTATAACCTGATCGGATAATTAATCGATGATTGAGAATCATTTCGAGGTCAAACATTCAATATGATTGATGTTTGACCTAATACAAGTGTTGCAGGAGGATTGATTAGCAATTGGATTGCTAATTGGCTCAATTTGATTAAGCAATTGGGCTGAGATCAAGTCTAATTAAATTAAATTTAATTAGAATTAGTTTAAATTTAATTAGATTAAGTCTAATTAATTTATTGAATAAGCCAATTGCAAGGAAAGAATAATTTCTTTTTTGACTAGGACTTGGGTGCACCTGATTGACTTAGAATTTAAATCAAATTTAAATTTTAATTTAATCTAATTTAATTAGACTTCTAGTTGAACTAGGATCATTTTTAATTAGGTTATATTTAATTTAGTTTAAATAAAATTTAAATTAGATTTAAAATAATTTTGATCTAATCAAATAAGAGAAATCCTAGTTGGACTAGGACTCTCTCTCTTTCACTTGCGCCTAAGAAAGCCCATGCCATATTTTAATTCTAATTTTTTTCTATAATTTCTACACCTAAGAAATGATTTTCCACATCCCATTATCTCAAGAATTAGATTTAAATTTAATTTGGTCAAAATTAGAAGGAAGTTAGAAATTATTTCCTACTTGGAAGAGCCCTCTTTGACCTAAACTCTTCCCTCCTCTTGAGCACCCACTTTCCACACGCCTCCAATATTATTTCTACCCTTTCTTCCTTTCTTTAGGGCATTGGTTTTTTATTTCACACACCAAAAATCAAGGGAGGGGTGTCCAAGAGTTGGACGCCCCATAGAAGTCCTCCTTTGACTAGGTTTTGACTTAGTTTTGCAATATAAAGGGAATGCCTCTTTCTTTGACCATAGAGGATTTAAAAATCCTAAAAAAATTATAAAAAATTAGAGAAAAAGAAGAAGAGGGCATGGGGATTTATGGTGCCAAGATTCATGGAGAAGAGCCCTCAATTAAAACATCAAAGATTGATATCTTAAAGAGACAAGGTAAGAGAAGATTGTCTTCTCTTATGTTTTTCTTTTATGTTTCTCTCTTCATTATTTTATTTATGATTTTTATATGATAAAAATTTGAGAGAGATAGAGAGAGAGAAAGGGCTTGAGGAAAGATGGCACCAAGATTCTTAAAGAAAAGATCTTCATCTAGACATCAATCGTTGATGTCATGAAGGCACAAAGCACTTCGAGCGGATCTTCGTTCGACGAACCTCCGATCTATATTGCAAATTCGTCTAGATCACCTGTAGAGGCCGGATGCATGTGCAGCTCTAAAGGCAACAATGAATTCAACCACAGAGTTTTCAATCCATGCAAAGGTAAGAGATCTGATCTCTTAGTGACCTAGATGTGATCTAAGGTTAAATCTAGAATTATTCTAGATCTAGGTATTGATATGATCAATACCACTTATGATTAATTTAATTTTAAATTTATACTTATATCATAATATGTTATAGATCCTTGATGTAGGATTTTATAATTTGATTACATGCATGTTGTAGATTAAATAGTTTAAACTATGTCTTCTACTGCTCTATATTTTGAAAAAATTTTGAAACTATGCGTGAAACCCTGCATATTTTCTATCAATGGTATCAAAGCATCTAGGTTCTATCATAACATATTTATGTATGCTTTAGATTAAGTCTAAAAATTAAAGTTAAGTAAAGATCGCATATATCATCATAAGATTGTCCTGTTGTAAGGTTAATCCCTTACAATGAAAAGAATGTCCTAGTATGTGCTGAACTAAATCAAAATCATGAATTATTTAGATTAGATCTAAAAAAATGTATGATTTAATTTTTTAATTTAAATCTAAAATTTAATAGATATTAGATCTATTTTAGATTATTTAGATTAGATCTAAATAATATCAGGATTGCACATACTGTCATAAGGTTGTCCTGCTATAAGGTTTATCCCTTACAGTAGAAAGGTTATCCTTATATGTACTGATCCGAGAAACTTAAATCATCAATATATTAGATGAGATCTAAAGTAATTTATAATTTATTTTTAGATTTTAAATCTAATTTTAAATAATTTATGATCTGATCCACATGATGTGTTTTATATTTAGATCTAATCCTCTTATTGCATATGTTGATATGTAATTTTTGTTTTGAATATAAAATGTATATGTATGATATATTTATTTTATAAAAATTAAATTGCAAACTTACTTTCTACAAAACCTTAGATTTGAAATCCTAGGACATGATCTAAACAATGAAACAAATCAGATCTAAAACTATATATTGAATATGATTCAATACAATTTGAAAATATTTCAAATAATAAAATCAAAAACTATTCTGAGATTCCATAAACCTAAACCCATAAGACTTGAACTTAATTAAGAATTAAGTGATTATTTAGGATCTAGGTTTGTGATTTGAAGATCCTAAGATAATTTTATAAAACATGGGTTAAAGAAAAATGGGTTAGCTTTGATTAGGTCCTTAACTGGGTTAGACCTAGTGTTAGATTAAATATGGACATAGTTACAAAATTGATCAAACCTAATTAACAGTTAATTATGATTAGATCATTTCTATAAATCACTTTAATAGTTGTAGTTGATCAAAGTCCATACATCTAACCAATGGATGCTGATCGTGGCTCAGTAGTTGAGCCCGAGTCTTTAGGCAGACCAAATCAAAACTAATAAATCAATTGATGTCTAAGGTAAGTCTGATATCTCAGACCGATGGTTTTTAATTGATAGACTGCTTATCTGACCATTTTTTATGGTGTCTAAGGCAAGCCTTGGCAGATCCTTCCATCGATCTCACTTACCTGGCCAATATGGTTAATCAAGTTTTTGATTAGGTTGCTCATTAATTCATGTTAACCCATATCACATAGAAAATCAGTGAGACTGATTTTATTTAATGAGACTAATTTAGGTGTACATCGACCGTAATTGATCCTAGTTCATCAGTGACTTATGAAGTCAGTGGGAGGACTTGACTTGGTGAAGTTAGTGGGAGCAAATTGATCAATGTTCTTTCTATCCTTAAATTACTAATAATT
Source organism: Cocos nucifera (assembly GCA_006176705.1). NCBI lineage: Eukaryota > Viridiplantae > Streptophyta > Magnoliopsida > Arecales > Arecaceae > Cocos > Cocos nucifera. The sequence goes on from QRFJ01000049.1 coordinate 1,222,137, forward strand.
TAAATTCTCTAAAATTATTAGATCCTTAAAATGATAAAGTTATGAAGATAATGGAGTCATAGCCTCCCATTAAGGTGTTTGATAATGGGTCCATTAACTTAATAATCATTGGAGGCCCGAAGGCTTGGTGCTTGTTGACCAATGAAATTATCATCCATCATATGATGACTTGGATGTATCTCTCTAATGGTGGTTGGATTGGCCAACCAAAGTTGGGCATGATTATTCATTGGTTGGATGCGCCAAGTATGGTCATGTTAATGGTTGGACCTAACTGGATCCTTTTCTGAGAAAGCCAAAGCCAACTAATCAGGGCCTAGGGCAAAATTAAAATTACTAAAAATTATTTAGAGAAATAATTGGTTATGAACCTATCCTTAGATGTATATGGGTGGGCCAACCAAAGTTGGGCTCGTGTGCAGTCTATGTGGATTCTAGTACCTACTAAAAAATTAAAGTAATTTCTCAAATTGGAGGTTGAAGCTACCAGTTCGAACAAAATAGTGAAAGAATCTTTAGACTAAAGTCCAAGTCTTTAGGCTTAAAATGATTCATATACAATAGGTCATTATTCTCTATTAAGGCTAAATCCTAATTGCCCCTATCACTGTTAGACAGTGAAGACTTATGGACCCAACTTCGATAATCAGTATCGAAAGATGAATATTGGTTTAGCAGTACGAATAGATTCATATTGAGGTTTCTGAGCCCAGTCAAAATAATTAGTTCAAGATTAACCCAAATCGGGCATGGTACTTCTAATATCTGAAATAGGATCATAGGAAGAAGATTTATCTTGCTTTCCTTGACCACAACAGGCTGAACAAGAGAAAGGAGCAAAAGTTGCTCATTAAAGACGTCATATGATAACACCTTAAAACTTCTCTATATATAATTCTACTACCTGGGTATTAGATACCAGTGGTCTTATGCAATTCATTGCAAGGACTTAAGGTAAGTAGAATGTACACACCCTAGTTAGATTATGTCATGGATGTCTATGTTTGGCATTACAGGCTTAGTCATATTGATAAGAACAGGATAAACGGATTAGCTTGAGAGAAAAATCTCGACATCAATGATTGTGAATCATTGATAGCCTATGAACCTTATCTTCTTGAAAAGATGGCAAAGTTATCTTTTACTGAAAAAGGTGAAGGAGCCGATAATGTTCTAAGTCTCATACATAGCGATGTATGTGGACCTTGAACTTAAGTACCAAAGAAAAACATTAATATTTCATTACAGACGACCTATCTGGGTATGGGTACATCTAGGATGAATCATTTGAAATATTCAAACGATTCAATAATGAAAAAAAAAATAAACTGGATAAGGTATTAAAACTCTTCGATCAGATCAAGGAGGCAAATGCTTATCCAGTAAGTTTGTGACATATCTAGGAGAAAATAGGATTCTCTCTCAGTAGATTTCTTTTCAAAACATAGTATATCTAAAAGAAGAAATTGAACTTTGTTAGACATGGTTCAATCCACAATAGGATATACTTATCTGCCTATTGTAAGGTTGTGCTCTTGTGACTATTTTTTTTACTCTGAAAATTTATACAAAGTTAATCTATTGCATTGACTCCATATGGGATATGGATCGAGCATAGACCTAGACTCTCTCACTTTTGGATTTGAAGTTGATCATCCTATGTCATATATTTGCACATAGATAAACTTGGACCCTGGTCCAATAAGTGTTTAAGGGTTATTAATTCTACTATGCTAAAAAACATAAGATGTTCATCAGCAATAGGGCATTTCTTTTAGAAAAACATTTCTTAGAGAAAGAACTGATGTCTATCAAGTTAAACTTATAAAAGTCTGATCGGTAGAAAGAAACCGACGTTATATGATAAACCTATAGAACCAGATTTGATCAGATCAAATTCGAAGCCTACTAAAGTATCACTTTTAAAGAGATTCGGTAGAGTACCGCATTAGCCGGATAAATACTTTAGTATCTAGATCTAAGATGGCAATCATGTTGAGCTCAATGAGAACAATAAGGATCCGATCATCTATAAGGATACAGTGTAGTGGCCTGATTCTGAGAAGTGGCTTGGAGCCATATGATCCAAATTAAAGTCTATGAAAATCAATAGTGCATGGACACTAGTTGATCACCTGAAGGGATAAAATCCATTGGATGTAAATGAATTTTTAATAGAATCAGAGTAGCGTAGACGGAAAGGTAAGGACCTATAAAGCCTGTTTGAGTATCATCTCAGAGTTCAAACATACATTCTGAACGTATATCTTAGTTATGAACAAAGACAAACCCTGCACTTATTATTGGGCAAAATATTTTGTAGTGTTATTTCTCATGATGTTTGAGGATGAAATTTTCTTAATCCAAAATAGCATTCCAATATTGTAAGGAATAAAGGTTTAGCTATCATCTTATTTATCTATGTACGAGATTAGACATGGTATACTCACTAGAGGTAGTGAGCAGATACCGGTCTGATCCAAGTAAGAGCTACAAGAGAATTGTATAGACAATTTCTAAGTATTTGAGAAATACTAAAATCTAATGACTCAAATATGGAAGTACTGACTTAAAATATATGGATGTTTTGATTTCAATCAGAACAAGATGATAATAAAAGAATGTCGGCTCATATCCTAATTGTAGGAGCAATCTGCTGAAAAGATTCTAAGCAAAAAATTTTAGCCTATTCAATTAGTGATATAGAGTACATCATGGCATATGATGCTGCCACGTAAGCTATGTAGTTACTGAGGTTCATTAGCAAGTTGGGAGTGGCACCCTCCATCCATGGTCCAGTCCTATCATAGCACTGGAGCCATAGCTCAAGCTAAAGAACTGAAGGACTAGCATATTCTGCATCGTTTTCATCTTAGATATTTGATCTAGGTGACGTCGATCTTTAGAAGATTGATGTAAAAGGAAAACTTGACCGACCCATTTGCTAAGACCTCGAAACTAAGGAGTTCTACGAACTCAAATGGAAGATAGGATATTTGATATCATTCTAATTGGCTTTAGTCCAAGTGAAAGTTATTGGAAAATATGTCCTAAAGCCAATCATCTAAGTAGTAGATGATTGGAATTAGTATATTAATTATCTAATAATAATAGTAATTTGGCTATTTCATCATAAAAGTTTTATCTTTCTTAAATGAATTTCTAAATTATAATGAAGTCCTTAAAACCATAATCAATCAATAAAGGAGGATTTATTGGATGGTTCTTAAACTGTTCAAGACCAAATGATAAGTTATTAACAAGGATGATAACTTATCGAGTATACATCATTGTATACTATATGCGTTGGTTATCCTCGTAATCAAATGGTGTAGAGACACTAGTATGGCATCCAGATGAGATGTAGGAGTACATCTGTACTGAACATGACCAATGTAGCACTTTACTGTCAAGAGTAGCTAGCTAAGGCCAATGGATATAAGTGTTCCTCCAACTTGAGATCGCCATGGTGACTTGCGAGCAACTCACTATACTTTGGTGCTGGACTGCTTGTATTTCTAATATAGGTGACGAAATATTTTTTGGTACAGTCGAGTACTTATAAAGTCGGTGTGTGAGTCAAGATAGAATTGATCACTTCTGATTAACTTCAGAAAGAGAATGTCTCACCATATTTTAATTTAGCAAAATTTAGACTTGGGTAATCCTCGTGAGGTGTCACAAAATTTGCAAAATTTTGAGACATAATAGAGATGACTTGTATGAGTGTTTGACAGCATACTCAAAATTATCTTGAGCATTATTGGTCATAGGGATGAATATACAGTAACCATGGATCAGGATTCTAAGAATGTTGCTTTGCATACATTCGACCTATTCGAACGTCGAAAACCATTGCTAGATGGTAACTTCGATTGGTACAAAAATTAATTTCTGTGCTATCAACTTAGGTTCAAACCTATGGGGTCACACATATTAGAGCTTATAATCTGATCAGATGATTAATCGATAATTGAAAATCATTTCGAGGTCAAATATTCAATGCGATTGATGTTTGACCTAATGCAAGTCTTGTAGGAGGATCGATTAGCAATTGAATTACTAATTAGCTCAATTTGATTGAGCAATCAGACTGAGATCAAGTTTAATTAAATTATATTTAATTAAAATTAGTTTAAATTTAATTAGATTAAGTCTAATTGATTTATTAGATAAGCTAATTGCAAGGGAAGAACAATTTCTTGTTTGACTATGACTTGGGTGTACCTGATTGACTTAGGATTTAAATCAGATTTAAATCTTAATTTAATCTAATTTAATTAGACTTCTAGTTAGACTAGGATCATCCTTAATTAGATTACATTTAATCTAGTTTAAATAGAATTTAACTTAGTGATAAGTGGTAAAAATATACTAATAAAAGTATTAAATTATAAAATAAATTAATCTATTTTATTAGAAATTGATATTTTTATTAATCTTATGTAGGAAAGAAGGCCACCAATGTGAAGATCTCATTTTTTTGGTTTAGATGAAAAAAATTTCAGGCAAAACGGACTTCAAACGAGCCTAGAATTGAATTTCAAAAAAAAAAAAAAAAAATCGCCGATGCAACGCTGACGTCAGGATGATGTCAGCATTTTTCGCGGCGCACGATGGACCATCTGAAGGGTAATTCGGGAATTTCATAGCTTAAAGCGCACACTGATTGGCTGAAGAACATGGTGGTCCATGCAACACTGAGCTCGCGCACGGTCCACGGAGGGCAATTTAGGAATTCTGACTAATCCAACGGACGGTTTTCACTGAAGCTTGATCGGACGGACGAGAAGAAGGCGCTGATCGATGGCATCCATAGCTCCTGATCGAGATCCAATGGCTGAGATTCATTCCGACATAAAACTAAAGGTCTGAAGGCTTATTTCAACGCGATCGGACGGTCCAGATTCGATCCAACGGTTGATCCAACGGCTGAGATTAAATCCGACTTGATCTGGGTTATTTTAAGGGGTTTTTGAGTGGTTTTTGGACCGTTTGATCAAGATCTAACGGGCAGAATTACCCAGATCTTAATTTGAGTCGATTTAGGAGTCCTAAACCTAATTTTTGATGGATTTTAAGGGGAATAAAACTCTTTACCTATAAAAAAAAAGTCTGTTGCCGTGAAATAAAAAAAGGAATAGGAGAGAGGAAAAAAAAGAGAGACAAAGAGAGAGAGACGGGGAGAAAGAGAGAGAGAGGGAGAAAGAGAGAGAGGAGGAGAGATAAAAGAAAAGTAATTTATGAAAATATCAAAAAAGGATTTTTTATTTTTCTTCAACGATCAAGACATCGATCAAGGAGCCTCTTCTTCTTCACCAAGTTCTCCACATCAAGAGCAGCAGATAATCAATTTCAGCAATCAAACAGTCTAATTTCTTCATGCTTTTTATTTTATTTGCTATTTTTGAATTTGTTATCATGAACTAAATTTTATTTTACTAAGGCTAAGGTGTAGCCACTCTTTTGATGCAATATTCAGTATGATTTATTTTTAAATTTTATTCATGAGGAGTATATAAATCTGATCTTAATGCTTTTAGATTACTGGCCATCTTCTAATTGATCTGATGAACATAGATGTTACGGACCAAGTACATCTATGTTAATGCTTCTTGATTATATACCTTGTATTATGAATCAAATTAGAATTCATATGCATGCGGAAATTTTAGTGCGCTTTGGACGCAGCGTATTTTAATTAGAGGGTTTCACAAAACCTAATGCATTAATATTTATTTAAATTACACCTGGACCAAAGGGTAATTAATAAATATTAATAGTTTTGCTATGCCTGGACCAAAGGGTAGTGAATAAATTAGGAGACTCCACCGTCACATGAAATAAAATTAATCTAAAAACCTGAATATTGTATTGACTGAGTTGGTGAACCGATTGCCTTAGTAATCCATTGCTCTTGAATTTAAAACCCTAATAATTTACACTCTCTCTATTTAATTAAAAACTTTTAATTATTTTTTATTTTTTTTTAATTTCTTATTCTCATAAATCGATCTTCTAAATAAAGCATAGGAAAGAGCTTTTCAGTACTTGTTTTCCAATCCTCTAGGGACGATACTCTACTCATTCACTTTATTACTTGATCGACTGGTGCACTTGCCATAGCTATAAATTAGCACGCATCAAGTTTTTGGCGCCGTTGCCAAGGATTGTGTCTAAAACAATATTAAAATTTTGATCCTAGCTTTACTTTAAAAATTTATTTTTAATTTTTATTATTAAAAAAAAAATTAGTGCATGACACGTACTGGACATAGTAACTTACTACCTCTAGATCCAGAAATTGAAAGAACTATTAGAAGACTACAACAAGAGAGAAACATGGCAGCTGAAGATCCTGACGACATCAATCTAGGAGTGGATATGGCGACTGAAGGACAGCATGAAGCTATTCGATCAGTACATCGTCCATTAAATGATTACATCACACCATCTGTAGCCGATGTAGCTTCGAGCATCAGGAGACCGCCTGTACGAGCAAACAACTTCGAAATAAAACCGATGATGATCCAGATGATTCAATCAACTGTCCAATTCAGTGGACACGTGCATGATGATCCGAATGCCCATATTTCTAATTTTCTTGAACTTTGCGATACTTTTAAAATTAATGGGGTGTCGGATGATGCTATTAGATTAAGGTTATTTCCTTTCTCTTTACAGGATAAAGCTAAAAATTGGCTTCATTCTCTTCCTACAGGTTCTATCACAACTTGGGATGTCCTAGCCCAAAAATTCTTAGCCAAGTACTTTCCACCTTCCAAAATTGCTAAGATGCGCAACGATATCACTTCTTTTATGCAGATGGATATGGAGACGCTATATGAGGCTTGGGAGCATTTCAAGGAACTGCTGAGGAGATGTCCACATCATCAACTATCCGTATGGCTTCAGGTACAAACTTTCTATAATGGTTTATCTCCTACTAATCGATCTATGATTGATGCAGCAGCAGGAGGAACCATTAATCGAAAAATGGAGGAAGAAGCCTTCGATCTGATCGATGAGATGGCATCAAATAGCTATCAATGGCAGACAGAGCGCATGATGCCAAAAAGACTAGCAGCTGTGCAGGGAGTAGATTGGGTGCCAACTTTACTAGCTGAAATTGCAGTCCTTAGAGCCAAAGTCAACAACTTAAAGGGAACAGCTATGCATGTTCAGAGCATGACTTGTGATCTGTGTGGAGGAGGACATAATACGAACAATTGCCAGACAGGTAATCCTTTTGCTAAAACAACTGATACAGCTAATTATATTGATAATTTTTTCAAGCCGCAACAAAACAATCCCTACTCTAACACATACAATCAAGGGTGGAGGCAGCATCCAAATTTCTCATGGAGCAATCAAAATGCAGCACAACAGCCACCCTCGGAATTCCAAGTACCTGAAAAGAAGTCCAATATAGAAGAGCTGATGGTCAAATTTATGCAAAACTAAGAAGCAACTACAAAAAATTTGGAAGCCAAACTTAGGCAAGACCAAACAGCAACAATTCGAAACTTGGAGATGCAAATAGGTCAAATGGCTTAGCATTTCAGTATTAAATTAAAAGAACAAAAGTATCCTCTCTTATCACCTATTTTGGTCAATTTTCTATACATTCTCAATTTTATACTCATGAATTAAGGTAGCTTTCACACCGCCCCCCCCCCCCTTTTTTTTTTTTAATTTTTTACTGTACTGAGCATCCTGGCCTTCCCTTCACCGTTTTACGTGAATTTTCACACTTGACCTAGATGCAGAGATCCAGTTACTAGCTTTGGGCAATCCACATATACTCTGTCTTTTGCACTTTATTTATAGGCAGGTAGCTCTTTCCTTAAATTCAAGTTTCTTTGATTAGAATGTATATTAATTATCAATTTTCAATGATAATTAAATCCTCAGTTGACCGTATAATCAATACCTACTTTGCCTTGTTAGTGTGCATGTGCAATAAAATTTTTAATTGTATTGACTAAAAAATTTGCTTTTGAAGCTCAATGCTTAGTTAGCAGTATTTTCTAAACTTTTTGACCTTTAATCCTAAATTTTATCTCTGTGATGGATAATCTTATTGAAATATGATATTAAATAAAATATTGCTAAGGGACTAGCAATGACTAAGTTGGAGGATGTGATAAGTGGTAAAAATATACTAATAAAAGTATTAAATTATAAAATAAATTAATCTATTTTATTAAAAATTAATATTTTTATTAATCTTATGTAGGAAAGAAGGCTACCAATGTGAAGATCTCATTTTTCTGGTTCAGATGAAAAAAATTTCAGGCAAAACGGACTTCAAACGAGCCCAGAATTAAATTTCAAAAAAAAAAAAAAAAAAATATTGCAAAGCTGACGTCAACATTTTTCGCGGCGCACGATGGACCATCTGAAGGATAATTCGGGAATTTCATAGCTTAAAGTGCGCACTGATTGGCTGAAGAATGCGGCGGTCCATGCAACACCGAGCTCGCGCATGGTCCATGGAGGGCAATTTGGGAATTCTAACTAATCCAACGGGCAGTTTTCACTAAAGCTTGATCGGACGGACGAGAAGAAGGCACTGATGGACGGCATCCACAGCTCCCGATCAAGATCCAACGGCCGAGATTCATCCCAACATAAAACTAAAGGTCTGAAGGCTTATTTCAACGCGATCGGACGGTCCATATTCGATCCAACGATCGATCCAACGGCTGAGATTAAATCCGACTTGATCTGGGTTATTTTAAGGGGTTTTTGAGTGATTTTTGGACCGTTTGATCAAGATCTAACGGGCAGAATTACCCAGATCTTAATTTGAGTCGATTTAGGAGTCCTAAACCTAATTTTTGATGGATTTTAAGGGGAATAAAACTCTTTACCTATAAAAAAAGTCTGTTGCCGTAAAATAAAAAAAAGAATAGGAGAGAGAAAAAAAAAGAGAGACAAAGAGAGAGACGGGGAGAAAGAGAGAGAGGGAGAAAGAGAGAGAGGAGGAGAGATAAAAGAAAAGTAATTTGTGAAAACATCAAAAAAGGGTTTTTGATTTTTCTTCAACGATCAAGACATCGATCAAGGAGCTCCTTCTTCACCAAGTTCTCCGCATCAAGAGCAGCAGATAATCAATTTCAGCAATCAAACAGTCTAATTTCTTCATACTTTTTATTTTATTTACTATTTTTAAATTTGTTATCATGAACTAAATTTTATTTTACTAAGGCTAAGGTGTAGCCACTCTTTTGATGCAATATTCAGTATGATTTATTTTTAAATTTTATTCATGAGGAGTATATAAATCTGATCTTAATGCTTTTAGATTACTGGCCATCTTCTAATTGATCTGATGAACATAGATGTTACGAACCAAGTACATCTATGTTAATGCTTCTTGATTATATACCTTGTATTATGAATCAAATTAGAATTCATATGCATGCGAAAATTTTAGTGCGCTTTGGACGCAGCGTATTTTAATTAGAGGATTTTACAAAATCTAATGCATTAATATTTATTTAAATTACACCTAGATTAAAGGGTAATTAATAAATATTAATAGTTTTGCTATGCCTGGACCAAAGGGTAGTGAATAAATTAGGAGACTCCACCGTCACATGAAATAAAATTAATCTAAAAACCTAAATATTATATTGACTGAGTTGGTGAACCGATTGCCTTAGTAATCCATTGCTCTTGAATTTAAAACCCTAATAATTTACACTCTCTCTATTTAATTAAAAGCTTTTAATTATTTTTTATTTTTTTTGTATTTCTTATTCTCATAAATCGATCTTCTAAATAAAGCATAGGAAAGAGCTTTTCAGTACTTATTTTCCAATCCTCTAGGGACGATACTCTACTCATTCACTTTATTACTTGATCGACTGGTGCACTTGCCATAGCTATAAATTAGCATGCATCACTTAGGTTTAAAATAATTTTGACCTAGTCAAACAAGAGGAGTCCTAGTTGGACTGGGACTCTCTCTCTTTCACTTGCGCCTAAGAAAGCCCACGTCATATTTTAATTCTAAATTTTTTTATGATTTCCATATCTAAGAAATGATTATTCATACCCCATTATCTCAAAAATTAGATTTAAATTTGATTTGGTCAAAATTAGAAGGAAGTTGGAAATTGTTTCCTACTTGGAAGAGCCCTCATTGACCTAAACTCTTCCCTCCTCTTGAGTGCCCACTTTCCCCATGCCTCCAATATTATTTCCACCCTTTCTTCCTTTCTTTAGGGCATTGGTTTTCTATTTCACACACCAAAAATCAAGGGAGGGGCATCCAAGAGTTGGACGCCCCATAGAAGTCCTCCTTTGACTAAATTTTGACCTAGTTTTGCAATATAAAGGGGATGCCTCTTTCTTTGATCATAGAGGACGTGAAAAATCCTAGAAAAATCATAAAAAATTAGAGAAAAAGGAGGAGAAGGCGTGGAGGATTTGTGGCACCAAGATTCATGGAGAAGAGCCCTCAATTAAGATATCAAAGGTTGATATCTTGAAGAAACAAGGTAAGAGAAGATTGTCTTCTCTTATATTTTTCTTTTATGTTTCTCTCTTCATTATTTTATTTATGATTTTATATGATGAAAATCAAAGAGAGAGAGAGAGAGGAAGGGCTTGAGGAAAGATAGCACTAAGATCCTTAGAGAAAAGGTCTTCATCTGGACATCAATCGTTGATGTCATGAAGGCACAAAGCACTTCGAGCGGATCTTCATTTGACAAACTTCCGATCTATGTTGCAAGTTCGTATGGATCACTTATAAAAGTCGGATGCATGTGCGGCTCCAAATGCAATAATAGATTCAACCATGGAGTTTCAACCCATGCAAAGGTAAGAGATCTGATCTCTTGGTGACCTAGATGTGATCTAGGGTTAGATCTAGAATTGTTCTAAATTTAGGTATTGATATAATCAATACCACTTATGATTAATTTAATTTTAGATTTATATTTACATCATAACATATTATAGATTCTTGATGTAAGATTTTATAATTTGATTACATACATGTTATAGATTAAATAGTTTAATCTATGCCTTTCGCTGCTCTATATTTCGAAAAAATTTTAAAATCTATGCATGAAATCCTGCATGTTTCCTATCAGAAATCTAATCCATAATACTCTCGACTGCTAGATGTCTTTGGTAGTTTCTGAGACCTCCTAACTCTTCTTGAGACCTACTCTTGATCTTTCTGAGATATCACTAACACTCTCTGCTGAGATACACTCCTCGGCTGCTGCACCATCGAGCCTCTCTCAGCTCCTGTGCCTCTAGGGTAGCGCTCCTGCAGCACTCTAGCACTCCCTGACTCATCTCTATGCTGCTCTATAGCTATCCAACCCTAACCTACTAGACCTCCATGGATCATCCATCTCCATCATCCCCAAGGCTTTGCAAATCAATGCTCTGGTCGAACTGCTGAATACATCTCTGACTACTTTTCCACCTTCCAGATATCGAAAGACGTATAGTCGCTTCTTCAGCCTTCCTTCGATCATTATATTTTGAAAAATCTCTCTTCAACAGCCCCACACTACCCATCTTCCTAGAGAATCCTGATGCTCTCTGCTGAGATACCTTCCTCGACTGCTACATCATCGAGCCTCCCTCAGCCCCACATCTTTAGGGAAATGCTACTATAGCAATCTAGTGCTTCCTGTCTATCACATAACTATCATACACCCCGACCTTTCTACCAGGATCAATCAGCAAATCATGCACCCAATCCTTCCATCCCAAAAAAAATTTTTCCCGTTAATCCTCTCAACCTCCACCTTCAACTCGCTACTCCCGGTTGGCCAAACCACAGCAATAACAAAGATAAAGCTATGACATACCGTGGACTCCTTGTGCAGATTTTTGATTTTACCTTATATGACTTCTTCTTTGCTTCCACGCACCATCAGGCTCTAAAACCTAGCTCTTTCCATGCACCATCAGGCTCTGAAATCTGGCTCTTTTCATGCACCATCAAGCTCTGAAATCTGGCTCTGATACCATATTACCGTTCATAATATTTCAGGCATCACCTAGCTCTAATACCAAATTGTGGACCCATGATATTGCTTGAATGCCAATCATCCTTGACATCACAAGCATCGATACCATGTTGCGGAAGCCTCGATCTTTAGCATGAATCTGAAGGAACCTATGATGTTCTCTATTGGCAGCAAACCAGCGATCCTCCACCTGGATCTATGATGGGGCGCCTCCCTCCTTGGGCTTGAGGGAGATGTCCCCTTCTTTAGGGCTTCTTCAAGAACCCTGGAGTGACAACTCTAGAGAGAAGAGAAGAAGAGAGAATTAAGAAAGAAAAGATCTGTATTCCACTATATTATAAAGTTCTGATACAACCTATGTATTTATACATAGCCATTAGGCTCGACCAAAAACTCTCTTGGCTAATTCAATACATGAAAGCACTCACCGAGCCCATATACACCTATGTCTCCCATGCTCTCATCCTCTATATCTAGACCCGACCCATAATAAATTAGACACCTTAAGACCTCTCAAATCAGGCCTTAAGAACCCTAGGATCAACCTAGATCTTAGCCCAAAATAGATCCTCATGTAACTCTGCCCGCACACTGAGTCGACTCAGTCTTAGCACTAAGTCGGCTAAGTTTTACTGGATCGGCTCAGTCCAAAATTGAGCTGGCCTAGTTCTGTGCCGTGCCAGCAATCTTGAATGCTCAGCTCTCTATTTTGCCTATGCTCTAAGACTTAGCCAACCTAATTTTGGACTGAACCGGCTAACCTACAGAAAATATCCTTTCTACAGTCTTGATTTTTTAGCTTTAGTTTCTTGCTTCATCTTATGTCCTAGATCTCTGAAGGACCAATCAAACCCCTGAAATCTCTGGAGCCAATGCCCTGACTCCTCCGTGGCCTCCCAGGGCTTGAAAGCACCATAAATCCTCACATGCACGGCACCCGCGGCCCCTCGAACGATCGAAAGAGAACACAAAAAAAAAAACCATCAACGGCATGTGGCAACAATGATGGTAGTGGCAGCGATAATGGCGACGATAATGCGGCGACAATAGAAGAACAAGTCGCCGATCAAAAGCGAAGGAGGAGGGGGAGAGAGAAGATGAGGGGATGGGCGAGAGTGGGTTTCGTGTGAACGTAGTAGGGGAGGATATTTAAAGGCATTTAGCGATGGAGTTTTAGCAATGAAATTTTATTGCTAAAATATTTATTAGCGATGGAACTTTATTATCCATCACTAATAATTCCCATCAATTTTTTTCCAAAAAAATTTTCCTCTTTAAAAAATATTAAAATTTTAAATAAAATTATTTATGATGAAAAATTAATTTTCATCATAAATAACTATTATTTGCAATGCATTATTTCCATCAAAAATTATTTTTCATAAATAAATAATTTAAAAATTTAAAATAATGATAATATTTATGATGGAAAGTTTACATCATAAATAATGTTATTTGCAATGGAAAAAATATTTACATCATAAATTACAGTTATTTGCAATGAAAATCTTCCATCATAAATAATTTTCCATAAATAAATAATTTAAAAAATAAAAATAAAAATAAAAATATTTATGATGAAATATTTCTTCGATAAAATTTTTTTAAAAAATAGATAAAAATACATTGTGCATGGCCGATGTGATGAGATTGAGCGGTGCAAGCACGTCCACTATTAACTAGCCCATGAGCAAATTAATTTTTTTTTATTTTTTTAAAAATTAGTATTCTTTTAAAAAAATTTATTATTCTCTAAATATTATATAATTTTAAAATTTAAAGTCCATCTTCACTATTTATTATTTAAGTAATTATCATACAAGTATTGTCATAAAAGATCACCTCGATCTGATAGCTCTTGCTTTGTAAATCAATAAAATTTGATTTCAATGATCACGAACGATCGTATGATGATTTGATAGATAGAAACACCAATGAGTCTGAAAACTTGCAATGATAATCTTTATGATAATTATAGTATAGTATCAAAATTTTACTTCAATCGAACATGATTATCATGGTCAATTTAGTATGGAATGATTTTGACCATCAAATAAAAAAGAGTGATTAAATGGATAAATGGTGTCTAATTAAGATCATTTTTTAGATAAATGATCTTTGCTACTACTTTGATCATTTGTATAGTGGGGATCATAAAATTCAAAGCACACATATATGAATGTTCTAAAACTACACGACTTTTGATACTTAGTCTTAAGGTCCTTAAGTAATTATACTTATATTTTTATAAAATCTGCTTAACATGAATGGTTCATCTACGTACAGTTTTAATTTTATGATCATCATCATACAAATGATGAAAGTAGTAGTAAAGATCATTTAACTAAAAAATCTTCTTAATCGGACGTCGTTTGGCCTTTTGATCACTCATTTTTCATGTAACAGTCCAAATCATTCCATGCTAAATTAACTATGATAATTATATTTGATTAAAATAAAATTTTGATAGATTGCGATAAATATCATAGAGATCATTGTTATAAAATTTTGGATCCATCAGTGATTTCTATTTATCAAATCATCATACGATCGTTCATGACTGTCAAAATCAAATTTTATCGATCTGCATAGATAGAGCTACCAGATCGAGGTGATATTTTATGAACATACTCGCATGATAATTACTTAAATAATGAACAGTAAAGATGGGCTTTAAATTATAAAATTATATAATATTCAAAAAAATAATTTTTTTTAAAAGAATACTAATTTTTGAAAAAATAGAAAAAAATATTAATTTGTTTGCGAGCTAACCAATAGTGGATGCACTCGCATCCCACAACCCTGTCGCATCGATCACGCATGGCACATTTTTACTTTTTTTATTTTTAAAATAGTCCACACTTTTTTATTTTTTAAATTTAAAATTTTAGTCAGATTATTTACAATGGAGGATTTCCAACGCAAATAATAGATTATTTTTCAATGAAAACTAAATTTTTATCATAAATAATTGATTATTTATGAAAAAAAAAATTTATTATAAATAATTTGATCTTTTTATTTTTTTAAATAATTTATTTATGATAGATTATTTATGATGGAAATTTTTTATTGCAAATAATCAATTATTTGCCACATAAAATTTATTTACATTGCAAATAATTGATTATTTATGATAGAAAATTTTTATTATAAATAATTTAGTATATTTATTTTTTAAATAGTTTATTTATGATAGATTATTTATGATGGAGGATTTTCATCCTAAATAATTAATTATTTACAATGTAAAATTTATTTACATCATAAATAATTGATGATTTATGATGAAAATTTCCATAAAAAATAATTTGATATTTTTATTTTTTTAAATAGTTTATTTATGATAGATTATTTATGATGAAAAATTTCCATTGTAAATAATCTCTTATTTATGATGTAAATTTTTATTTCATAATAAATAATTTATTATTTATAATAAAATTTTTTATTATGAATAATCTGATATTTTAATTTTTAAATGATTTATTTATAATAGATTATTTATGATAAAAAAATTTTATCATAAATAATAAATTATTTGCAACATAATATTTATTTTCATCATAAATAATTGATTATGTGTGATGAAAAATTTTCATCATAAATAATCTAGCATTTTTATTTTCTAAATAGTTTATTTATGATAGATTATTTATGATGGAAACTTTTTATTATAAATAATTAATTATTTATGATGTAAAAGTTATTTACATCATAAATAATTGATTATTTATGATAAAAATTTTTCATCACTAATTATTTGACCTTTTTATTTTTTTAAATGGTTTATTTATGGTAGATTATTTATGATAAAAAAATTATATTATAAATAATTTATTATTTATAATGAAAAATTAATTTACATCATAAATAATCTATTATTTACAATCAAAAAAAAATTTCATCATAAATAATTTTTATTAGCAACTTAAAATTATTTTTGTCATAAATATTTTTATTTATAATAAATTTTTTTGATCGTAAATAATTCCATTGCAAAATATGGGATTTCTTGTAGTAAGAGTTCTAGGCAAAGAAGTCTTTCCCTGTTTGACCAGGACAACTTTCATTCCAACTCCAAAAGGGAGGGGGTGGCATGGACAGCAAATTAACATGAGAAATCTTATGCTAATCACAAAGAAAAATGGATGGACAAAACGTGTGGGGTGTGAGTCTTAGTTGGCATAAGAGAGGGAAGAGAGTTACAGTCCAATTGGGCTCTCTTTTTTTCTTTGATCAAAACTAACATATTCCCCATTTAAATTAAAATTGACACCACCTAATTAATGGTAATCTTAGTCCAACTAGAAGCTCAATTAAATCTCATTTAAATTCTAATCCAATTAAAAATTAGGCACATACAAGTCCTAATCAAATAGAAAATTGATCTTTTTTATAATTGAATTATCTCATAATCTAATTAGACTTGATCTAATTAAGTTTAAATCAAATTAAATTGAATCTAATTTAATTAGACTTGATTTCAGTCCTAATGCTCATAAATTGAGCCAATTAGTAATCCAATTACTAATTAATTCTCCTATAATTCATGCAAATTTGGCACTTGATCAATCATCAATCATATTAATAATTAAATCCCTCTATGATTCATAATCATAAATCAACCATCTAATCAGATAAAGATCTTTTTTATATAACTTTATAGATTTAATTCTATCTGATAGTGGGATATATGCTGATCTCCGTCAATAATATCATTAAAATATCTTTCAATGGACTGAAACCTTTTCAATTTAATCAATTAAGATTTATTATCACTAAAATAAATCTCATTGATCCCACAATTCATCAGTGACATCTAGCATTATGTAGTGGCAATCCAGAAGAATCAAAAATAAATCTTCAGATATTATATGTATGCTCTAGAAGTCAAATTAGCCGATACTTGTAATATATTCTAAGAGCATAATTATAATTTTGATTTAGTATTAATAAAATTTGGGTTAATTATTTTTATTACATCTATGTATTATGTATTTGTGATTCATCCATTGAGTTAATGGATATGATAACATATATTTTTAAGAATTAAGAATTTGAAATATGAGTTATTATAATTAACTCATAAATTACTCTCAATTGTAGGATCATCATGAAAATGATGATCGATCTAGAAGATTGGTGTACAATCACTTTCTTCAGAAAAATGAGTCTTGAATCTATCGTGTGGAAGCATCAGAGTAAAAGTACAAATGCTTGTTAAGAATAAGAATACTGAATATAATCAATTTTGAGCAGTCATAAGTCTACCTTCTCGTCGATGACTTGCTCGATGCTGCACTGATTTTTTGATCTAAGGTACTTTGACAGTTCATCTTGAGGGTGTTATAGTTTAACTATATCATAACTTGGTCTCCCAGCCATATGAAATTCTAAGGCGTATGTTGGCTATAGCATGTTTATTATAGAAATTGGATCGCACCAAAATAAAATCTATCAATCTTAGTAGAGGAGTAGTCCCATGGTGATCATGAGATTGAGCCCTAAAACCTATGGCCATGATAGTACGAAATAATAGAAAGAAGTTTCTATTAAGATTTTACAACGAACTCGAATCAAATGATTTAATCATATGATAGAAATTAGGTTTGACAAGTCTACCTTAATCTAGATCATGTCGAGACTCATGATAGAAGAATCCAATCATGATAGTTGCACCAAAAAATTCTTATTCAATTTTGATAGATTGCCACCATATACTGCTAGGTGTCACTAATAGATTATGAGATAAATTAGAATTATCTCGATGATCGATAATTCTAATTAGATGGTCCATCAAAAAAAGTTTCGATGACATCGATGATAGAGATCACGATATGTACATTTCATTACCATACAGAATTGAACCTATTGGATCACACAAATAAGGATTTGAATTTTAATATCATTAATTAGACTCAGGTAGTCCGATTGATTTGGATTTGATCCAATTAGGTTCAAAAAAATCGTGTTAGCACATGATTGGACTTAACTTTTTTCTACAATAGATTTTTTGATTGGATTGGACTCAGTCAAATCAGATTTGACTTGTTCAGAAAGCCTCCTTTGGGCTTGTCCTAATTAGATTAGGACATATCCTAATGTCTTAAAAGGGGATAAGGTTGTAGGGCGCCAAGAGTCGGCGCCAACCCCTTGCATTTGAACAAGTCTTCATGCACCAGGAGAGGGGTGCACATCCTCTAGATTTTCTCTAGGGGCTCGCACCCCCAGATGGTTTTCTTTGAGAGAGAGGGTGCATGCCCCAAAAGGATAAGATAAAGTTTGAGGGAGTTAGGGAGGTTGAAGTTTTGATTTATTTTGAACTCTATTTGAACAAGTCAAATGAGTTCCAATGAATTCAAATTCTTGAAGAGTTTATCCCCGGTGCCTAATCCACCTTATCAGATGAGGTGGCACATGCCAGAGAAGGATTTTGTGTGACAAATGCATGGAATTATTCAAAAGGGGTGCATGGGATGTTTAAGAAGCCCTAAGACTCTAGGTCTCTAGTTTGTCTATAAATAGGAGATTAGGCCAAAGTGTTTGGCCATTCTACTGACCCATAGAGCAGCCATGCTCCTTCTCTCCATGCCTCCTCTTCCTCCACTGGATCCTCTCTCCCACGCTCAAGTGTTGGGCTGATCCTTACTTTGAGAGTCGAAGTGCTGTCCATGCAAGAAGATGATGAAGAAGATCTCAATCATGTATCGATCGGACTGTTGCTAGAGATCAGATCAAAGGCAAATGAAGGAAGTCTATATCTAATTTTAGAAATCAAATCAAGCAAAGGAGAAGACCTCTGATCTAATCTAAGTGGATACTGATAGAGGTCAGGTGCATGCACTACTAGAGGCGAACCTTGGATCAGATTCAGATCATCACAGTGAGTAGATCGTCTGCTCGCAATAGGTGGTATTTTGAATATCCATTATTTATTTTATTTTCAGATTTATACAATTAGATCTAAGAATCCTTAGATCTGATCGGATTGGAACAAAAAGAAAATTTGAAATTCTGCTATTTTCAGATCCGATCCGATCGGACCGATCTAGAAGAACCTTCACTAGATGCAGTTACTGTATAGTTTGGTTCTTCTATCATGAGTCCCGACCGGATGCAGATCAAGGATAACTTGTAAGACCTATTCGTCCATCATATGTCCGATTCAATCAACTCAAGTCCATGTGAAATTTTATAAAAACTCTTTTCGATTATTCACCTACCATGATCATGGATTCTATGACTCAGTCTCATGAACTGCATAGGATCTCTTCCTAGGATCTATAGATCCCATCTTGATACATATTCTACTTCTATAATGGATCTATTATAACCAATATATGCTGTAAGATATCGAATGGCTAGGTATCCGAGTGATAGTATAGTCAAACTATAGTATCCTAATTATGAATAGCTGAGGCACCGTAGGTCAAAGAACTATCTACATAATTATAACATCGAGTAAGTTATTGATGAGTGGATAGTCATCTAAGTGACTTCTTATGTTAGTCATGCTCAGTACGCTTGATCTCTATCAAGCACCTGCATTCTCGTTCTAGTATCTCTACATTATAGATTCGACACTCATCTACCCTCGAAGAAAAATGATCCATGCACTGATCTATCTGGATCAATCACCATCCTCATAACGATCTACCAATCAAAAGTATTTAGAAATTGATCCCAAATTATACATGCCTTAAATTCTCAATTCTTGAGAATACGTGTCATTATTAAGTCAACTCCTCGAACGATTCATGAACATAAATTAAACACAAAATATAGGAATGAAAATAACCCAAATTTTATTTATTTCAATGTTTCAATTACAAAATTATGCTCCTAAAATGTGTACATGTGTGCACCAAGCTGACTTCTAGGGCATCTATATACAGTGCTGACCTACTGTGCTACTAACACCTCTTAAGGCTCCTTGGCCCTTGGCATAGTAGGGCATGGACATTCTTTGCTCCTTCCTATGAGCATCGGGCCAGTGGAAGTTCTAGCTAGTCACAATTGATTACTTTTCTTAGTGGGTAGAAGCCGAACTGTTGGCCCACATCATCGATGCCAGAGTAAAAAACTTTGTTTGGAAGTCCATTATTACTGCTTTGGTCTCCCTTGGATCCTGATTGTAGATAACAGCCAATAATTCAATAGTGCTCGATTTACTGGATTTTGCCAGGAACTAGGCATCACTCACCGACTCACTTCGATCAGCAATCTCTAAGCTAATGGAGAGGCCACGATAACTAATCAGACCATTTTGTAGGGGCTGAAGACGAGATTGGATCATGCAAAAGGATTTCGGCCGGTCGAGCTTCACCATGTGCTTTGGGCATACCACATATTTTCATTGTGGAAACTTCTTTCAACCTCACCTTCGAAATAGAAGCAGTGATTCCACTCAAGATCGATGTCCCATCATCTTGAATGAAAATTTTCAGCGAGCAAACTAACTCAGAGCTACTCCGAGCCAATCTAGACTTGCTCGAAGATATCTAGAAACATGCCTAGATAAGGATGGCAACCTACCAGCGCAAGATAGCTCGATTGTACAATGTCCGAGTTAAGGAAAAGAAATTCAAGGTCAACAATCTAGTGCTACAAAGAGCCAAAGTATCACAGCCAAGCAACCAAAAAAAGCTCGCCCTAAATTTGGAAAGACTCTATCAAATGGGTGAAGCCATTAGGCCAAGGACCTATCATCTAAAGCAACTTGATGAGACCCCTTTACCCCACCTATGAAACTCCAAAAACTTATGATAAATAATGAATTTTCCTCATTGAATTTTGTAAAATTGAGATAAAAAAATGCTCTTCATCAGTTCAAGCTGAAGACCTCGAACGACCATGAGCGAAGAAAGTTCCTCATCCTAAGACAAGCTGAGTATAAATCCTTGGTCATCCGAGAAGAAAAGAGTAATCCCATAAGAGGACCCTTGAAGTCCTAAAGTTTCAGTTTGGATGAAGATCTCAGATGACCATGAGCAAAGAAGGCCTCTCATCCTAAGACAAGCTGAGCAAAAATTTTCGATCATCCGAGAAGCGAGGAGTAATCCTATAAGAGGACTCTTGAAGCTCTAAAGGATCAATTCAGACTTAAGACCTCGGATGACCATGAGTGAAGAAAGCACCTCATCCTAAGACGAGCTGAGTAGAAATCCAAGATCGCCTGAGAAGTAAGAGATAACTCCATAAGAAGGCCCTCGAAATCCAAGATCGCCTGAGAAGTAAGAGATAACTCCATAAGAAGGCCCTCGAAGTCCTAAAGTGTCAGTTCAAACTAACCATGGGTGAAGATGCCCTCATCCTAAGATGAGCTGAGCAGAAGCCCCTGATCACCCGAGAAATAAGGAGTAACCCCATAAGAGGACCCTCGAAGCCCTAAAAATGTTGGTGCCAAAGAAGGTGAGGGGAAACCTCACTAAGAGGACCCAAGGAAGCCCAACGTATCTATAAACCTAACCTAACCAAGTTAGCCCTTACAAAAGCAGCACAAAAATAATCAATCATTCGAATGCTACTCACCTAAAAAAATCTATGATCCATGCATGCTAGGTGTTAAATGTAAAATTGACATCAGCCATTACCTAAAGCTATCATGGCGCTCTGAAGCACCCAACTTTGAGACAAAACTTTCAAAGGTTCGTATGGTTAATTTGATGAATATGAAATTAAAAGTGAAATATGTTCCATTGATTTAACCAAAAGGTAAGCATAACCAACTATAAAGTTTGCTTGGTAAAAATCAAGCTGATCTATACATGGCAAAAGAAAAGCAATACATGACAAAAAAAAAAAAAGTAAACTTAAACTTTGGAGGTAGCAACATCCCCGGTCCGCATATCCCTGGCAACCTTGTCCTTCTGGCCATCACTATCCCGAGGTCAGTTCCAACTATGGAATAAAGCTACTCAACGATGGTTATACATTCATCGAAGCCGAAGTTACAAGCCCACAAGTAGGCATCCACGAACATGGTCAATGCCTTGTCCTTGTCAGTGGTAGCATTCTTCATATCCGATGCACTCTTTTCTAATTTCCTCCGCCGCCAAAATCTCAAGCTCAATCATGTGATCAAGGGAGGTCATTTGTTCTATGCAAATGTTAAGTTCGTCTTTGAGCCGATTTGACTCCTTGACCACTTCTTTCTTAATAACTTTTACTTGAATACTGATAGTCCGAACTCTATACTTCGGCAAAGCCTCCTCTCAACTATGCTCACAGAAGGGACAAGAAGTCGGTTATATAGAATGAAAAGTAAATGACCATAGAGACCAAAGGAAAAGAAGATTTTTGAACAAGGAAGGTAAATTTTTCATTAGCAAAATGTTGTTACAACTTTCTTCATTTCAAATAAAGAAAAATAGGTACAAGTATTAAGCCTTGATGAGGGAAGCAACAGCGACCACCTCTACAAGAGGGTTAGGTAGGATTTCATCGGCTTTGCCAGCGGCAAGTTCTGCATCATCCTTCAAGGTCTTAGTTTTCATCTGCAACTTCCTCAGTGGTGTCAGCATCCTCCTCATCTAGAAATGAGATATCTAGCTCAAGAAAGTGAGCAGCAACCTTCTCCTGGCATACGTCTGGACCAGTAAAAAAAGAACTAACTAAAGAAGACTAATACTTATGTTGAGGGTCGGCTTGACTGAGTCCGACATTGAAGAGCATCTACTTCAACAACAACGTACTCCTTCAATCCCAGGACTTTATACCAGCTCAAGACCTTGAAGCATCAAAATTTCTCATCTCTTAAGGCGGGAGCTTGAAGGATCAATCTTCTAGGTCAACCCGAGAAAGTAAATCCCCAATCCTCGATTGATCAGCAAGAAATAAAAAGAAACCTTTTCTTCTAGCTATGGGTAGAGGAGGGGGTACCTCAGATCAAAGGGGAAACATCTTCCCGATGAAAGGTATGCTACTAGTCACCCACATAGGGGTACCGCATGATGGTAAAAAATGCCCTGAAAAGGATAACAGATGGCCGAACTTCAGCCAAGAAATAAATGGCTATAAAGCCACAAATGAAGTACCACGAGTTTGGTACTACCAAACTCAAGGGCATGTCAAGGAATTTCCAAAATTATATGATAAAAGGGTGAAGCAGGAGTCTAAGCCTAGTCCAAAAAGATTCCTCATACAGATTGAGCTGACCTGGGGAAAGGTTACAAATCCAATCAGTTAGCCCCGAGATTTTCAAACGGCATTTGAACAAGACTCCGAACTAAGCTCAAATCAGTTTTAAATCATCCGAGCCTAGCACCGACCAGAAATGCTTGGACATAAAAGGCCTCTACTTCGATCTTGTGCCCGACATTCAACTTCTGGGGACTCTACCTTGAGGAAGAAGAACTAGATGACTAGCTCCCTGATGTGTTCTCTGACTCATCTATCCTAAAAGAAAAAGATTAAAGGAGAGAAAGAAACACTAAAGCGAAGGGTAAGAATGCAAAGACAAGAGAGGAAAGAGAAAGAGGCAAACACAGGGAGGAAAAAGTGCAGATGAATCTGGAGACCGAAGAATCAAAAGTAAGAAAGAAAAGAATCCGAGGACTAAGGAACCACACTAAAGCCAACCTAGAACTGTTTGAGCTAGGAAGACTATTGGAAGAACTATCGAAAAAAGCTCTGAACTCTCCTCGGAGACCAATGCCGCCATAGAGCATGAAGGTGGTAAAATGGTAAAGGTGAAATTAGGAGGAAGAGAGTCATTATTTATAGAAGTCCTGGACGGCTCTGATCAAGCATCGGTTCGGCCAAGCCCTATAGATAGCTGCCACTTGGCACCACTCGAGTGGCTGAACTGACCTCCCTTGGATGTCTCATTTATGAAGGCCTTAAACGGCACAGGCAATGCTTCATTCTGCCAGACCCACTAAATGACTGTCACTTGGCCCTCCTGATGGACTCTAATGATCTTCCACTGATAGAAAGATTAAAGGGCTTCGATATTTCGACTAGCTAGAAGAGTTGGGCGTGATGTTTCATCTAAGGGGATGAGGATGCGACATGTGTCCCCAGTAGGACCTAGCGAACCGACTTAATATACTTCCTTCATCCGACCTAATTCTAGTTTGAACTTAAGAGTATGTGCATATGATATGAATGGGAAACTCGATTTCTCGATTAAAATTGAGGAACGAGGAACCTCGGTCCGTACTGACCTTAGTCCCAATCGATCCAAGATATTTTCGAGACCAACTCAGACTAGCATTTCTGAAAATTTTTATGCTTGATATTATTGCCTGATTTACGGCAAGACAAAGAAGCCTTAGAATCCACGGGACAACTTGCTCTAAATAGATAAGGAAGAAAGATAGCACATATCTCTCTAGATAAGGCATGATGTAACAAATGTATCTCATCCAACAAAGTAAGAATAACACCCCAGTTCTCTAGATTCTACATGATGCTTCCATCTTCACCTATAAATAGAGAGCTAAGAAAGACCCTCCAGGAATGCAATCACCTCTCTTCCAATAACATGCTCCTTCTCTATTTTCTAGTTTTCTAACTAAAGTATCAGAGTTCCCACTGGAGTTAACTCTAATCAAGAACTTATTTTGTAGGTCAAGCCATCGCCGTTGAGTGCCAGCCTAGATCTTTTTCCAACTGATCCAACATTAGCCAGAAGACTAACGGCAATGATATTCATGGAATTACATAGTCATGACTTGTAATAGCACCCAACACATAAGCCATTATATATATTAGCGGGTTGGCTGAGATTTTTTTTTTTTTTTTGGTTAAGATTGCTGTTTTAGGAAGCCCTTGAATAAATATATCTATTTGCATCAAACAACAAAATGTCTCGAAAATTCCCCAACGGAATTGAAGTAGTCTCCCACAACATCGAACCTATATGATCCGGCGCATAAGATTTTATTCAGCCAACAGCCCTATTTAGTTCTCTAAAAACATAACTAAATAAAAAAAAAAAAAACAATACTTGATTTGAGTATTGTTTAAATATGCAATTTTTACAATCTTGGTTACTTTTAAATTATTAATTATTATGTTTGAATAATTAATGTCTTAAACTCGATAGCCCATACTTAGACATCTCAGTCATTAAATATAGGGTGAGGTAAACCAAAATGTTGGTTTACATTGATGTTGATGGCTGAGAGGCAGACAAACTTGGCTGGGGATAACTAGCATGAACATATGGGCCTATTTCTAGAACAAAAATATAATATCAAGTTTAATTTTTAGTGATAAAACTGAGAGGAAGAAAGATAGCACATATCTCTCATGATGTAACAAATGTATCTCATCCAACAAAGTAAGAATAACACCCCAGTTCTCTAGATTCTACATAATGCTTCCATCTTCACCTATAAATAGAGAGCTAAGAAAGACCCTCGAGGAATGCAATCACCTCTCTTCCAATAACATGCTCCTTCTCTATTTTCTAGTTTTCTAACTAAAGTATCAGAGTTCCCACTGGAGTTAACTCTAATCAAGAACTTATTTTATAGGTCAAGCCATCGCCGTTGAGTGCCAGCCTAGATCTCTTTCCAACTGATCCAACATTAGCCAGAAGACTAACGGCAATGATATTCATGGAATTACATAGTCATGACTTGTAATAGCACCCAACACATAAGCCATTATATATATTAGCGGGTTGGCTGAGATTTTTTTTTTTTTTTTTGGTTAAGATTGCTGTTTTAGGAAGCCCTTGAATAAATATATCTATTTGCATCAAACAACAAAATGTCTCGAAAATTCTCCAACGGAATTGAAGTAGTCTCCCACAACATCGAACCTATATGATCCGTCGCATAAGATATTATTCAGCCAACAGCCCTATTTAGTTCTCTAAAAACATAACTAAATAAAATAAAAAAAAAACAATACTTGATTTGAGTATTGTTTAAATATGCAATTTTTACAATCTTGGTTACTTTTAAATTATTAATTATTATGTTTGAATAATTAATGTCTTAAACTCGATAGCCCATACTTAGACATCTCAGTCATTAAA
The DNA here is from genome assembly GCA_006176705.1 of Cocos nucifera. Lineage (NCBI taxonomy): Eukaryota > Viridiplantae > Streptophyta > Magnoliopsida > Arecales > Arecaceae > Cocos > Cocos nucifera. The sequence goes on from QRFJ01000049.1 coordinate 1,248,144, forward strand.
TATAGGGTGAGGTAAACCAAAATGTTGGTTTACATTGATGTTGATGGCTGAGAGGCAGACAAACTTGGCTGGGGATAACTAGCATGAACATATGGGCCTATTTCTAGAACAAAAATATAATATCAAGTTTAATTTTTAGTGATAAAACTTGAAGGGTCGACCTTGAATCATGGAACTATTGAATTGAGTTAGAGGGTTCTGATTGGTCGAGCTCCAGGATTCGAACTCGTTAAACGTGAGGATTCTGATTAATTAATGCCTATGAAGGTCAAACAAAAAATCTACTAATTATGTGATTCTAGTGGTATAAAATTAAGCTCGTGGGCTAGCTTAGCACCAAATCAAAGGAGACAGTTACGTAAGGATGCAAGATGACATGGAGGCAGCTGGCAGGGCATGTTGTAATGGCGATGCATCGGCAAAATATTTAAGACAATAAAATATATTAGTGCCACTAAGTAGGTCTTAAGCTGCACTTTTCTGGGAGAAGTTGGCATTTAAGTCTCACCCAAAATCCAACTGAGTTACTTCATTATTCGTGCGTGCAGGTTAAAGGTAGCAGGTTTTTGGTGATTTTACCAACTCGATAATCTTTACAACCTAACTCAATTAAAAGTAACTCGATCTTTTCATTTAATAATGGGATAAAAACTACAATCTCGCAAATAGACAATGATGATTACGTTTAACACTAAACTTCTTGTTCAGAATTTGTGCTCTTACGTTACATAGACGCATGAATTATGTCAGAGTTCACCAAAATGGTTAGCAGCTTTGTTGAAGTCCTGACCATGTTCCTTACTTGTATCGAAGGCTTGAAACAATCTTATTAAACATATAATAAAAAACTAAAGAAGATGTCCATCCTCGATGTTACAAAGTTAATCTTTCTTTCTTTTTTTTTTTCTTTGTTTTTTTGGTAAAAGCAAAGCTGATCTTTTAAGATAGACGAATAATTGCTGTAGGAGACTAGAACAATGACCAGATATTTTTCAAACCAAATTCCACAGTCACTGTTTTGCTTGGCAAGCCACCAGCAGTGTTATTATCTTCACATAATACGTGAGACCAATTAGTGTAGTGAAATTGAGTGATTGATCTGATGAGCTGCGATCATCCTCATTGTTGCAGAGGTTGGTAGATAGACAATCTTCATCAATTCCATCCTGACAACTTCTTTATTAGTTCTGCTATAAAAATAAAAGATATATTTCCTGTGATTTATTGCTAGAGTAGTTTTAGCTAATAACTAATATGTTAATGAGCATTTTATCATCCGCAAGTAATATTGTATTTATATCAGAGAGAAATTGGATGCAAAGGAAAGCATATCTAGTTTCAGGCTGCCAGAGGTTGCAAGAAAGCAAAATTCATGGCCACGTCGACCAAATCAGGAGAGAAAAAGCCTTTTGAACAACTTGTACATCCATGAAAAAATAAGCAATAATGTTACTGCTGTATTTCAATAGTATATATATATATATATATATATATATGGACTCAATACATATCTCCACATACGTGGTACATAAGCAGCTTAAAATTTGCTTCATGATACAGGCCTAGCTTCTCTTTGCTGGTGGGTATTTCTCGCTTATCGATGGAGGTCGAGGTTCGAAGCTGGTAGGGCATCTACGCTATAATTTTTGAATACTAAGATTTATAGTATTTAATCTCTCCTATTCTGTTTGCAAACGATCGAAAGATTCATGTTATTCTTTTCACACATGTATGGATACAAATATCGTCTAAACCTAATTTTTTGAAGGGAGGGTTCTCCGAGGATTTGGGTTTTGTCCTTCGCGCTCTTGTCGTCTGAGTGGGATTCTGTTGATCCGTCAACGCTAAACCCTTCTGGGGAGTCCTTTCAACTTGGTCCTAATTCATCGGCGGAGGGGTGGTTGGAATCATGCAGCAATGAAGCTTCCCCGGCCAGCTCTTCTCATCATGAGAAGGGTAAGAAAGTGTGCTAGAAGGGAATGACAATAGACTCAATAACAAGCCTGATGTGACAATGGAGGCTATTCCTTCTCTAACCATGGGGGAACATCGAAGGAAAATGAGGGATCGGCAGCAAATCAGCCAGCAAGACCCCTTCCAAGATCCATCACCGAGTCAGGAGCCTGTAGAAGAGTATCAGGTGCTTCTTCCCATTTGGGGGTCTCTACATCAACTGGAAGGGGTTCACTTGAAGAGACCAGCACATGGTCACGGGTTGTCCAAGCTCTACGGAAATTTCGGTGGGAAACAATAAGGGCGACGGATGCTGAGGTAGAACTTCTACAACGGTAGTTTACTAAGGTAGTTTCTTTCTCCGTTGATGAATTCAAAACTTCTACAGATCGGTTGAATCTTTCCTTGCTAGAAAAAATCTTTGGAAAGGAGCTTCCAATAGACTTTTTGTAGAAAGAGAAATGAAGCTGAGATGGAATGTCCAGGGGGGCTTCCATGTCTCAGCTCTCTCAGAGGATTTGATGTTATTCCAATGTCCTACAAAAGAAGTTAAAATTAGGATATTGGACGAAGGGCCTTGGTCGCTGGATGGCCAACTGCAGGCCCTTCAACCATGGTGGCCAAATTAAGTTTTGTTCGGGCAAAGACATGGTTACAGAGGCGAGGGTTTGGCTTAGGATGCCAGATCTCCCATTAGAATTGTGAAAATCGGGAAAAATATTAAAAATAGCTGCTCAGGCTAGTACTCCTTTTTTTTTCCTATACAATCTTCCCTTATGGGTTTTGCTAGGATTTAACAAAACCTATATGTCCTATGACAAAGGTTCAGATTCAGGATAAAATACTATGGCAACAGTTTGTGTATGACGAGCTTCCTGAAATATATTACAGTTGTGCATGGATTGGAGTCGAAGTGGACACCTGTGGTTGCTCAAGAGTTCAAGGATCAAAGGCTACCCTCTTTGGTCCATGGATTCGAGCTGCTAGGCTCCTAATCACCCAATCATCAGACCCATAGCATAAGGGAGTTTCAGAACCAAACCTTGCTGATAGGCAATCTCCCACGTCTTGGACACAACCAAAGAACCCTATCGGAAGATCTTGTCAAAATGTTTCAATGGAGCCTCCGGCTATGGCCAGATATCAATCTAGATTTGGCCCATTGATGCATATGGCTGAGGATAGCACAATGGTACACAACTCTAACAATGATGATGTTATGGTGTTTAGCGCACGGGAAAATCAAAGCAGTAGAATGAAGGCTAAGTATACCATCTAAGAAACCCAGCAACCCAGAATTTTCGTCTCCTCCACATTCCAAAATTATAATCAATAACAAACCAGGTACTTCATCAGATTTCAATAGCAAGGTATGGAAATCTATGGCGACGAATGCTCAAGTTTCAAAATCCTCAATGCAAGAAGAAGTGATGCCGAACCAAGAATCTAGCAAGAGCCATGAAGATATATGCGCCAAGGTTCAAGAGGAGGTTGCTGCAAAAAATGTTGAAATTTCATTAGTGAATGTCCTGGTAATGCAAGGTAAGATTATTGGAGAGCCAGGAGCTTTCAGGGCTATGCTAACAGCGTGGCCACCGATACCTTCTTCTTCAAAATGAAGATATTAATACGAAACTATAGAGAGGCAGCAAAGCCCTCTTTCACTAACTATACTAAGATACTAATGCGTAATCATAATGCTGAGGTAATGTGTTTTTTGGAAACTAGATTAGATGAAAGTGCTTTGAATCGTATTAATAAATTTTTTGGGCCCTCATGGGATATTTATATGGTTCCTACTATTAGTTTTTCAGGGGGTATTGTAATTAGTTTAGAGGAAATCCACGGGGCAGGTTTACTTTGTGCATAAAAGTCGTCAAGTGGTTTTTGGGATTATTTCAATGATAGGTTCCTCTATGAATTCTGAGAATTATTTATGCTAGCACCTCTATCTTTCAACGTCGTAATCTATAGTCACAAGTTCAAGATGTTTTAGGTTTTGGTTACCCTTTATTGCTTGCTGAGGATAGCCAGGATGAGAAAGGGGGGAAATCCTTGAATATAAGTCATGATGTTGGTGAATTTAGATCTTCTCTTCAAAACTCTGCGTCTCATGGATCTTGGCTTTTAGGGCCCTAGTTAGTTATACTTGGTGTAGCAATCGTCGGGGATTAGTCCAGGTCTGGGAGCGGCTTGATAAAGCATTTGTTTTTGCAGGATGGTTATCGAGATGCTCTGAATCTTCCATTAGTCATCTAATACCTGACCATTGCCCTTTGCTTATTCATGTTGATCATTCTACTATAAATGGGCCTAAATTGTTTAGATTTGAGGACATTTTGGATGACTAAATGTTATCCTACAGGCTTGGACTAGTTTTGACAATCAGCCCCCTCCTAATCGTGCGTCCTTATTATTTTCTTAGGTTCGCCGGGCCCTACGCCATTGGAAGTACCGGATGGATAATCTTAATTACATTGAGTGTATGTTATATAACCCAATTTTATAATTTGCAGGTTTTAGAAGCCTGGCAAGGAGGACTACATGCAGCTCAGCATTCTCAACTATTGACCCTCATCCGTCGATATCATGATATTCTTCATAGGATTGAGATTATGTGGCGGCAGAAAGGAGATTCCAACATCAGATATTTTCATCATTCCACTTTAATGCATAGGAGTCACCAGCGAACAAGGTAGTGTAACTACTGATCTGATGACCATTACTGATATTTTGCTTAACCACTTTCAACAACGATGGATGGATACAGAAGAAGTTCAACATCTTGATTGTCCTTTGATGGCTAATGTATTATCAAATGAAAAGCTAATACAAGCAATTACAGAGGACGAGATTTGGTATGCTGTGATGTCAATTCATCTCGATTTTCTACCTCTTTTTTCATAATTATTGGCTTATCATTAAAAGTGAGATTTGTCCTTTGTATATTTAATGAAAATATGATGCCTGATGATTGGTCTAAAACCCACGTAGTTTTAATCCCTAAAAATACCTAATGATTACAGGCCTGTTAGTTTGTGCGATACGGTTTACAAAATTATAGCAAAAATTCTTGTTAACCATTTAAAGCTTGTTCTTCTTAACCTCATTTCTCCTGAGTAAGGTGCGTTTATGTCAGGAAAGTCAATTACTGATAATATATTACTCCCACGTGAAACAATGCATTTGGTTCATAATGCGCCAGTGTCTAGATGCTTGATGTTATTGAAAATCAATATGAAAAAAAATGTATATTATTGTGGATAAATTTTGCTTCTGTCGAAGTCCAATCTGATGCTCAGCCTAATGTAATCGGTAGTCACGGAAGAGCTTCAGCGGTCGAATCTTAGCCGAATTTCTTCAACCGATCGAACTCCTTTAGTCGATCGAACTTCTCAGCGGTCGAGTTCCTTTTGAACTCCTCAACGGTCGAGTCTTAGTCGAATCTTTTCAATCGGTCGAATTTCTTTAGCCGACCAAACTCCTCAGCGGTTGAGTCCCGGTCGAACTTCCCAACAGTCGAGTCTTAGTCAAATCTCTTCAACCGACTGAACTTCTTGGCGGTCGAACTTCCTTCGTGCTCCTTCGGTCGGACGCTCACGAGAGCCGAACTTCCTTCATACTCCTTCAGTCAAGCTCCCACGAAAGTCGAACTTCCTCCGCACTCCTTCAGTCGGACGCCCACGAGAGCCGAACTTCCTCCACACTCCTTCAGTCGAATGCCCATGAAAGCCGAACTTCCTCCGCACTCCTCCAGTCGGACGTCCACGAGAGCCGAACTTCCTCCGCGCTCCTCCAGTCGGACGCCTATGGGAGCCAAAATTCCTCCATACTCCTCCAGTCGGACGCCTACGGAGATCGAACTCCTTTCGAGCTTTTTCTTCGGTCAAACTCCTCCAAGAGCCAAACTACTCCCGAATTTCTTCCTCAGTCAAACTCCTCCAGTGGATTACTCTCGGATAATCCCCACCAGACATATTTCCTTCAGGAGTTCAAACTCCTTTGAAATTGATATATGCCAACCAACGCTTGCTCCCTCAAACTACGGCTGTTGAACCTCGGTGGTATGGCCACCACTGCCAGTCTGGCGACACCACTCTCTCCATAACAAGCTTCATCCAACCCACGATCGGATGATATGGCTGCCACTATCAGTCTGATGACACCGCTCTCTTCGTAACAAACTTCATGCGGCCTGCAATCGGACGACATGGCTACCACTACCAGTCTGACGACACCGTTCTCTTCGTAATAAGCTCCATGCGGCCCATGATCGGACGATATGGCTGCCACTATCAATCTGGCGATATCTTTCTCTCCATACCGAATCCCACGCGGCCTCAAGCGGCCCGCTACCAGACGGTATGGTCATCACCATCATGCAAGCTCCGTTTATAAAAGAGACCCTCCAGATATATTTTCTCTAGGCTTTTCTCTTCCCTTTAAAGCTCAAAGCTTACTTCTCATTTCTGAGAACTCCATTTCTGTTGGCCAGAAGAGCTGACTTGATCGTCGGAGGGTCCTACTGGAGCCACCATCACCGACTTCGGACAGAACTTTATTTTGCAGGTCACCAACGGCAACCTTGTCATCCTCCACTCCAACTCGATTCGATATCAACTAGATTCTGCACCAACAGAATTAGTGCTGGAGGAAGGGACCTCTGTTCTTGAGGTTCCCTTATTCTTAAATAAGTGCTCAGCAACGACTCCTCTCTTCCCTCTCCAGAGATCTCCCTTCTTCCTTTCTAGAGTTCTTTTTCGAGAGAAAATGCCTTCCAGAAGAGCTTCGACCCGATGATCGACGGCCTCCACGGCCCAATCCCATCTAGACCCATCTACTCCCGCTTCAGCTCTGGCAACTCAGATTTTACCTGTAGCCACGGTAGATGCGGAGCAGTTCAACCTGCTTGTCCAGCAGATTCGTGGCCTCATGGAGGTGGTGCAGGCCATACATCGACAGGCCCCAGCATCAGTTCGACTGGCGTGGGATTCTTCAGAGCCCTGTGGTCCGATCCGAAAATGGCCGACTTGGGCTATCCAACCTCTGATCCTCGGAAAGGGAAAGCAGAGGATGGAGGGCCCCTGCTCGGACCACGACTCGACCCAGGGGAAGCTTCGCACTCATTCCACCAGAAAACCCTGAAGATCAAAGACTATGAAGATTTCTTGGATCAAAGGCTCTTAGAAATAAGCCGACGAATCGAAGAGCTCCATCATAGTCCCTCCTCACACGATAATGATATTTATACTGACCCTTCTTTTTCACAGAAAATTATGCAGGAATCGATTCCACCGATCTTCAAGCTTCCGCAGTTTGAGAGTTACGATGGAACCACCGATCCAATCGACCATCTAGAAGTCTTTCGGATAATGATGTTGCTCCATGGTGCGCCAGACGCTATTCTGTGCTGGGCTTTCTCCTCCACCCTCAAGAGAGCCGCAAGGAACTGATACTCGGCGCTTAAGTCGAGTACCATCTTATCGTTTGATCAGATGAGTTATCAGTTCGCAGCCCACTTCGTCAGCAGTCAACGACCGTGTCAAGGTTTGGATTTTCTACTGACCATCAAGCAGAAGGAGGAAAAATTCATCCGAACTTATGTCATCCGATTTAATGCTTCCGCATTGGAGGTCCGAAACTTGGATCAATCAGTCGCCATGGTCACTCTCAAGGGTGGCCTCAAAAGGAATGACTTATTATTCTTCCTGAAAAAGAAGTACCCCAGGGACTTTACTGACATGCTTATGCCCGGGCTGAAGGTTATGCCCGGGCTGAAGAAGCCCTCAAGCCCAAGGACGATGAAGCCTATAGCGAGCAACGAATCGACGGGCCGGGCAGGCCCACCGAAGGAAAGTCGAGTGAAGCTCGATCGCATTCTTGGACTCCTTCCAGGCGCAAGCGAGTTCAAACTCCCCCCGGGCTCGGAGGTAGGGAAGCTCCGATGGAAGGGCGCACCGAGGTTCTCTCCAACAAAGATTTCACAACTATCCCCCCTCGTAATGCCCCAAAAATCCAAATGCTGATGAAAATCAGGGAACAACTTTCGAGATCGAAGAGGATGCGTTCCCATCCCAGCAAGCACAATCCCAACAAGTTTTGCCTTTATCATCGTGACCACGGTCATGACACTGACGAGTGCATCCAACTCCAGGATGAGATCGAAGAGCTCGTCAAGCGAGGCGGACTTGATCGATTCCTATGGAGATGGCCTATAGGATGAGAAGATCGACCGAGGGCGTTATCGTTCCCTGAACCACCAAGAGGGGAGGACCAATAAGAAGATCGGCTGCCTCTCGACGTCATCAATACCATCTCGAGGGAACTTCAGTAGGGAGAGGCCAGCGGATCCGAGGGATCGGTCAAGAGATGGAGGACCGAGGAATCCATTACTTTTACCGAGGTGGATGCCCAGGGGGTTCAGTTTTCGCACAATGATGCGGTTGTAATCTCTTTGAATATTGCCGATTATGATGTACGCCGCATTTTAGTAGATAATAGAAGCTCGGTCGACATATTATTTTACGATGCCTTCTCAAAAATATCCTTATCCGATGACCGCTTGGGGCCTATGAACTCTCCGCTGATAGAATTTACTGGCGATGACATACCAGTTGAGGGCATAATAACTTTGACTGTAACTATAGGGCAACATCCGAAACTGGCTAAAGCATAGGTCAATTTAGTAATCGTGAGGACTCCATCCACCTACAATGCTATTCTCGATCGACTTGGTCTAAATGCACTTTGGATGGTGGTATCAATCTATTATTTGAAGATGAAGTTTTCGATAAATCACGGGATTGGAGAGGTCAGAAGAGATCAGGCTCTAATGAGGCACTACTACTCAATCGCCCTACATAAGGAAAAGCGGTCCGATCCTTATCTTGTTGACGGATTGGATGTCCGTGATGACCTCACTGAGGAGCGGAATGAGCCTATGAAGGACCTCGTCTCTATACCCTTAAATAATAGAAACGTAGAGCATGCGGTGCAAATCGGCTCCAACTTGGTAGACGAGGTTCGGGAGCAACTCGTTACCTTTCTCAGAAAAAATGTGGACGTCTTTGCCCAGACCCCAATGGACATGTCGAAAATTGACTCCGAGGTCATGGAACATCGGTTGGCCGTTGATCCGAAGCATCGACTGATAAAAGAAAAGATGCGCCACCATGCCCCGAAGAGGTAGAAAGTAATCGCCAAAGAAGTAGACAAGCTCTTCAAAGTCGGATTCATCCGGAAGGTTAATTATCCGACTTGGATCTCAAATGTGGTCCTCATCAAAAAAATGAATAATAAATGAAGGATGTGTATTGACTTCAAAAAGCTAAATAAGGTCTACCCAAAAGATAGCTACTCTCTACCCAGGATTGACCAACTGATGGATGCAACCTTGGGCCACGAGCTCCTCACCTTCATGGATGCCTTCTCCGATTATAATCAGATACGGATGGTGCCTGAGGATGAGGAGAAGACCGCTTTTGTTACTGATCGTGGTCTTTATTATTATAGGGTCATGCCCTCTGGACTCAAAAATGTAGGGGCAACATATCAGTGTCTGATCAATAAGATCTTCAAGGAGCAGATCGGCCGCAATATGGAGGTGTACGTGGATGGCATGCTCGTCAAAAGTCGAGCTTCTACAGACCACCTTATCGATCTTGAAAAGACCTTCAGTGCACTCAGGAAGCACAAGATGAAACTGAACCCGACCAAGTGCACCTTTTGTGTGACCTCCGGAAAGTTTCTGAGGTTCATAGTATCGAGGCACGGGATTGAAGCAAACTCCAAAAAAATTTGAGCATTCAGGAGATGACTGCTACAAAAACGATCAAAGAAGTTCAGCGTCTGACCGAAAAGGTGGCATCCTTAAATCGCTTCATCTCAAGGTCGATCGAACGATATATGCCCTTCTTTCGAATTCTCAGACAATCAAAGAACTTTTGCTGGACGGTGGAGTGCCAACGGACGTTCGAGGAGCTTAAAAACTATCTCGGCTCACCCCCATTACTGGCAAAACTCAAACCTGAAGAGAAATTATTCCTGTACCTAGCTGTCTCCTCGGTGGTCCTGGTAGCAGTCCTGATCAAGGAAGAAGCGAAGATGCAGCAACTGATCTACTACGTAAGTCGGATCCTGAGGGATGCGAAGATCAGGTACTCTAAGCTAGAAAAATTAACTTACTCTCTTCTAATTGCTGCCAAGAGACTTCGACCTTATTTTCAGGAGCACATCATAATGGTCCTCATGGACTAATCAATAAGGATAGTCCTTCACCGGACAGATGCTTTCGAGAGAATCGCAAAATGAGCAATCGAGCTTACAGAGTTTGATATCAACTATCGACCCCGACCATCGATCAAAGTCCAGATATTAGCAGATTTTGTGTTAGAATGCACCAATCCAGTTGAAGCTGAGCTTGAACAGAACGAGACCGACGTCCGGTTATCACGGTCGAACCTCTCCAAGGAAAGTGCCGATCTTTTTGAAGGCTTTTGGGCTCTGCACGTGGATGGTTCATCCAGCTCCGCTAGAGCTAGTACGGGGTTGGTCTTGGTCAATCTCGAGGGAGTCGTCGTCGAGTACATACTACGCTTCAAGTTTCCTACGACCAACAATGGGACCGAATATAAAGCGCTGATCATCGGATTAAAAATAGCAAAAAAATTAAAAATAGATCGGCTTCAAGTCTACAACAATTTTCAGCTGGTGGTCGGCCAAGTTAATGGCAGCTATGAGGCACGGGAGGAAAGCATGGTGAGATACCTTGGAAAAGTGAAGGATTTGACTTCGGCCTTTGATAGTTTTGACATTCGATAAATTTCGAGGGCAGAAAATGCAAGAGCCGATCTTCTCTCCAAGTTGGCCACTTTAGCCCCAGCCGAACTATCTAAAGAAGTATTTTTGGAGACTCTAAAGTGCCCAAGCCCAGAGGAATCCCAGGTCATTCTGCAGACAAAATTTGAGTAGAGCTGGATTGATCCGTTGGTCACCTACCTCAAGGAGGGGGTCCTTCCTCATGATCAGAAAGAAGCTCGAAAACTTAGAAATGAAGCCTCTCGATACATTTTGTATGAGGACAGGTTGTATAAGAATTGTACTCGCTGCCGCTGCTAAGATGTCTCCGACCTTCAGAGGCTGATCTCGCACTGTGGAAGGTGCACGAGGGACTTTGTGGAAGTCACATAGGAGCCAAATCTCTGTCGCAAAAACTACTTCGGCAAGGATACTACTAACCGACCTTATTTCATGATTCCATGGAGTATGTTAAGAAGTGCGACCGTTGTTAGAAGAATGCAAACGTATAAAAATAGCCGACCTCCGAGCTTACCCCGCTAAATGCACCTTGGCCATTTGCACGGTGGGAAATGGACATACTTGATCCTTTTCCAACGATGTCTGGGCAGCGAAAGTTTCTCCTGATCATGATCGACTATTTCACCAAGTGGGTCGAAGCTGAACCACTAGCGAAGATTATCGAGGCTAAGGTACAGAACTTTGTCTGAAAGTCGATAGTCTGTCGGTTCGGTCTGCTCCGAACTATCATAACCGATAATGGGCGATAGTTCGCTGGGGCAAGGTTCGCCGAGTTCTGTGAAAATCTAAACATCTTCCACTACTTCACATCGGTAGCTCATCCATAGGCTAATGAGAAAGTTGAAATGACCAATCGAACTCTGCTACAAGACATCAAGACGAGGTTCGACAAAGCAAAAGGGGCCTGGATAAATGAACTCTACCATATCCTCTGAGCGTACCGAACCACACAAAGGCTGCCAAATAAGAAAACTCCATTTGCCTTGGCCTTTGGCACGGAGGCAGTTATCCCAATTGAACTTAAGCTTCCATCAGCATGGATCATGGTCTTCAACGAGTAGCACAATCCATAGGACTTCAGAGTCAACCTCGACCTGCTGGAAGAGAAGAGAGAGGAAGCCGACATCCAGATGGCAGCCTACAGACGGAAGGTGGTCCGGTACTACAACTCCAGAGTTAGAAGTAAGATATTCAGAGTGGGGAACTTAGTACTTCAGTGAGTCACCGTCTCTCAGCCTTAGAGCCAAGGAAAACTCGCCCCAAGTTGGAAAGGCCCTATGAAGTGGTGGAGGTCGTCCGATCCGAAACCTATCGTCTGAAGGAGCTCGGAGGAATAGTGCTTCCACAACCTTGGAACTCAAAAAATCTGAGGATGTATTATCAGTAATCTTTTTTTAATAAAATTTCTTCATTTCAGCATTATTATTTTTCGATGCAAAAATTATCTGATGATAGGGAAGAAGCAAACAATAGTGGCCATGTTAGGAATAGGAGGAGAACCTCGTCCTAACATGAGCAAGTCGAAAGCCTCGTCCATTTTAGACGAGATGGGGGGAGAGGCTGGGAGAGGTCCTGACAATGGCCCTTATGTACCCCCACAGTCTGTTAGAAATAGAAAGAGAACCTTATCCTAACATGAGCAAAGTCGAAGGCCTCATTCATTTTAGACGAGATTGGGGGAGAGGCCCTGATAACGGTCCTTATGTGCACCCATAGTCCGTTAGGAACAGGAGAAAAATCTCATCCTAATGTGAGCAAAGTCGAAGGCCTTATTTATTTTAGACAAGATGGGAGAAGAGGTCCTGACAATGGCTCTTATGTGCCCCCACAGTCCGTTAGAAATAGGAGGAGAACCTCGTCCTAACGCGAGCAAAGTCGAAGGCCTCGTTCATTTTAGATGAGATGGAGAGAGAGACCTTGACAACAGTCCTTATGTGCCTTCACAGTCCGTTAGGAATAGGAAGAGAACCTCGTCCTAATGCGAGCAAAGTCAAAGGCCTCGTTCATTTTAGACGAGATGGGGGAAGAGGCCCTGACAACAGCCCTTATGTGCCCCCACAATCCATTAGGAATAGGAGGAGAACCTCGTCCTAACATGAGCAAAATCAAAGATCGAGCTTCAAAGTCTACGTCAATAGGAGATAAGATCTCTCCCGACCTTCAACCTCGGCCAGAGATAAGATCTCTTTCGAGCGCCCGAGTCAACCTCGGTCAGAGATAAGATCTCTTCCGAGCGACCGAGTCAACCTCGACTGACTGCAGGAGATAAGATCTCCCTCAAGCCTCCGAGCTTCAACCTCGACTGCAGGAGATAAGATCTCTTTCAAGCCAACCTCGGCTGTAGGAGATAAGATCTTTCCTAAGCTACGACCTCGGTTGCAGGAGATAAGATCTCTCTTAAGCTAACCTCAGCTAGAAGAGAGAAGATCTCTTTCAAGCGACCGAGTCAACCTCGGCTAGAAATAAGATCTCTTTCGAGCGCCCGAGTCAACCTCGACTGCAGGAGATAAGATCTTCCCCAAGCCAACCTCGACTGTAGGAGATAAGATCTCCCCCAAGCTTTGACCTCGACTGCAGTTGATAAGATCTCCCCCAAGCTTCGACCTCGACTGGAGGAGATAAGATCTCCTCCGAGCTTCGACCTCGGTTGCAGGAGATAAGATCTCCCCCGAGCCAACCTCGGCTAGAGATAAGATCTCTCGATCGAGTCAACCTCGGCTAGATAAGATCTCTCCCGAGAGCGTCCGAGAAATCTCCTTCGCTCGGTAGGAGATAAGATCTCCCCCGAGCTTCAACCTCGACTGCAGGAGATAAGATCTTCCTGGAGCCAACCTCGGCTGTAGGAGAAAAGATCTCCTCCGAGCTTCGACCTCAGCTATAGGAGATAAGATATCCCCCGAGCCAACCTCGACTGTAAGAGAAAAGATCTCCTCCGAGCTTCGACCTTGGCTATAGGAGATAAGATCTCCTCCAAGCCAATCTCGGCTACTGAAGATGATATCTCTCCCGAGGAGCTCAACCTTCGACCCCGACCGTAGGAGACAAGATCTCCTTCAATCTCGATTGGAGACGAGATCTCTCACGAGCTTCAATCTAAACTAATGTAGAGCTCTGAAAAGGACTTCAGCAGTCGTCTTTTCTGCACTCCCTTCGAGTTTCGAACTCTGAAGTGGGAAAAACTATTGTTGGGGATAAACCCTGCTCCTATCGAAGTCCAGTTTGATGCTCAGCCTAATGCAATCGGTAGTCATGAAAGAGCTTCAGCGGTCGGATCTTAGCCGAATCTCTTCAACCGATCGAACTCCTTCAGTTGGTCGAACTTCTCAACGATCGAGCTCCTTTCGAACTCCCCAGCGGTCGAGTCTTAGCCAAATTCCTTCAACTGATCGAACTCCTTCAGTCGGTCAAACTCCTCAGTGGTCGAGTCTCTTTCGAACTCCCCAGCGGTTGAGTCTTAGTCAAATCCTTTGAACTGATCGAACTTCTCAGCGGCCGACCTTCAGTCGAACACCCACGAGAGCCAAACTCCCTCCGTGCTCCTTCAATCGGATGCCCATGAGAGCCAAACTTCCTCCGTACTCCTTTAGTTGGGCTCCCATAAAAGTCAAACTTTCTCCGCACTCCTCCAATCGGATGCCCATGAGAGCCGAACTCCCTCTACGCTCCTCCAATCGGACGCCTATGGGAGCCAAACTTTCTCCGCACTCCTCCAGTCGGACACCCATGAGAGTCGAACTTCCTCCGTGCTCCTTCAGTCGGATGCCTATAGGAGCCGAACTTCCTCCATACTCCTCCAGTCGGATGCCTATGGGGGCCGAACTCCTTCCAAGCTTTTTCTTCGGTCAAACTCCTATAGAAGCCGAACTTTTTTCGAACTTCTCCTTCGGTCGAACTCCTTCAAGAGCCGAACTACTCCTAGACTTCTCCCTCGGTTGGACTTCTCCAGCGGATTACTCCCGGATAATCCCCACCAAACGTATTTTCTTCAAGAGTTCGAACTCCTTTGAAATTGATATATGCCAACCAACACCTACTCCCTCGAACTACGATTGTTGAACCTCGATGGTATGGCCGCTACTGTCAGTCTGGCGACACCTCTCTCTCCATAACAAGTTCAATGCGGTCCACGATCGGATGATATGGCTGCCACTATCAGTTTGGCGACACCGCTCTCTCCGTAACAAACTTCATGCGGCCCACAATCGGACGACATGGCTACCACTACCAGTCTGACGACACCGCTCTCTCCGTAACAAGCTCCATGTGGCCTGCGATCGGATGATATGACTGTCACTACCAGTCTGACGATATCTTTCTCTCCGTACCGAATTCCACGTGGCCTCGAGCGGTCTGCTACCAGACGGTATGGTTATCACCATCATTCAAGCTCCGTCTATAAAAAAGACCCTTCAGATATATTTTCTCTAGGCTCTTCTCTCCCCTCTAAAGCTCAAAGCTCACTTCTCATTCCTGAGCACTTCATTTCTATTGGTCAGAAGAGCTGACTTGATCATCGAAGGATCCTGCCGAAGCCACCATCACTAACACCGGATGAAACTTTATTTTGCAGATCACCGATGGTGACCTTGTCCTGCTCCACTCCAGCTCGATCCGACGTCAACCAGATTCTGCACCAACATATATGATCATGTAAGATGGACCTTTTTAATTCAGGTATTACAACAGTTTGGCTTCTCAGATAAGCTTATTCAATAGATTAAAGCTTGTCTATTAAATCCAAAATTTGAAATCCTCATGTTGGGGATAAGTTTCGCTCCCGTCGAAGTCCAGTCTGATGCTTAATCTAATGCAATCGATAATCACAGAAGAGCTTCAGTGGCCAAATCTTAGCTGAACTCCTCAGCGGTCGAACCCCGACCGAATCTTTTCAGTCGGTCGAACTCCTCAGCGGTCGAGCTTCAGCCAAACTTCTCCATCGGTCGAATCCCTCTCAAACTTTCCCAATGGTCGAGTTTCTGTCAAACTCCTACAGGAGCCGGACTCCTTCCAGATTTTTCTTCGATCGAACTTCTCCAGGAGCCGAACTCCTCCCAGACATCTCCTTCGGTCGAACTTCTCCAGGAGCCGGACTCCTCCCAGACTTCTCCTTCAATCAAACTTTTTCAAAAGCCAAATTTCTCCAAGAGCCGGACTCCTCCCAGACTTCTCCTTTGCTCGGACTTTCCCAAGATCTGGACTCCTCCTAAACTTCTCCTTCGATCGAACTTCTCCAGGAGTCGGACTTCTCCCAGACATCTCCTTCGACCGAACTTCTATGGGAGCCAAACTCCTTTAGGATTCCTCCTTCAGTCAGACGCCTACAAGAGCCGAACTCCTTCCATATCCCATCTTCAGTCAGATTTCTATAGGAGCCGAACTCCTTCTAAGCTTCTCCTTCAATCGAACTTCTATAGGAGCCGAACTTCTTCCGTATCTCTTCTTTAGTCGAATCTCTATAGGAGCCAAACTCCTTCCGAGCTTCTCCTTCAGTTGGATATCTACAGGAGCCAAACTCCTTTCAGATCCCTCCTTTAGTCAAATTTCTACAAGAGCCGAACTCCTTTCGTATCTCTCCTTCAGTCGAATCTCTATAGGAGCCGAACTCTTTCCGAACTCCTCCTTTAGCTAGCGTTCCTTTCGGATGATTTTCTCTAGCCGTATTTTCTTTGAAAGTTCAAACTCCTTTAGAATTGATATACGTTAAAGCTCTTCATCCCTCCATGCGATCCCAAGCAGCTCAGTATTGAATGGCTGTGATCGTCACTATCAGTCCGCTGCAGGCAACAGCGATCTGCTACTGGACGGCGATGGCTATCACCATCATCTGCTGCAAGCGGTGCCCCCCTCTCTGACAGACTCCATCAGGCCTCGAGCGGCCCACTACCAGGCCATTGTAACTATCACTATCAATCCGCTATAAACTCCATCTATAAAAAGGGATCCTCTAGATATATTTTTTCTAAGCTCTCTTCTTCTTTCCAAAACTCTGTCAAACTCATGCCTGAGCACTCCATTTTTGTTGGCCAGAAGAGCTGACTTGATTATTGAAGGATCCTATCGGAGCCACCACCACTGACTCTAGATGGAATTTTATTTTGCAGGTCACCATCGATGACCTCATCCTCCTCTGCTCCAGCTCATCTCGGTGTCAACCAGATTCTGCACCAACAGAATTGACGCTAGAAGGAAGGCCTCTATCTCTGAGGTACTCTTATTCTTAAAAGAGTGCTTAGTCTACCCTGTCGACCTTCTTCTCCAAGGTTCATCTCCATCTTCTTTCTCAATCTCTAAGAATGCCTCAAAAGAAGGCAACTATCCGAAGATCTACCACTTCTACCGTCAGATCTGAGCTGGATCCATCCATTCCTACTCCATCATCAGTACCTCAACCTCCATCTCCACTGATGGCCATAGTAGATCTGAAGCAGTTTAACCTACCGATGCAGCAGATTCAGGGCCTCCCCGAGATGGTGCAGGCCATGCGGCGGCCTTCAATGGTGACTCCACCAGAAAATCCACCATCAGAATGTCAAAAATTGATCCCAAGAAAGAGCACTTGGGTCAGCATACCCGTCACCCCTAGGAAGGAAAAATAGAAAGCAGAGGATCCATGTTCGAATCATGATTCTCCTCTGAAGGAGATCCTCTCCATCTATAGCCAAAAGCCATCTAAGATCTACGATCAAGACGACGTCCTCAATCATAAACTACGAAAGATGGACCGATGGATTGAGAAACTCCACCATGTCACCTCGGCTCGCTATGACGACGTCTGCATCGATCCCCCTTTCTCTCTCCGAATTATGCAAGAGCCCATTCCATCGAACTTCAAACTCCTCCAATTTGAAAGCTACGATGGAACCTCTGATCCGGTCGATCATCTGAAAGCCTTTCAGACTATAATGCTGCTCCATGGTGCACCAAACGTCATATTATGCCGAGCTTTTCCATCTATCTTAAGGAGAGCAGCAAAAAATTGGTACTCGATATTGAAGTCAGGTACGATCTTCTCTTTTGACCAGATGAGCCATCAGTTCATGGCTCACTTCGTCAGCAGCCGACGTCCACATCGAGGTTTGAATTTTCTGATGAATGTCAAGCAGAATGAGGGAGAATCCATTTGGGCTTATGTCATCCGATTTAATGCTGCGGCATTGGAGGTCTGGGATCTGAACCAGTCTGTTGTAATGGCCGCACTCAAGGGCGGCCTTCAGAAGAACGATTTGCTATTCTTCCTAGAGAAAAAGTATCTCAGGGACTTTACCGATCTGCTAGCTCGGGCCAAGAGATATACCCACGTGGAAGAAGCCTTCAAGTTGAAGGATGAAGAAGTTATAGGAGAGCAGCAAGCGGGCGAGTCTAGTAAATCCATGGCTGATGGAGGGCCAAATGAAGTTCTGCTGCGCTCACGAACTCTCCCAGAGCATAAGCGAGTCCGAACTCCTCCTCGTGCTCATCATCAAAGAAGCTCCGACAAAAGAACGCGAAGAAGTCCTCACCTCGGAAGGTTCCGCAACTACGTCCCCCTTAATGCTCCTAAAACTCAAGTTCTAATGGAAATTAAGAATCAACTACCAAGATTAGAAGAATTACGATCTTCTCCAAACAAGCACGATCAAAGTAAGTACTGCCTCTACCATCGTGACCACGGCCATGATATCGAAGAATGCATTTAACTTCAAGACAAAATCGAGGAGCTCATCAGGAGAGACCAATTGGATCGATTTCTTAGACGTCAGTCTGAAGCAGGAGAAGATCGATCAAGGGCGATGCCATAGCCAGAACCACCAATGATGGAGGAACAACAAGAAGGTCGGCCGCCTTTCGGCATCATCAACACTCCCGATGAGAGGGGCTTGGGACTTCGGCGAGCCATCATCTCTCAGTCTTAAAGCCAAGAGAAGCTTGCTCCAAATTGAGAAGGCCAGCATAAAATAGAGAAAGTCGCCCGATCCGAAACTTGTCGCTTGAAGGAACTCGAAAGAACAACGCTCTCACGACCCTGAAAATATAGAGAATCTGAGGATGTGCTATCAGTAATTTTTCTTCAATAAAATTTCTTCATTTCAATATTATTATTTTTTGGTGCAAAAACTATATGATGACAAAAAAGAAGCAGCCAATAGTGGCCGTGTTAGGAACGGGAGGAGAACCTCATCCTAACATGAGCAAGTCGAAGTCCTTCAACCTCGACTAGAAATAAGATCTCTTTCGAGCTTCAAAGTCTATGTCAATAGGAGATAAGATCTCCTTCAACCTCGGCTAGAGATAAGATCTCTTCCGAGCTTCTACATCAATAGGAGATAAGATCTCCTTCAACCTCGGCTAGAGATAAGATCTCTTCCGAGCTTCTACATCAATAGGAGATAAGATCTCCTTCAACCTCGGCTAGAGATAAGATCTCTTCTGAGCTTCTACGTCAATAGGAGATAAGATCTCCTTCAACCTCGGCTAAAGATAAGATCTCTCTCAAGCTTCAAAATCTACATCAATAGGAGATAAGATCTTCTTCAATCTTGACTAGAGATGAGATAAGATCTCTCCCGAGCATAAGATCTTCTT
Organism: Cocos nucifera; assembly: GCA_006176705.1. Lineage (NCBI taxonomy): Eukaryota > Viridiplantae > Streptophyta > Magnoliopsida > Arecales > Arecaceae > Cocos > Cocos nucifera. The sequence continues at coordinate 1,267,476 of QRFJ01000049.1, forward strand.
CAACCTCGGCTAGAGATAAGATCTCTTCCGAGCTTCAAAGTCTACGTCAATAGGAGATAAGATCTCCTTCAACCTCGGCTAGAGATAAGATTTCTTCCAAGCTTCTACGTCAACAGGAGATAAGATCTCCTTCAACCTCGGCTAGAAATAAGATCTCTCCCGAGCTTCAAAATCTATGTCAATAGGAGATAAGATCTCCTTCAAACTCGGCTAGAGATAAGATCTCTTCCAAGCTTCAAAGTCTACATCAACAGCAGATAAGATCTTCTTCAACCTTGGCTAGAGATAAGATCTCTCTCAAGCTTCAAACTCTACGTCAATAGGAGATAAGATCTCCTTCAACCTCGGCTAGATGTAAGATCTCTCTCAAGCTTCTCAACCTCGGCTAGAGATAAGATCTCTCCCGAACTTTAGAATCTACGTCAATAGAAGATAAGATCTTCTTCAATCTCGGTTGGAGATAAGATCTCCTTCAAGCTTCAAAGTCTACAGAAGATGAAATCTCCTTCAACTTCGATTGGAGATAAGATCTCCCCCGAGCTTCAACTTCAACCTCGGCTGGAGATAAGATCTCCCCTGAGCTTCATCTTCAACCTCGGTTGGACATAAGATCTCTTTCGAGCTTCAATTTCAACCTCAGTTGGAGATAAGATCTTTTCCAAGCGTCTATATGAATAGGAGATAAGATCTCCTTCAACCTCAGCTGGAGATAAGATCTCCTCCAAGCTTCAACTTCAATCTTGGCTAGAGATAAGATCTCCCCTAAGCTTCAACTTCAACCTCATTTGGAGATTAGATCTCCTCCGAGCTTCAACTTCAATCTCGGTTGGAGATAAGATCTCCTCCGAGCATCTACATAAATAGGAGATAAGATCTTCTTCAACCTTGGCTGGAGGAAAGATCTCTTCGAGCTTCAATTTCAACGTCAATCTTGATTAGAGATAAGATCTCCCCCGAGCTTCAACCTAAACTAGTGCAGAGCTCTAAAGAGGACTTCGACAGATATCATTTTGTACTTCCTTTCTTCGAATTTTGAACTTGAAAGTGGGAGAGACTATTGTTGGGGATAAACTCCGCTCCCATCGAAGTCCAGCATGATGCTTAGCCTAATGCAATCGATAATCACGGAAGAGCTTCAACGGCCAAATTTTAATCGAACTCCTCAATGATCGAACCCTAGCCGAACCCCTTCAGCCGATCGAACTCCTCAGCGGTCGAGCTCCAACCGAACTCCTCCATCGATCGAACCCCTCTCAAACTTTTCCAATGGTCGAGTTCCTATCGAACTCCTACAGGAGCCAGACTTCTCCTTCGGTCGAACTTCTCTAAGAGCCGGACTCCTCCCAGACATCTCCTTCGATCGGACTTCTCTAGGAGCCGAACTTCTCCCAGACTTCTCCTTCGATTGGACGTCTCCAAGAGTCGGACTCCTCCCAGACTTCTCCTTCGATCGGACTTCTCCAGGATCCGAACTCCCTCCTAGACTTCTCCTTCGGTCGGACTTCTCCAGGAGCCGAACTCCTCCCAGGCATCTCCTTCGACCGAACTTCTATAGGAGCCGAACTCCTTCCAGATCCCTCCTTCAGTCGGATGCCTATAGGAGCCGAACTCCTTCCGTATCCCTCCTTCAGTCGGATTTCTACGGGAGCCGAACTCCTTTCGAGCTTCTCCTTCAGTCGAACTTCTATAAGAGCCGAACTTCTTCCGTATCTTTTCTTCAATCGATTCTCTATAGGAGCCGAACTTCTTCTGAGCTTCTCCTTCAGTTGAACGTCTACAGGAACCAAACTCCTTTCGGATCCCTCCTTCAGTCGGATTTCTATAGGAGCCGAACTCCTTCGGAGCTCCTCCTTCAGTCGAAATTCTATAGAAGTCGAACTCCTTCCAAGCTTCTCCTTCAGTCGAACTTCTATAGGAGTCGAACTCCTGTATCTCTTCTTCAGTCGAATCTCTACAGAAGTCAAACTCCTTCTGTATCTCTTCTTCAGTTGAATCTCTATAGGAGTCGAACTTCTTCCGGACTTCTTCTTCAGCTAGCGTTCCTCCCGGATGATTCCGTCTAGCCATATTTCCTTTGGGAGTTCGAACTTCTTTGAAATTTATATACGTCAAAGCTCTTCACCCCTCCATGCGGCCCCAACCAGCTCAATATCAAACGGCTGCGGTCGTCACTATCAGTCTGCTGCAGGCAACAGTGATTCGCTATCAAACAGCGATGGCTGTCACCATCAATCTGCTGCAGACAGCACTATAGGTGGCGCCCTCCTCCCTGACAGACTCCACCAGGTCTCGAGCGGTCCGCTACTAAGCAGCTGCAACTGTCACTATCAATCCGCTACAAACTCCGTCTATAAAAAGGGATCCTTCAGATATGTTTTCTCTAAGCTCTCTTCTCCTTCTCAAAATTTTGTCAAACTCATGTCTGTGCACTTCATTTTTGTTGGTCAGAGGAGCTGATTTGATCGTCGGAGGATCCTGCCAGAGCCACCACCATCGACTCCGAATGAAATTTTATTTTGCAGGTCACCGACGATGATCTCGTCCTTCTCCGCTCCAGCTCGTCTCGGCGTCAATCAGATTCTGCACCAACACCTCATAAATGGATCACCAACTAAGCCTTTTTTTAATATCCAAGGGTTTAAGGCAAGGATGCCCTCTCTCACCTAATTTATTTATTTTGTGCAATAAGGTTCTCTCGATATTTGTACATTGCACTATTCAACAAAAGCTTCTTATGGTCTACTAACTAAAACATGGCCTCCTGATGTCACATATATTCTACGATGATGACTGTTTGTTACTGGCACGGGCAATGTTGAGAGATGCTATTTGTTTGAATGCAATTCTAGATGCTTTTTGTAGACATTCTGGGCAAAGCATGAATGATAATAAGTCATATATCTCTTTTAGTAAGTCTATTAAAGTTGATGTTCGATCTTAAATTTGTAATATATTATAAGTTACTGAAAAAAATAACTAACTAGAGCTATCTTGGGATCCCTTTATCAGGTACCCTCTTAAATCAAGGGATTTTCAATCAATGCTGGGGAAGATCTACTCTAAAGTCACATCATGAAAATGGCCAATGCTCTCATTAGTTGGTTGTCTCATTCTAGTTCAGTTAGTATTGTTATCTATTCTCTTATATACTTTATCTTCTGTGCAGGTTCCGATGCATGTTCTTGGGCAAGTAGAAGGGGAGTTTAAGGCCTTTCTACAGGGGTATGATGCTAACCATGATACCTTTCATCCAATTGCATGGGAAAAGGTTTGCACAGCTATAAATCTGAAAGAGGTTTGGGCCTCTCTTCTCTTTTGCATACTCGCTTATATTGTTTAGGAAAAATTGCTATCCAATTGCTTATTAAAAATGAATCGTTATGGGTGCAAGTTGTTAAAGCTAAGTGTTGGAATAAATTCCACTTCCATCGAAGTCCAGTCTGATACTTAGCCTAATGCAACTGATAATCATAGAAGAGCTTCGATCGAAAATTCTCCTTCAACAATCGGACCCCAGTCGAACTCCTTCAGTCGGCCAAACTCCTTAGTAGTCGAGCCCCAGCCAAACTCCTTCCAAACTTCTCCCTCAGTCGAACTGCTCTAGGAGTCGAACTTCTTCCGGATCTCTCCTTCAGACGGATATCTACAGAAGCCGAACCCCTCCCGAACTCCTCTAGGAGCTGAATTTCTTTCGAACTCCTTCAGTCAAGTTCCTCCAGGAACCGAACCTCTCCCCGACTTCTTCAGTCAGACTCCTTCAAAAGTCGAACTCCTTCCCGATCTCTTCTTCAGTCGGATGCCTATAGGAGCCGAACTCCTTTCTTACTCCTTCTTCAGTCGGATTTCTTCAGGAGCCAAACTTCTTTCAAATTTCTCCTTCAGTCGGATTCCTCCAAGAGCCGAACCCCTTCCAAACTCCTTCAGGAGTCAAACTCCTTCCGGACTCCTTCTTCAATCAAGTTCCTTCAGGAGCCGAATCCCTTCTGAACTTCTTCTTCAAATGAAATCCTTTAGGAGCCAAACTCCTTCCAGATCTCTCCTTCAGTCGGATGCCTACAGAAGTCGAACTCCTTCCTTACTCTTTCTTCAGTCAGATTTCTTCAAAAGTCGAACTTCTTTCAGACTTCTCCTTCAGTCATGTTCTTTCAGGAGCCGAACTCCTTTCGGACTTCTCCTTCAGTCGGATTCCTCCAGCAGATTGCTTTCAGATTTTAGCTAGCATTTTTTTCGGATGATCCCCTCTAGCCGTATTTCCTTTAGGAGTCCAAACTTTTTTAGAATTGATGTATGTCAAAGCTCCTCACCGACCAACGTCTGCTTCCTCCGAACTTTAATTATTCAATCTCAATGAACGGTCACTATCAGTCTGACAATGCCTCTCCCTCTTTGTACCAAACCTTACGTGGCTCCGAGTGGCTCAGTACCGGACAGCTATAGTTGTCGCCATCAGTCTGCTACAGGCGGCGCTACAGGCAGTGCCCCCTCCATGATAGACTCCATCAGGCCTCAAGCGGTCCACTATCAAACGGCTGCAACTGTCACTATCAATCCGCTACATGCTCCATCTATAAAAAAGGATCCTTCAAATACGTTTTCTCTAAGCTTTCTTCTTCTTTTCAAAACTTTGCAAAACTCTTTCCTAAGCACTCTATTTCTATTGGCCAAAAGAGCTGACTTGATCGTTGGAGGGTCCTGCTGAAGCCACCACCACCGACTCCAAATGAGACTTTATTTTGTAGGTCACTAACGGCAACCTCATCTTCCTCGACTCCAGCTCGATCTGGCATCAACCAGATTCTGCACCAATAAAATTGATGCTAGAGGAAGGGCCATCTATTCCTGAGATACCCTTATTCTTAAAGGAGTGCTCAATCGACCCTACCGACCTTCTTCTTCAAGGTTCATCTCCATCCTCTTCCTTAATTTCAAGAAATATCTTCAAAGAAGATGACTACCTGAAGAGCTACCACTTCTATCATCAGGTCTGAGCCAGATCTATCTATTTCTGCTCCATTATCGGTGCTCTAACCCCCACCTCCAACGACGGTCATAGTAGATTCGAAGTAGTTTAACCTACTGATGCAGTGGGTTCAGGACCTCACCAAAATTATGCAGGCCATGCGGCAACCTCCGATGGCAGTTCTATCAGAAAATCTACCATCGGAATGTCAGAAATCGATCCCAAGGAGAAGCACTTGGGCTAGCATATCCGTCGCCCCTAGGAAGAAGAAAGAGAGTAGAGGATCCATATTCGGATCATGATTCTCCTCTGAAAGAGATCTCCATCTACAGTCGGAAGCTATCCAAGATCTGCGATCGAGATAACATCCTCAATCGAAAACTATGAGAGATGGATCGACGGATTGAAGAACTCCGCCACATCGCCCCGACTCTCCATGACGACGTCTGCATCGATCCTCCTTTCTCTCTCCAAATTATGCAAGAGTCCATTCTACCGAACTTTAAGCTTTTCCAACTCGAAAGCTATGACAGAACCTCTAATCTGGTCGATCACTTGAAGATCTTTCGGACCATGATGCTGCTCCATGGTGCACCAGACGTCTTATTATGCCGAGCTTTTTCATCTATCTTTAAGAGAGTAGTAAGAAATTAGTACTCAACATTGAAGCCGGTTACGATCTTCTTTTTTAACCAGATGAGCCATCAGTTTGCGGCTCACTTCGTCAACAGCCGACATCCACGTCGAGGTTCGAATTTTCTGATGAATGTTAAGCAGAAAGAGGAAGAATCCATCCGGGCTTATATCACCCGATTTAAGACTGCTGCATTGGAGGTCTGAAACCTAGACCAGTCTATTATAATGATCACACTTAAGGACGACCTTCAGAAGAATGATTTACTATTCTTCCTGAAGAAGAAGTACTTTAGGAACTTTGTCAATCTACTAGCTCGGGCTGAAGGATATGTCCGAATGGAAGAAGCCTTCAAATTGAAAGATGAGGGAGCCGCAGGAGAGCGGCAGACAGACGAGTCTAGTAAACCTATGGCTGATGAAGGGCCGAATAAAGTTCGACCGCGCTTACGGACTCCCCCCGAGCACAAGCGAGCCTGAACTCCTCCTCGAGCTCGTCATCAAAGAAGCTCCGATAGAAGGGCACAAAAAAGTCCTACCCTAAAAGGTTCCACAACTATGCCCCCCTTAATACTCCTAAAGCTCAAATTCTGATGAAAATTAAGAATCAACTACCAAGATCAGAAGAATTACGATCTCCCTCAAATAAGCGCGATCGAAGCAAGTACTATCTCTACCAATGTGACCACAATCATGATACTGAAGAATGCATTCAGCTCTGAGACAAAATTAAGGAGCTCATCAGGAGAGGTCGGCTGGATCGATTCCTCAGACGTCGATCTGAAGCAAAAGAAGATCGATCAGGAATGCTGCCGTAGCCAGAACCACCAATAAGAAAGAAACAACAAGGAGATCGACTACCTCTCGACATCATCAATCCTATCTTTAGGAGACTTAGTGCTTCGACAAGCTGCCATCTCTCAACCTCAAAGCTAGAAAAAGCTTGCCCCAAATCGGAAAGACTAGTATGAAATAGAGAAGAACGTCCGGTATGGAACTTATCACCTGAAGGAGCTTGGAGGAACAATGCTCTCATAACCTTTGAATTCAGAAAATCTGAGAATGTATTATCAGTAATTTTTCTTCAATAAAACTCCTCCATTTCAATATTATTGTTTCTTGGTGCAAAAACTATGTGATGACAAGGAAGAAGCAATCAATAGTAGCCATGTTAGGAATAGGAGAACTTCATCCTAACATGAGCAAGTTGAAGGCCTTCAACCTCGGCTGAAGATAAGATCTCCCTCATGCTCCAACGTCTACATCAACAAGAGATAAGATCTCCTTCAAGCTCAGCTGGAGATAAGATCTTTCCCAAGCTCCAACGTCTATGTCAATCGGAGATAAGATCTCCTTCAACCTCGATTGAAGATATAAGATCTCCTCCGAGCTCCAATGTCTACATCAATAGGAGATAAGATCTTCTTCAACCTCGACTGGAGATAAGATTTTTTCTCGAGCTCCAACGTCTACGTTAACAGAAGATAAGACCTCCTTCAACCTCAGCTGGAGATAAGATCTTTCACAAGCTTCAACCACAACGTCAACAGAAGACAAGATTTCCTTCAACTTCGGTTAGAGATAAGATCTCTCCTGAGCTTCAACCTCAACGTTAACCTCGGTTAGAGATAAGATCTCCCTCAAGCTCCAACGTCTACATCAACCGGAGATAAGATCTTCTTCAACCTTGGCTGGAGATAACATCTTCTCCGAGCCTCAACTTCAACGTCAACCTCGGCTGGAGTCAAGATCTCCCTCGAGCTCCAACTTCAATGTCAACAAGAAATTAGATCTCCTTCAACCTCGGCAAGAGACCAGATCTCCCACGAGCTTCAATCGCAACGTCAACAAGAGACAAGATCTCTTTCGACCTCGACTGAAGATAAGATCTCTTCCAAACTTCAACCTCAACGTCAATAGGAGACAAGATCCCTTTGGACCTCAGCTGAAGGCAAGATCTCCTCCGAGCCTCAACTTCAACGTCAACCTCGGCTAGAGACAAGATCTCCCTCGAGCTCCAACTTCAACGTCAACAGAAGATTAGATCTCCCTCAACCTCGACAAGAGATCAGATCTCCCACGAGCTTCAACATCAACGTCAACAGAAGATAAGATCTCCTCCGAGCTTCAACCTCAATGGGTGCAGAGCCTAAAAAAGAACTTCGACAGTCGTCTTTTATATACTCCCTTCCTTCGAATTTTGAACTAAAGAGTGGGAGGATTATTGCTGGAGATAAACCCCGCTTCCATCGAAGTCCAACCTAATGCTTAGCCTAATGCAATTGATAATTGTAGAAAAGCTTCGATCGAAAATTTTTCTCCAACAGTCGGACCCTAGCCGAACTCTTTCAGTGGCCAAACCTTGACCGAACTCCTTCAACCGATCGAACTCCTCAACGGTCGAGCCCCAGCCAAACTCCTCCAACGGTCGAACTCCTCCCTCAGTCGGACTCCTTTAGGAGCCAAACTTCTTCTAGATCTCTTCTTCAGACGGATGCCTACAGGAGTCGAACCCCTTTCGAACTTCTCCTTCAGTCGGACTCCTTCAGAAGCCGAACTCCTTTCGGATCTCTCCTTCAGTCGGATGCCTATAGGAGCCGAACTCCTTCCTTGCTCCTTCAGTCAAATTCCTCCAAGAGCCAAATTTTTTTTGAATTTTTTCTTCAGTCGAATTTCTCTAGGAGTCGAACCCCTTTCGGACTCCTCTAGGAGTCGAAGTTCTTTCAGGCTCCTCCTTCAGTCAAGTTCCTCCAGAAGTCGAATCCCTTCCGAACTTTTTCTTCAGTCGAACTCCTCCAGGAGCCGAACTTCTTTCAGATCTCTCTTTCAGTCAGATGCCTACAAGAGCCGAACTTCTTTCTTACTCCTCCTTCAGTCGAATTTCTTCAGAAGTCGAACTCCTTCCAAATTTTTTCTTCAGTCGAATTCCTCCAGGAACCGAACCCCTTCCAAACTTCTCTAGGAGCAGAACTCCTTCCGAACTCCTTCTTCAGTCAAGTTTCTTTAGGAATCGAACCTCTCCCAAACTTCTTCTTCAATCGAACTCCTCCAGGAGCCGAACTCCTTTCAGATCTCTCCTTCAATCGGATGCCTACAAGAGCCGAACTCCTTTCTTACTCCTCCTTCAGTCAGATTCCTTCAGGAGTCGAACTCCTTCCGAATTTTTTCTTCAATCGAATTTCTTCAGGAGCCGAACTCCTTTCAAAGTTTTTCTTCAGTCGGATTCCTCCAGCGGATTACTTTCAGATTTCAGCTAGCGTTCCTCCTGAATGATCCTCTCTAGCCGTATCTCCTTTAGGAGTCCGAACTTCTATGGAATTGATGTATGTCAAAGCTCCTCACCGATCAATGCATGCTTCCTCCGAACTTTGATTATTCAATCTCAACGAACGGTCACTATCAGTCTGACGACGCCTCTCCCTCTCCATACCAAACCCCACATGGCTCCAAGCGGCTCAGTACCGGATAGCTACGGCTGTCGCCATCAGTCTGCTACAGACGGCGCCCCCTCCATGACAGACTCCACTAGGCCTCGAGCGGCCCACTACCAGACGACTGCAGCTGTCACTATCAATCCGCTACAGGCTCCGTCTATAAAATGAAATCATCCAGATATGTTTTCTCTAAGCTCTCTTTTTCTTTCCAAAATTCTACGGAACTCTTTTCTGAGCACTCCATTTCTATTGGTCAGAAGAGCTGATTTGATCATCGAAGGATCCTACCAGAGCCACCACCACCAACTCTGAACAGTACTTTGTTTTACAGATTACCGATGGTGACCTCATCTTCCTCAATTCCAACTCGATCCGATGTCAATCAAATTCTGCACCAATACTAAGTATCATTTTTTTAACTGCTGGATAGGTTATAAAAGACCTAGGAATTGTTTATGAAAAAAGATTTGCATACGATGTAGGCGCTCAAGTTCAATTTCAAGTCAAATGGATGATAGGTAACAGTGCAAAAATCAAAATTTATGATAATTCTTTGAATACACCAACTCCTCTACGACTATGCCCTACTTATATTAATATTAATCAATTATTTTTAGACATAAATATTAATTATTTCATAATGCCTATGCGTCCTTGGGATATTCAAAATCTTCATCTTTATTTTTCGTTTTATCTTGTTGATAGCATTTATTTGATTCCTTTGGCGCAGGGAACTGATCTGATCATCTTGCATGGGAGAAGACAAATCAAACTTGTGACTCCTGGCTGGTATTAAACCTAATTTTTTAAAGACGTGACTAATAAAGTCAGTGCATAAGACGGATAAGCGAGTTTTGTCACGCTGCAGGACCATTATCATGATTCCCTCTTCTTCAGGGACACCCTTGGCTACTTTGTCTTTGATGCATCTACAAATCATTTAATATCCAAACCACTCTAAAATGTAAAGCGATCTCAAACATTATAACAAGCCTTCATGCATGACCATGAATAAATCTATTTCCCTTGTAAATGACTTTTTTAACACCCTCCACTTGATATGCTTCCTAATTCAAGCAAGGGATAGAAATGATAAAATCTATTCTCGAGAAGTATATATATGCAAACTTATCTAGTTGTATCTAATATAAAATATCTTTGATCAAGCAAGGATGGGACACAGCTGTCGATGCCCCAGTTCACCCATTAGCTCGTACTTATCATCATGCAGCCACCGTCTGTGTCACAGACACCTCTGCTCTGATGACATTGTGGAGAGCCGGAGGAGGGCTAGATGGCATTGCAGGGATCCAGAGACGATGGAGATCCAAAGATCTCGTAAAATCTAACACCAAAAGAGGGAAAAAAAAAAAATACAAAACTTGTGAAACCGTGCTCATTCATTAAAAGCTCAACCACAGAGAAGGCAAAGGGCCGAAGTAAATGCCAATGTTGGAGGCTGTACAGAGGAACAAAAAAAACACTCATCCACGGTCCCAACCCCACCCCACAACATCACATTGAAACCACACCCCCTCCCCCCCCCCCCCCCCATCAAAACATAACACAACACGCTCCACCCCATCATTACCATCACATCACGCTTCACAGTACTGACATTCAAAAACCATACACAGGAATAACCACTCGCAGCACTCCAAAATACCCACTGAAAAAAAAAAAAAAAACCATTTTTTTCCCCTTCTCTGATTCGAGATCTTAACACGACCGGTGAGATACCCCACATGCTACGTCCGGGGTAACCGGGCTCCAGTCCACGTGGCAGCGGCGATGGCAGGATCTCACCTCTGCTTCTTTTTTTTTCGTTCTTTTACTTACTCAAGCGACAAGTCACGTGCTGGGAGGCGCGGGCGGGAAGGGGAGTGCGATCACCGCTGTCGACCGCCTGCACGGGAACAGGAGGCGGAGGCGTCGGTGGAGGATGATGAAGGGACCGAGAAGACGACGGTCCAGATCTCGGCAAAGGCTTGGAGGATGAGGTGGTGGTGGGAGGGAGAGTTGAGTGCGAGGAAGCGGCGGAGGAGGTCGCGGAGGTCGTCCCACGCGTAGATCTCCATCTCCATGATCACCTGGAGCATCGACTCCCTGAAGTCGAGATACGGGTCCGACGACTCCTTCACCACCGCCACGCTCTCCTCCACCGCCCCCTTCTTCTTCACCTTTACCGTCTTCTTCTTCGGCCGCCACTTCAGGCTCTCTGCGGCAGAGTACCGCCGCAGCGTTGGCGACGACGTCAAGGGGGAGGAGGCGGCGGTGGTGGTGAGGCTGGAGTCCCAGAGGGAGTTGGTGGAGATGGTGGTGGTGGTGGAAGGGGAGAAGGGGTCGTGGGATATAGGAAGTCGAAACTTTGGCAGCGAGGAGGAGAAGAAAGACGAGAGCTTTGGCCGCCGGCAGCTGCAGCCGATGTCGACGACCACCGGATGCCGCACTACGAACCTTCTCCGGCTGGAAGACATCGACGAAAAAAGGTGGGGTTTTTATTGGTTCGGCAGACGGGGAAGGTCCGAGATAGGTTTGTAGAGAAAAGGGGATGGCTTTTGGTTGGAAGAAGGAAATATAGCTCTTTATGGTCTCTTTGAAGAGAGAGAGAGAGAGAGAGAGAGAGTTTGGAATTCAGCAGTGGGAACAGAGGTTTACCGATGGAGGGAACGCTAACGGGGGAGTTTTGGTTTGTGGGTTCACGGGGAAAGAGGATGGGAGAGAGAGAGGAGATAGAGAGGTAATGGGGCCTCGGAGAGAGAGCAACTGGATGGATTTAAGGGCATCGTGGGGTGGGTAGGGACTTAAAGAAGGCTGTGGGGGTTGGAAGAAGGCTTCTTTTGTGGGGCATGCACTGGGATTTGACCCCTGGAGGGAAGCGCGGGGGGCTAGAAATTATTTGGCCGCATGTGATCTAAAGGTTGCTAACGGGGATATCAATGGGCGCTAAAGCTTTGGCTGTTCAGAGGAAATAAAATAGGAATAGATGCCTGCTAGTGCTAGGGACATCTGACATGAAACTGGCAATAAGATTCATGGTTCCAATTTTTGGTCTTTCTTAAGGTTGTTTGTGATGGTACACCATGTACATGTACGTGTATTACATATGTTAGTAATGTTTTGATATTTAATTTTATTTTGCTTTGGCGTTTCTGGGGAAAAAAAATAGAAGTATAGATTGAAGTGAAGTACTCTCCATGTATAAAGTACGAGCAGTATCCGATAAACATGCCTTTTAAATTTCCGACTAGATGAGTCGGATCATGTATCTGACCATGTACAGTTGTACCAACTCATGAGCATATGTATGGAAGATATTCGAAAATAATTCCAGTTTCGAAACCGTACGTGAAGTTTAGAAACTCTCCATGGAAATCATAGAATATAAATTCTATGGCTGATAGAGTATGAGAATGATAACTTGTTGAACGTTAAGATATTGATGAATGCAAGCTATTACACTGAACACCTCATGCTCATCAGAGATTTGAAGTAGAAATCTTAAATGCATATACAACACGTAATTGGCGACGGTATTTTCCAATACGTCATCTGTGATCAAGCGATGTAGGATGGAATCTCCCTTGCAACCCTGTTAATCATCTCTAGGAGACATTTAGATAAGACAATATTGATAATATAAGATTATATAACAAAGAAGCATTTTGCACGCCCATATGATATAAATCAATAAATATAGTGCAGTGCATGTGATCGATGACTGCAAGTGTGATACATATCTAATATCATAAGGAGGCTATTGGATTTTCTAGTAATAGCTGGTGCAAATGGAAGTTTCTCTGGACCGTGTCATCTAATTTATGGGATTGGTGGTAGGAAGAGATTAAATTCTCTGGCAAACCTCCAGTAAAATAATAGGTTTGAATGGTAGAATAGAATGGAAGCATTTATGATTTACTTAAAGCAGTTCACGAGCGAAAGCACCTTATCCACCCGAAGGAGTAAGTGGTGGACGCTCGTGCAGGGGCCCAGCAGTTCAACGTTCCAAAGCTTGGTTGCACATGGGTCGGGTCGCGCTCGAGATCCGGTCAAGTAGGATCCAACAATGTTAGGACCCCTGTCATTAGTTTTAGCATCTGGACTCGTCAAGGTGCCGATGGGCCACTATAATTGGATCATATGACTTACTGATACCTATGGATGCTACATTTATCATACAAATATACCATCCAAGAATTGAACCTACAATCCTTAACCGCGAAGGATTCACAAGATATTTCTGTGCCTCTCTACCTATTATGCCAGTTAGGATGTAAATTCCAACACCAGAGTGGTCCAGATCTGGCCCCAATCGGACCCAAACAATTTGGAACTAATTAACTGAAAGCAAACATAAGCTATGATGATAGCTTGAGTATAATTTGAAGATTTGAGCAGGAGAAGAGTCGTTTCAGGATTAATAATAATACCTGTCTAATATGATCAGCAGTCGGAGGGAGAACAGAAGAAAATCTTGTGGTAAGAGTTACACACCCATAATTATGCCGATACTTCCTATAATCCTACTTTGATCAGCAGTCGGAGGGAGAACATAAGACAATCTTGTGGTTAGAGTTACACGCCATAATTGTGCAGATACCTCCCATAATCCTGGTAACCAAAGAACAGCAAACCCGTCGGTTTTGGTGCCAAATTTAGTATTGGGCTCACGCCTGTTAGGAGGGATACGAACCAACCAGAAACCAATGAACCCGTCTATGGGACTGACGTGGAAAGGGAGAGATGAAGGAAGGACAGCAAAAGGAGACAAGTGAATAAAATATCCTACTTTCTTTGTCCCACTTTTCTCGGCTTTCCTTCTATTTCTTCCACACAGTGATATCAGAAGGGCAAGCTACGAACGATGCATACACTACCGGTACAGTGCCTGAATGCCATAAGGAACCTTTCTCGATTTTAAGAAGATTATTCCCCTCGAGAGGAGAATGACCAACATGGAGTATAATATATCTTCCTCACCTATCTCACTCTAAATGGGTAGATTGTAGTTCTATCCTTCAAGCGTAAAAAAAAAGGCATTCACCTTCGCTTTGTGATCATCCACCATCATAGAGTATTTTGTGCTATAAATATAATCAACCATTAAATAATACTTAATCTAGTAGACTCGATACTACAAATTTGAAAACTCAATAGGACTTACACATGCTGTTATCTGCAAGGCTTTTTATAGAATGACTGAAACCATCCGATACAAGTATCTAAAATTATGAGTGAAACATTAAAGACCAAAGTTTCATAATAAAGTGGCAAGACTCCTAAGTGAGTCTGTTACTAGACATATCCCAGGCAGTATCATTTCCTTAACTAAGAAGTAGACCATTGACCATGACCCGTCAAATTAGCTTGCCACCTTTCTAAGAAAAGTGTAATGATAAGCCAAGATTTAATTTATCCTTTAGCAGTCTCACATTTAATATCTCGCAAACTTCAGTTTGTCCTATGGAAGAAGTAGCAGACTTCAGAATCTATCATCATCCCCCATCGACTGTGAGGATCATACATTCCACCTAAAGATTTTGTCCTATGATCAGTCCAAAATAACCTGCTTCCATCGAAAGATTCACATGAAGAGTTTCATTATCGCTTGTACTGCTGTTTGCCGAAGCACAGGCTGCTAATGCCAGAATCAATTACCAGGAACCATACCACTTTCAAGTCATGAACTGCCTCACCAGAAACATTAGAAGGAAGGAGAGAGCAGCATTGTGCAGCAAAGTATTGCTACGCTTACAATCATGATGCTAGTTGCAGTAGCAGAAAATGAAGTCAACCATAAAAGAATTATAAGGAAAGGAACCTAACCTGCCTCATTTTAATTTGACATTTGATTTTTTATCAAGTCTGCTACATGGCGGGCAACCCATGCCGATCCAGCCTCAGTGCAGCAATAGGCATGTGTGTGGCCCTCTTTTTCAATTGACAAAGCAATACCTGGCACCTGCCTTGAAACCTGCAATCCACCATCCATGTATCTTTAATTGTTTGAAATAACCAGCATCCGGGATACTACAAGTAAAACCCTTAAGAAGAATCTTCAGCCCTTGCCCAAAAGAAAATCTTAAGGAGACAATCTCAATTTCATGATCCCCAGCCTTTGCTCTCAGGAGGTCAAAGGCATGATATCTAGTGTTTGAACTTGGACCATATTCTATATACAAACACATAAAAGGTTGTATTTGGAAAGGGTAATTCGTGTAAATAAGGCACATTACCAGTCACTAGCATCTTAGCAGCGGGTGACAGTACCCATATGCACTTTGTTTCACTCATTTGGATATTTATGATATTTTATCTCAAGTTAAAAGAATAGAACAGTAATCTCACTGCTTCTGTTGTATTCTATTTATCTACTTTGGCATATTAGATTAATTTTTAATTTATGAGTTCTAGTTAAAAAGATAACCAGTATGGTCAAGCCAGGCCACAAGATCAAGTCCAAATTTCAACCCCTTAACAGTGATTAACTCAGCCAAATTTAAGCGCGATGGATATACAAGTCAGTCCATTCTGCCAAATAACATGGAATTAACTGTTGACTCTACTAAATGCAATTACATCAATTGTAAAAATTAGATCATCCTAGTGGAAACAATTGCATTATATCAACACATATAGATATTTAGTAATGGAAGAGAGATGTTGTCAAAATATAAATGTTAGATGAGTGGCCTAAAAGCCAGATTGGCCAACACTTGTAAATACTTTTTAAGAGCATTTTTATAATTTTGACTTAAAATTAACAAAAGAATTATTTTCTTCTATCACATTGTGTATTAAAGTATCTGTGATACATCCTTTGAATTAACGGACATGATAACATATATTCTCAAGAGTTGAGAATTTAAAGCATGTATTATCATAATTAACTCATAAACTGCTCCCGATCGTAGGATCATCGTGAGGATAGTAATTGATCCAAAAGATTGGTGTATGATCGCTTTCTTAGGATAGATAAGTCTTAAGTCTATGGTGTAGAGACGCCGGATCAAAAGTACAGGTACTTATTAAGAACAAGGGTACTGAACATGACCACCTCGAGCAGTCATAAGGAAGTCTATCTTCTCGTCGATGACTAGCTCAATGTTGTAATTGTGTGTCTGGTTCTTTGACCTGAGGTGCATCGACAGTTCACTTTGAGTGTGTTATAGTTTGACTACATAACTCGGTCTCCTAGCCATTTGGAACCCTGAGATGTATGTTGGCTATAGCATGTTCATTGTAGGAATTGGATCGCACCAACATGAGATCTATCAACCTCAGTAGAGTAGTCCTATGATGATCATAAGATCGAGTCCTAAAGCTCATGGCCACGGCAGTATGAAATAATATAAAGAAGTTTCTATTAGAATTTTACATCAGACTCAAATCGAATGATTCATTCATATGATAGGTATTGGGTCTGACAAGTTCACCTTGACCTAGATCCTATCAGAGCTCATGACAGAAGAACCCAATCACACAGTTGACCGCATCGAGAGATTCGTATTTGGTTCTGATAGGTTGCCACCATATACAGCTAGGTGTCACTGGTGGAATTTGGGACCAATTAGAATTATCTTGATTATCGATGACTCTAATTAGCTGAATCAGAATTGTTCTAGTCTATTAAAAGGTGTTTCGATGATGTCAATGATAAAGATCGCAACATATCCCATTACATATAAAACTGAACCTAACTGGATCACACAAACAGGGGTTTGGGTCTGAATGTCATTAATTGGACCAACATGGTTCGATTGATTTGGATTAGATCAAATCGGATTCAAAAATATCATGCTAACACAGGATTGGACCTAACTTTCTCCTCCTATGGTCTTCCTGGTTGATTTGGACTCGATCAAATTTGATTTGGCTCATCTAGAAACCCTGTATGGATTTGTCCTGGTCTAATTGAACCTTGTCCTAATCAGAACGGATCTTGTCATGGTCAGATCAGAACTTATCCTGATAAGATCAAGGCTTGTATTAATCCCATGCAAGGGGTGTCAGGACAAAGGATCATTTGACCCGTTCTTTGCAGGAAAGAAAGGAGAGGGTGTGCGCCCTCTGGAGATTATCTAGGGGCATGCCCCCCCCAGGTGATTTCACGAAGAGAAGGGCGCACGCCAAGAGCGCCCCCTCTTGGCGTGCGCCCTTAGTAGATAAGGATGAGATGGAGTTTAAATCGTTCAAACACTAGAGAGATTTGATCTACGCCAAGTCCACTTTATCTGATAAGGTGGCACCCCATTTCTCCTCTATTTTGTGCGACAAAATAAGGAGAAATCTAAAGTGGGCGTGGGAGGCTTAGTGGAGTCCTGCTTTAACTAAACTAGTTGCTTAAAGCCCTAGAACTCTAGGGTTGCGCATAGGTCTATAAATAGACCCCTACGCCAAGTGTTTGGTATTCATGTTTTCCCACGCCAACACTTTGCTTCTCCCTCCATCTCCCACGCCACCTCTTCCTCCTCCCCCTCTTCTCCACGCCCAAAAGTTGGGCAAATCAGCAACCAAGAATTAAAGTGCTGCTGCTATGAAGACTGCATCGACGCGATCCCGTTCGTATGACGAACGTGCTGCTACCGGAGATCGGATCGAAGGCACACCAAGAAGAATTCAAATCTGATTTTTTGAGATCAGATCCAGAAGGAGAAGACCTCCAGATCTGACCCAAGTGAATGCTGATAGAGGCCGAGTACGTGCGCGGCTAACATCAAAACCTCAGATGCATCAAATCATCGCTGCAGAGTGAATTGTTCACTCGATCAAGTGATATTTGATATCACTGTTCTATTTTTTTATGATTTAATTTTAGATCAATCTAATTAGATTTGAGAACTCTCTGATCTGATCAGATCTAGTTAAAAATTTTATAAAAAAAATTCACTACAGATCTGATCCGATCAAGTCAATCCTGCGGCACTAGTCTAGGTTTTTCCCTTCAATAAATTTACTCATATTACTTTAGTTGAACCAGGTAATTTTGAGCATGCATATACAAAGTAGAAATTTACGCTGCACCGTCGAATAATTAAATCTAGCAAGTAATGCCTAGAATTCCAACTTTTCATGTTTGATTCTATCTGGTAAAACAAAAATGCATACAATATTCACCTCTTCAAAGAGTGATAATGGACCCCAGTGGTCATCAATGCCAAACAAAAGTGTAATTTGGTTTTGTTTTCTTTTCATGAATTCCCAGTCTGGCTCTTCTGCAAGCTAGAAGTTGAAGAATGTAGTCAGCATGACAAAACAATACAGCAGGAATCTTTGCAACAAATAGATAATATTCTATAAGAACCATATGGTTACATAATAAAATATATTTGACCCTGGAGCTGATGCCTAGTGTTCTACAAATAAACCTGAAATAAGAGATTTCTTGAGTTGACAAAGCATGGAAAAGTCAAATTCAAACTCTTCAATAAAAGAAAGCGGAAAAGAAAAAAAAAGGAGAAATAAGATGGAAAAGTCAAACTCTTCACTAACTAAATTCATATGACACAATGGACAAATAACAGAGCTAAAAAATGTCAAGAGTTTAATGATATCACTTTATTCATTAGGTTTCCCAAGCTTTCTGTGCCTTCTATCATTCAATTAGCAATTTTTCAGCCAGAATATCTTCTAGGATCAGTTTGGTCTTTTACCTAAGGTTAGAAGATCTGATTAAAATAGATTGGCTTTTGGCTGGAACTGAACTGAAGTTAACCCCAAACTCTGTTTCAGTCAGTTTCAAGTGAAACTAACCAAAATCGAACATGGATGCCACACTTACTCATTATACTGGTACAAAGTGACATTTTATTGCATTTTTTTTTGTTTCTTTATGTATACTTTGCCAAATAGTGTCAATTTCTCGAACATTTTTCACCTTTTTGAGTAAAATTAAAAGGATAATTGAGAGTATAGTTTGCAGAAAATAAGAGAAATGCAGCCTTTCCTGGGTACAAAAGGCTTCTTTTGGTCTTTAAGATATTTAATGGGCAAACAGAGAAAAGGGTTCTATGCATCAAATCCATAAAATAGTTTTGTAAGATTTAAGTTCTAAGGAAGATCTGAGCTTAAACTTTATAGGAACTTACATACTTTTTAGTTTATAAATATATTGATATTTGATATAACAGTAATCAAAATACTAACTTATATGAATATTTGCTTTGTTAGGCATTTAATGTTTAGGTTGTTATAAAACAATTGAATGTAAACATAGTTCTTTAACATCAAATTTTCAATTGTTTCCAAAGTATTTTAATTTTTCATATATTCAGGCTTTCAGCCCGACACCAAAACCATAAATTCAAAATATATCTGATACAAAATGCCCTAAAGTTATGCAACATATGTTTCCTTGCCTTGTTTTATTTTTCTCTTTTTTTTTCATTTTTTTCGTTTTTTTTTGGCTGGGACTTCAAAAATTGAGCAGAAATTGCTGAGACTGCCAACATTAGCGAAAGTGAAACCGACAGACCAGACAGAAACCATGTTTTTGAACCTTGGTTTCATTGAACTATAAGTGCTGGGAGTTCAAAGCAAGTGAGCTCTAGCACTAGGCATTTGCATGACACCTAATCAAGCATATCGAATGTCGACCAAGTGTAATCCTAATCAACTCCAAACAACTACATTCAAATTTGCTACAAAGATATAAACATTGCCATATCTGACTTCTTCAATGATCTCATAGATTTTTAAGGTCACCTCATGGAAGTAGCAAGTTTGTAATAGAGCTGCATGAGTTACTTGCGCACGAAAAAATGCATTGAAGTGGATCACCTCCACCCAATTTCATGCAACGATACTCTTTGGGCCAGTTAGCTAGCAGCTCTTCCTTGCACATGCCATATCATATGCCAATTGTGAGTTATGAAAATTCATGCTAAAGAAGCACTTAAAAAATTTTATGCAATGATGAGCGGACAGAAGGGCCTCCCCTAAGGAGCACAAAAAGATCATCTTTTGTTAAAGAGACATCTAGCTTGGTTTAATTTTAAAGTACAAATAAACCTACAATGAAACATCTATACATTAGTCAGAACTCAGAATACATAAATTAGTCCTTTGAGCTTGTTGTATTACCTTTTTGAACTCTGTCATAGCCATGAAGAGGACATTGCGCATTGTATGGTACTGCATGGTTTATAAAAGAGGTCAGAATCTTTTATTTTGAATTTCTACTGTTACAACATAGTGCAAAGGATGCTTCATAGAATGCAAAGATTCATGCAAGTCAGTATGCTGAGTGTCAAGGACGTTACTTATTTTTTGAGACAAGGTTGCATTATAGGAGTACAAGTAGTTTATAGACTATCATATCAGCTAAGTATAACACAAGCTTTAATGTGCTCACAAAATTGAATCCTTGAAGCCCATTCCAATTGGGAAGGAAAATAAAAATAATGCCAGTCTTTACAGGGAATAAATCCAGATACTAAAAGTTTTTCTCCAAGAAAGAAATGATTTAGAATTACAGGTAAGGTTCGCCATACCGTCTTATGCTGGGCATACTATACCATACTGGTATCAAACTAAGACTTTATATAAGATCATTTTGAGTTTCAGTATAATGCTGAACCAATCTATGTACTAGGCATACCAACACTATACCAGCATGGTACCTATGGGGTCCACTACCGAGATGGCAAACCGTTATTACAAGCTTTATTCAAGGTAACAATATCGCTTGTTCAAGCATCTGATCCAACAGGAAAACAACTTCTCCATTTGAATCAAAATGTAGTTCATGTATTAATAAAAGTCTTATAGTGAAATGAAAATAATTATTAACCTACACTGCTGCCACGTTGGTGCACATGCAAAAGAAAGAAAAGAGAAATAAGTGACAAAAGACACCCATGATTCAGGGAAGATGTGACTTCTTTTAAGAGAATAAAAGAGCGATTTAGAGAACATGGATCAATTGTTTCTTGGTTTTTAGCACATGCCACGCCTTCTAACCATGCATTTCTCATGATTTCTCATAAGCTTCTTGAGATGTTTCTTCATACATTACTCATACATCTCTTGGTTCTGGAATTACTAAATTGAATTAACTACCCAAACTTCTTCCCTAGTAAGTATATCGATAGTATAACATATATCTGACAATTATGATTCCAATGGAAATATGAGTAGGCTTCAAAAGGATAAATAAGGATACTTTAGAACAGCCCAGTTCAAAAAGGAGGAGGGAAAAAGTAATTAAGAAAAGACAACTTATAACAAATCCAGGTCCACTTCAAGAGGGAAAATGAAAGTAGTAAAAGAACAAAACTTTGTTTACCAGACTAGATGTAACATTTTTCTACTGCTATCAAAAATTGAAATGGTACTTTGCCCTAACACCCCCCTTCCCCACACCACCAGCGCCCCCCAACCCCAGCACAACAACAACAACAAAAAATGGAATTACTGAACAAAGAATGTAACCTGTATAAGGTGACTGCAAGTAGCATCAACTGCTGCAGCAGACCATGATTGCCCAAGTGATCTTCTCACAATAGCATTTGTAACCCTGGTTGGAAAGGACCCCAGAAACCCTGTAAAAGAACTTATGGCAGCACTTAGAACGGAGGACCTGAAATTTAGAAGATAAAGCAGTGTTTAGAATGCTAAACCTTGTAGTCAGCACATTATAATTTTCTATTAAGAGGTTTTCCAATACATGAAGCTAATTTACAAACTATGCATTTGCTAATATAGTCATGGTTTACATGATTCTGAAAAAGTCTTGCAAGAGTACATTGGTAGCATATAAAAGGCGATTTGGAAGTCAGGTTAAGGAATTGTCTTTGGCTGCTTAAGTGTCAAGTAGCCTAAACTACTCATGAATTTGCCTCCCACTTCCTAGAGAAGGTTGACCAGAATATACTGAAACATCTGTGATCTTGCATCCTTGTACCTTGATGATGATGGAACTTGATGCAAAATGCTGCTATTTAAATAGAATCTGGCTACAGCAATCTATGATTCAGGAATATACGTGTCTTCTAACAAGCATAGAGAGCAAGAAACAAACAAAATATTGCAAAAAGAATACTGCAGATAAGATAGGTCAGCATTGAAATTTATTCTTCACTATTTGACTAATTTTAGACATTGAGCATCAAGGATTCAATGTTTTAAGTAATTATCTCCTCTGTGGTGCAGTATATCTGCCAACAGTCCCCCTTTTGTTTACAAGTTGGTCAAGGAAGACGAAAAACTTAATCAAGTGGCTTATGCTAAAAAACAACCAATAAAACCTCTTATAGGACTGCAACTGAAACTCCTATTTTGCCTCTGAATATGCAGATGTGATACCAACTCCACTATAAGAGCTTTAGAAAATATTACTACTTCAGAAAACAGCCTTCAAGAATCAATTAAGTCCCTTTCACAGGGGGGAAAAGGAATCAATGAAAGAAATGAAACAGTTTTATATTTTCAAGAGATTTGTGGAATCCACCACATGAAGCTTTCACTAGCAACAACACTATCCTTTTTGAAGTGGCTCGAAGTAAAGAATATATTGAATTTCCAGAGGAAGCAGATGCCCAGGCCTGTACCTAAGAGACCAGAGAGAAAATAATGCAAGAAAAATGCAAAAGAAAAGCTTAACTACGGAGTTTCTTTTCCTCTTCAATTACGCTTAGAGAAAACAAGCTGGGCATGTTATGGAACACTTAAGCGCCATGGAGAAGAAGACCCATGCTTATAGCTACCAGATAAACCAGCACGAACATTTTAGACTCATTTGGAAATCATGAAGTTTGTTGGTGAAGGCAGGTTAAAAGCATTACAAGGACAAAAAAATTTACAAACTTGTAACACAATAAAGCTCCAAGCCCTCCACTTAAATCCTTTCTTTTTCCAGGGAAGTTGATATGCATAAAAAACTGTCACCTGCCTGCTGATGATTCAACTACCAGAAAATTTTAAGGTTTTAAAGGTATGGGAGTACAGACTGATTAAAATAAAAAACAGAATATATTATGTTAATGCAATAGAAAAATTGCTGTGTAACAACCTACAACAAAATAACAGTGACAGGGAATGAAAACAATACCCTGCAATCATCCCAATCATGGACTGCTTTCTAGAATTCCTGTTTAAAGACAAAAATGGATAAAGTCCTATAACACATTTCACCTGTAACTCCAAGAAAATATGCACTGAATTAATCTTGAGTTTTAGAGAAAATGTCAAACAAACAAGATAGAACCAGGAGTACCACCTGCTGCGGAAGCCTCTTGAAGATTTCCAGGCTTATATATGAACCAATAGAATGTCCAACCTTCAACACAACAAAAATACAAGTCATCTATGGTAAGCTTGACATAAACAGGAATAGAAAATCTATCAATATGAGCTATATAGTAATATATCAGTAGAAAATCTAATTTTGGCACCACATTAAGATTACTTATCTGTCCAGATATCAAATATTAGATATTTATAGTTATGTATCCATTTCATGTTATATTTTTCTAATAAGCTGAAGTATTCAGGTGTAACCCTATTTGTAAATTATAACAAAATAATATGCAGCTTTCCCATTGCAGATATATTTGAAGTATAGAAACAACATTGTCAGACATCATTCTTTGAGCACATAATTACAAACAGCCAGTGAAACTAAAATTAGAAATCTGGCCATCAATTACAGTTGAATGTACTACCAGTATTATTGGCAGTTCACTGTTCTGGAGCTCTTGTTTGATAAAATCCACCTGCAAAGGTGAGATTGATGGACATTAGAATTTGAAACAATAAAACTAATACTTGAAGGGGACAGACAAGAAAGAAGTTATACAAAGAAAATTACACTTCATATAGCTCCTAGAAGACATGGAATTACTAATTCAAGTAACTTATGGAGCTACTAATGCAAAACTTAGACAAAATTAGTTACTTCTTGCAAAGGAAACAGAAAATGCTGAAGCTTTGGAGTTATAGTGATACTAGGAGCACCAGTTTTTCAGGATTTGACTAGGAGTGATAACACAAAATTACACAATATCATAATATAAGGATATGGATGCTAGACACAATGGGTGTAACAGTTTAATAGTCTTTGCTCCATGACCAAGATGCAAGATAATGAAAATCTTTGTTACCAAAAAAGATAAAAACATCAGCAAACCTTATGATTGATTTGTTCTTGCAATGAGAACATCCTTCCATTCTCCCAATCCTAGAAGAAAATAAATTACGCATGTCAATTTCATCTGTGGAAAAGTTTGCACCTAATAAGATTGTAAGTTATTGGGTTAACAGGCCTGAGTAATACTTTTTCAAAAGACCAGATATCCTTCATATCTCTTACTTTCTAGTTATGTAGTAATTACCTATCGAAAGTCCTAGGGCCATATAAATAACATTATGGTATCTTTAGAATGGATTCAGTTATATTTAAGGTTCTATTTGATGGATTCAGTTATATTGAAGGTTCTATTTGACCACTATGTGAGTTATTGAAGACTCATGATTCACACAATTATTCTAATATTAAGGCCCACTAGTGATACCTATGAGCTGTTGTCAAAATATTAGGATTGTTGCTATACTAAATTTAACAGTTGTATTATACCTTTCTAGAATGGGAAATGTGCCCGATTGCTGAATCAAGAAGGTGGACATTAGATGAAAACAATTAGCAAACCATCAAGATCACACAGAATTTTGAGTAGCCAAAGTCCATTTTCCTTGCCTGTAATAGATGCCTGCCCTTCAAGCAGTTCATATAATGCTTCAGCAAAGTCTTTGTAATATGACACAATACCTGAGATGAGCATTCAGATCACAAAATTATCATGCTAGATCATTCTACACCCAACAATAAGAAGGAAAAACTGAGACATTGTTGCAATATTTACTATAGAACACTAACAATCTAATGAGAATATAACAATTTGGAGGGAAAAGAAATGATTGATGTTAAACCTGGATTCCCAGGGATAAAAAGAAGATGCA
Organism: Cocos nucifera; assembly: GCA_006176705.1. NCBI lineage: Eukaryota > Viridiplantae > Streptophyta > Magnoliopsida > Arecales > Arecaceae > Cocos > Cocos nucifera. Next base: position 1,292,460 of record QRFJ01000049.1, read on the forward strand.
ATGAGGGGTCTTCAGAATGCATCTCGAGCAGCTCAGTTGAGAAGCTACGATAGATAAAGTGTACTGTTAGGTCTTGTTTTAGCACACTCATCATCTTATTGCAAAGCATGTGAACTCATAAAGCCATAAATTAATGAACCAATAACGAAAAAAAGGTGCTTTGTCATTAACCATTTAGAGAACAGTAGAAATTGGGCCAGCACCTGGAGACGATGCAGATGCCGTTCGTTGCTTGCCTTCTGCCAAAAGATGATGATAATGCTACCCTCTCCATTGACCCAATGCACCTAGGAGTAAAGTCCGTCCTAAATAAGCTGGAACACCTGGGCAACAAGAGTTTTCAGGAAAAAATCAATATCATCAAAAAAGAATGGCAAAGAAGGATTCAGATAGCTCTCCACGAAGTCAGGAACTCCAGCAAATCTACTACAAAGAACTTGACAAACAAGTCCCAATGCATCAGTTTTTGTTTGCATTCATAAGCAGCATTCACTTGCTCAGATGATACCAGAAGAAGAAACAAATTTAGAAAGTAGAGTCACCTCCAAAATGGAAAAACACCTCATTGATAAAATTTCTGAACACTGATTTATCCATTAATATGTCGAAAGAACAAAACATTAATTTATGTGGAAGCAGGGGAAGCAAATTTGTGCAGTGGTGGACAGAATAGGATAAGCATTTTTAGGGTTCAGTGTTTTCTTGCTAATTAATTTCAGTGTCACACACGGAATTCAAGAAAATTATCGACCATTACAAAAGGAGGCATCACAATTTCAGCTCTGCCTCCTCAATTATGCTAATAAATCTCGGTGTCTAATCAAATGCCAATGCGCCCAAAATTCGCAGGTCGATCGGAAACGACCCAACATTATTAAGGTTTTACGAATTATTCGCATTGGAATAAAAGTGCTAAAATTGCAAATCCAACTCAAAATTTGAACGCGATTTTTTATGAAAAAAAAATCAGCAAAATCGGTTTCGGACCGTTCAGATAACCTAAGAGAGATTTCAAATTCGCTTTGTCTTCTTTGCAATTTCCGGGAAAAGAATGGACAAAAGAGAGGGAAGGCGGAAAGAAAACCTCGATTCTTGGCTTTTCCCGAAAGTGAATCGAGTTGGGCGAGCGGCGGAGCGCACGACGGACGAGGAGAAGGGAATCACAACGGCGGGAGCGCACGGAGATGGCATAAGGCGCCTCAGTTTGAGAACGGGATGGTTATCAACGGGCCAGGATGGCAGCCTTAGAGGCTGTGTCAAGGCCATGCCCATCATTAGCCCATGGACCTTAAATTCCCTGGTCATTTTTTATCAATTAGTTAATAGCCTGAAGAAGGCAAATGTTGTGATTTTTTTTTTTTCCTTGAAAAATTGATCTAATTCAAAATTTGAGTCTTGTAGGTAAGATAGACATGAGGTAAGATAGACATGAGGCTTAGCTTGCCTACCTAGGTGCATGACCCTATAAACAAGGCCAAATGCACAAGGTAAATTGTTAATCATGTGCAAGCTCTTAGTTAGGCGTTCTCAATAATAAAAAGATCTTGAAGCATCTCAATAGAATTTGAACCAGTGCCCTCCTCTTTGCCTGCCTTGGTACATAACCCTACAAACACCAGCCATTATATAGAAGGAAGGCATATGACTTTTGTGAGCCTCCAAGTTAATTATGTGCATGCATCATGATCAGCTCTAGTTAGACTAGGTTCACAATAACAAGAATATTTATCTTGAAGGATGTCGATAGAATTTGAACTTGTGCTTATCCTTGATCAACAAAGATATATAGTCTAAAAATGATCCTTACATTATTGCTAGTTTATTTTACACCTAAAACCATCTTCTCCAAGCAGTTTGAAGAGACCGAATGCAAATCAATTTCACATGCTTATTATGAATTATTTTATAGATACTGCAAGTGAAGCTTTGAGGAAATTTGAAAGTAGCATCTATGATAAATGTTGAGATCGCGCATACTATATTAGATCGATTTAGGCTTGAATTTTAATATTATATCTCTTTGAGACAATTCACCAAACACATCACAGACATAAATAAATAAATACAAACAAACCAAAATTTACGTGATTCGGCACAAAAGGTCTACATCCATGGAAAGGAGGAGCAATCCACTATATAATCCATCCTGAAAATAGGTACAGTATAAGAGATAAAATACCTAAAATAAAATCATAAGAAAAGCAACAATATATCAAATAGAAGAAAACAAAGATCCAATCATATCAACCAATCTCGGCCTCGGCGATAGATCAAAGGTAAGAAAATATCTTAGACAAAAATTTTCTTTCTCAACCTTAGCAAAAAATAAGATATAGTACTATAATATCAGCGATGAATACCAACCGACGAATAGAAAGTTCGACCAATAATAGAGAGCGCCAGTGAAACCAAGAAGAACAAAGCTTCAAGAATCCTTGCACTAAAAGAAAATAAAATGAAGAAAAAATTGCCCAGATGCATTTGGTGTAATGCTCCAGCCAATCGAAAATGAAAGACAAGAAAAACAAAAGCAACAAAAACAAGAGACGAGAGCCCAAGAAGAAATAACACCAAAATTAGAGCTCCCTATTGCATACCATAGAGAGAGAGGCTGTGAGCTCCTTTTTAAAGAGAAAACAAACTCAGTAGCTCTTCCAAAAAATCGAGTTTCAGTCGAAGAAAAATAGCGACAGAGGCCAAAGACTATCGGAAAAGGTCTCATATAATAAATAAACCTTTTGTAGAAAACCCCCTCACCTCTTATTATTTGGAGCAATATATATTATTAAATAACAATCCTCCTCCTTGCAATAAATATTGTACCTTTTATATCAGATATGAATTAAAAATACTATCTTCTCTTCACCACAAGCCTCGAAGGGCATTACTATGTGCTTATACCAATCAAGTTCAGAAAATTCCTGAACTTAATTGTAGGGATTAATTTAGTAAGCATATCAACCGGATTATCAGTAGTGTAGATTTTTTGAAGCCTGACATCATCTTTCTCTACCTGATCTCCGGTGAAGTGATACCTGACATCTACATGCTCTATGCGTTCATGATACATCTGGTCTCTGGCAAAGTGTAAAGCACTCTGGCTGTCATGATAAATATCCAAACAATTCTGTTCGAGATCCAAATCCTGTACCAACCCTCTTAGCCAAATAGCTTCTTTTGCTGCCTCTATCAATGCCATATACTCTGCTTCAGTAGTAGATAAAGCAATTGTAGACTACAAAGTAGCCTTTCAACTGACTGCACATCCAGAAAGAGTAGACACATATTCGGTCAAAGATCTTCTCCTATCCAAGTCACAAGCATAATCTAAATCACAAAATTCTGTACAATTACTTTGTGCAAAGAATATCAATCCCAATTTAGAAGTGCCTTTCAGATATCTAAGTATCAATTTTACAGCTGACCAGTGAGCCTTCCCAAGCTTATCCATGTATCTGCTCACTACACTTACTGCCTGTGAAATATCAAATTAAGTGTAGACCACCGCGTACATGATGCTGCCAACTGTACTCGCATATGGCACTCTAGACATATATCTCTCCTCATCCTCAGTCTAACGAGAGTCTTTGGCAGATAGTCTAAAATGACTGACAAAAAGGATAATGACTAGCTTGATTATAGACATACCAAATCTGTCCAAAATTGTCTCAATATAACCATAAGAAAAAATCTACCTGACTGCCTATCATGAATAATCTCTATCCCAAATATCTTCTTTGTCAGTCCAAGATCCTTTATTTTAAATGCAATACTGAGCTCAGCTTTCAGCTTCTGGATGACTGGCATGTCCTTAGCTGCAATTAACATATCATCCACATATAGTAATAAGTAACAAAAGGATCCATCTGAAAGCTGCTGGTGATTCACACAACCATCATATAGAGATCTACTGTATCCATGGTCGACCATAAATCTATCAAATTTGCAGTACCACTATCTTAGAGACTGCTTGAGACCATATCAAGATCTCTTGAGTAAACATACATGATCTTCTTTATCTAGAATCTGAAAACTAGGTAACTGTTGCATATAGATATGCTCCTCTAAATCACCGTAAAGAAAAGCTATCTTAATATTTATTTGCTCCAACTCCAAATTTTAAGAAGCAATGAGAGCAAATAACACATGGATAGAAGAGTATTTGACTACATGAGAAAATATATTCTTGTAATCAATATCCTCCCGTTGACTGTAGTTCTTTGCTACTAACGTAGCCTTATATCTAAAATCTTGAGGACCGGCTCCTTCCTTCTTCTTGAAGATTCATTTGTAGCCGATTGCCTTCTCGCCTTTTGGTAATTTAACTAACTTCTAAGTTTGATTCTTTTCTAAAGACTGTAGTTCTTCAACCATAGCCATGGTCCACTGCTCAGCTCGTGAACTACTAATAGCCTTCTAATATGTGGTCGGCTCATCACCAATGGTGTCTGCAACGCTCAGAGCATAATAGACTAACTCAACACAAGTAAAATCCTCAAAGCCATATCTTTGAGGTGCTTTGATCTGATACATGGATCTTCGAGTGGCAATACTATCAATTTGATCCTGATCTTGCAATGTCACCTCCTCCTGAGTCTGCATGTATCTCTACATCTATCTATTATTATTGTTCATTATAAGTTTCTTTATTTGACTACTGCTGCTGTAATTTAACAGTCTAGTCAATATCCACAACAGTCCTATCCTACTGATCTTGATCCTCATGATCTCTCTGAGAAGAACCAGCCTGTAGCGATCTTGAAGGAGTGGCTATCTCATGAAATGTCACATCTCTACCGACTAGAAATCCTTAAGTTCCAAGCTCCATGCACCATAATCTATAGCCCTTCATCCCATATGTATATCCAATAAATATGCACTTTTTTGCCCTAGGGTTCAACTTTCCATCTTTGACATGTGTATAAGCTGGACATCCAAAGATTCTAAGTACTGAATAGTCTGCAGGTCTTTCTATCCATATCTCTTCCAAAGTCTTCATGCTTAATGCTGATGCTGGAGATTGATTTATAATATAGCAGGCTATGTAAGCAGCCTCTATCCAAAAATCTCTACTTAATCTAGAAATAGATAGCATAGATCTGACTCTCTTTAATAATATACGGTTCATGTATTTTGCCACACCATTCTGTTGAGGTGTACCCACTATTGTTCTATGTCTAACAATGCCTTCTGATTTGCAAAAGCTATCAAATTCTGTAGAACAAAATTCTAAACTATTATTAGTCTGAAATATTTTCACCTTTCTTTTAGTTTGCCTGTCGACCATAGCTTTCTATCTTTTGAATGTTTCAAACATATTACTCTTATTTTTAATGGTGTATATCTAGACTTTTCAGAAGTAATTATCAATAAAGGTAAGTATATATCTGGATCCACCCTTGGATGCAATTGGGGCAGATCTCCATAGGTCAGAATGAATATAATCCAATATACGAGTTGTTCTATGCACGCCCATAGTGAAGCCAACTCTATGTTGTTTTCTAAATATGCAGTGCTCACAAAATCTAAGTGCACTAATCTTCTAACCACTCAGCAAACCATATTTGCTCAGCTCCTGTAAACCTTTGTCTGAGATGTATCCTAGTCTCTGATGCCATAAATATATCAACTACTTAATAAAAGATTGTACAGCTGATGCCTATCCAACCACCATATTGCCATCTAGATAATAAAGGGTGCCACTTAATTTTTCTCTCAATAAAGTTAGTACTCCTTTATTGATAGTTATAGATCCTCTACCCCATCTACCCTCGTAACCTGCTCTATCAAAGGCATGTACTGAGAGAAGATTTCTTTTTAATTTAAGAACATATCTGACATCATCCAATATCACCACAGTATTTGAATAAGATTTAATTTGAATTATACCAATACCTTCTATATTACATATATCATCATCCCCAAAAAGAACAGTACCATCTTCACAAGATCTAAAAGAAGAGAACCATTTCTTATGAGATGTCATGTGAAAAGATGCTCTAGAATCCATGATCCAAGTGTCAACATGACTAACACTATAAGCAGTTATAAACACTGCATCGTCTGGTATACTACTATGACCTCCTGAAGAAACTGTAACTGATGCCGTATCTGAGACCGTTCCTTTATCCTTTTTGTTCCTTCTCCTTTTTAGCTTATAGAAGTCTACATTCTGATTTCTAGTAGCCTAGCTTTTTGCAATAGCGATAAATACTTGATCTTTTAGGCCTAGACTTTGATATATTTTTGGATTTACTTCTACAATGTCCATCTTTATTCTATTCATCTCTACCTCTAACAGTAAAATCTTAAGTTGGAGTTTGAGCCTGATACTGAAGCTGTACTTTTAATCTAAACTCATTGGATAATAAAGTAGCTTCTACTTCTTCAAGACTTATAGTTTCTCTTTCATAAAGCATGGTAGTGGTAATATGCTCAAAGGACTTAGGCAAAAAGTAAATTAGAATCAAAGCCGTATCTTCTTTATCTATATCGACACCGATATTTGCTAGAACAAGCAAGAGCTTATTATACTCATCCAAGTGATCCTTAAGTAAAGTTTCTTCTATCATATGAAATATGTGTAATTTTTTTCTCAAATATAATCTATTGGTCAGAGATTTTGTCATATATAGACTGTCTAGTTTTTTGCATACATCTTTGGTTGTATCTAGATCCATAATATTTCGTAGAACTTTATCACTCAATCCAGAAAACAAAATTCCTAAGGCTCTTTCATTAATTTCTTCTTGGCAGCATCATTATCTCCTGGAATTGCATCCATATCCTTGAAAGCTTTTGCTACACCTTCTTTAATCAATAAGTATTTCATTCTTACCTTACATAGTGAAAAATCTCCTGTGCCATCAAAGATGGCTGCTTCATGCCTGATGGTGGTGGAGTAAGATACAGATACCGAATCATTGACCATTGAAGAACTTTGTTGCTTATCATTAGCCATCCAAGTGCTCCGATACCAATTGTTGAGATCGCGCGCACCGAATTGGATCGATTTATGCTTGAATTTTAATATTATATCTCTTTGAGGCAATTCACCAAATATATCATAGGCATAAATAAACAAATACAAACAAACCAAAATTTATATGATTTGGCATAAGAGGCCTATATCCAGGGGAGGAGGAGCAATCCACTATATAATCCATCCCGAAAATAGATAAAATATAAGGTATAAAATATCCAAAATAAAATCACAAGGAATGCAATAATATATCAAATAAAAAACAACAAAGATCCAATCGAATTAACCAATTTCGACCTCAATGATAGATCAAAGGTAAGAAAATATCTGAGACGAAAATTTCCTTTCTCAACCTCGGCAAAAAATAAGATATAGTACCGTAATATTAGCAATGAACACCAACCGATGAGCAGAAGGTTCGGCCAATAACAGAGAGCGCCAGTGAAACCGAGAAAAGACAAAGCTTCAAGAATCCTCGCACTAAAAGAAAATAGAACGAAGGAAAAATCGTCCATATGCCTCCTGTGTAATGCTTCACCCAATAAAAAATGGGAGACAACGGAAATAAAAGCAACAGCCGAGAGCCCAAGAAGAAATAACACCAAAATTAGAGCTCTCTGTTGCATGCCATAGAGAGAGAGACTGTGGCCTCCTTTTTAAAGAGAAAACAAATCCAGCGGCTCTTCCAGAAACTCAAGTTTCAGTCGAAAAAAAATACCGAGAAAGATCAAAGACTATCAGAAAGATTCTCATATAATAAATAAATCTTTTGCAGAAAACTCCTTCACCTCTTATTATTTAGAGCAATATATATTATTAGATAATAACAAACTCCTGCATTAATCTTGAAAGCTTGATAACACTGAAAACAACAGCAAGCACTTACTCAGGTCCAAAATAATGAACATGCACGATTTTATTAGTTCTCAAAGGACCTGATATATCCAAAATGATGAGAAAGAAATAAACAATTAAGGTGTTATTAAACTTGATGTTTGCTATTTCATGCTAGGACTACCACTAATCAAGCATGGTACTTGGCAAGTGAAATGCACCTAATGAGTTTAAGTGAATGGAAGCTGCGAAGCAGCCATCTTAAATTTATATTTACAGAGATAGGGAGAAGAAACGGAGAACATACAAAGGGAAGTATGAGAGTAGTTCAAGAGGACAAAGTTCTCGATTGATACCTGGAAACGCAAAAATGGACAAATTGTTACCTGACATGTGAAATGCACTCAATTAGTGAAAAAAGTGGATTACGAATATAAAACTAAATATCATGGAATGAGGGAAAAAAGCAATTCATTAACGGTCCACATTGTTAGGTAAATTATCTGGTGGTTGACATTATGTTATTAGATTATTTGACATGTGCAAATTTGATAACATGTACTTGTATTTATGTATTTTGTATATGTTTCTTGCATTAAAATTTAATTAGCAGAGAGAACCAAGAGAGAGGCATATTTTTACTCGAATGGAGAAAAAAGAAACATATTTTTTATGAAGAGAATAATATTTGATTATAAAAAATATTTAATATTAATTTATAAAAAATATATGATTATAAATATAATATTATTTTTAAAAAATATTTAATTTTGATTATTGTTGGGGATAAATCCTACTCCCGCCGAAGTTCAGTCTGATATTTAGCCTAATGCGACTAGTAATCACGAAAGAGCTTCGATTGAGAATTCTCCCTCCAGCAGCCGAATCCCGACCGAACTCCTTTAACAGCCGAACTCCTCCAGCGGCCGAACCCCTCCCGAACTTCTTCCAGCAGTTGAACCCCAACCGAACTCCTTCAAGCAGTCGAACTCCTCTAACGGTCGAACCCCTTCCGAACTCCTCCAGCGGCCGAACCCCTTTCAAACTCCTATAGCAGCCGAACTCCTTCCGGACTTCTCCTTCAGTCAGATTTCTCTGTCAGTCGGACTCCTCCCAGACTTTTTCTTCAATCAGATTCCTCCAGGAGCGGAACTCCTTCCGAACTTCTTCCTCAATCGGATTTCTTCTGGAGCCGAACTCCTTTCGAACTTCTCCTTCAATCAGATTTCTCCAGGAGCCCAACTCCCTTCAGACTTCTCCTTCAGTCGGATTCCTCCAAGAGCCGAACTCCCATCAAACTTCTTCTTCAGTCGGATTCTTCCAGGAGTCGAACTCCTTTTAAACTTCTCATTCAACCAAACTTCTCTACCAGTCGAACTCCTTCAACCGAACTTCTCCACCAATCAGACTCCTTCTGAACTTCTCCATCAATCGAGCTTCTCCACCAGTCGGACTCCTTCTGAACTTCTCCATCAGTCGAACTTCATTCGGATTTCTCCAACAGATTACTTTCAGATTTCAAGTAGCATTCCTCCCAGATGATCCCCTCTAGCTGTATTTCCTTTAGGAGTCCGAACTCTTCTGGAATTGACATACGTCAAAGCTCTTCATCCCTCTACGTGGCCCTGAGTGGCTCAGTACCGGACGACTACGGCTGTCACTATCAGTCTACTATAGGCGGTGCCTCTCTCCGTAATAAACCCCATGCGACCCCGAGTGGCCAGCTACCGGACAGCTATGGCTATCACTATCAGTCTGCTACAGATGGCGCCCCTCTCCATAATAAATCCTATGCGGCCCCGAGCGGCCAGCTACCGAATGACTATGGCTATCACTATCAGTCTGCTCCGAGCTTCATCTATAAAAGAGATCCTCTAGATACGTTTTCTCTAAGCTCTCTTCTCCTTCTCAAAAACTCTACTGAGTTCTTTCCTGAGCACTCCATTCCTATTGGCCAGAGGAGCTGACTTGATCGTTAAAGAGTTCTGTCACAGCCACCACCATCGACTCCAGATGAAACTTTATTTTGCAGATCACCAGCAGCGACCTCTTCTTCCTCAACTCTAGTTCAATCTGACGTCGATCAGATTCTGCATCAACAGGATTAGCGCTAGAAGAAGGATCCTCTATTCTTAAGGTACCCTTATTCTTAAAGGAGTGCTCAACCGACTCTGTGGATCTTCTTCTTCAAGATTCATCTCCATCCTCTTCCTCGATCCCAAGAAATATCTCCAAAGAAGATGACTATCTGGAAATCTACCATTTCTGCCGTTAGATCCAAGCCAGACCCACCCATTCCTACTCCAGCACCGGTGCTTCAACCTCCTCCTCCATTGGTGGCCACGGTAGATCCGGAACAGTTTAACCTACTGATGCAGTGGGTTCAAGGCCTCACCAAGATGGTGCAGGCCATACGGCAACCTCCGATGGCGATTTTGTCAAAAAACCTGCCATCGAGATGTCAGAAACCAGTCTCGAGGAAGAGCACTTAGGCTAGCATATCCATCACCCCTGGGAAGGAGAAATAGAGAGCAAAGGATCCTTATTTGGATCATGATTCTTCCCTAGAAGAGATCTTTCCCATCTACAGTCGGAGCCAAGATCTGTAATCGAGACAATGTCCTCGATCAAAAATTATGAAAGATGGATCGATGGATTGAGGAACTCCACCACGTCGCCCCGGCTCGCCATGACGACGTCTGCATCGATCTTCCTTTCTCTCTCTGAATTATGCAAGAGTCCGTTCCACCGAACTTCAAGCTCCCCCAATTTGAAAGCTACGATAGAACCTCTGATCCGGTCAATCACCTAGAGGCCTTTCGGATTATGATGTTACTCCATGGCACATCAGACGTCATCTTATGCCGAGCTTTTCCATCTACCTTAAAGGAAGCAACAAGAAACTGATACTCAACGTTGAAGCTGGGTATGATCTTCTTCTTTGATCAGATGAGCCATCAATTTGTAGCTCACTTCGTCAGCAGCCGACGTCTGCATCAAAGTTTGGATTTTCTGATGAATATCAAGCAGGAGGAGGAAAAATTGATCCGGGCTTATATTACCCAATTTAATACTACTACATCAAAGGTCCGGAACCTAGATCAGTCTATTGTAATGGCCGCACTTAAGGGCGGCCTTCAGAAGAATGATTTTTTGTTCTCCCTAGAGAAGAAGTACCTCAGAAACTTTGTTGATCTGCTAGCTCAGGCTGAAGGATATATTTGAGCGAAAGAAGCCTTCAGGTTGAAGGATGAGGAAGTCGCAGGAGAGTGGCTGGCGGGCGAGTCCAATAGACCCATCGTTGATAGAGGGTCGAATAAAGTTCGGCCACCCTCACGGACTCCCCCCGAGCGCAAGCGAGCCCGAACTCCTCCTCGAGCTCATCATCAAAAAAGCTCCGACAGAAGGGCACGAAGAAGTTCTTCCCTCAGAAGGTTTCACAACTATGCCCTCCTAAATGCTCCTAAAACTCAAGTTCTGATGAAAATTAAGAATCAACTACCAAGGTCAGAAGAATTATGATCTCCCCCAAACAAGCGCAATCGAAGCAAGTACTTTTTATATTATCATGATCATGGCCACGATACTGAAGAATGCATTCAACTCCAAAACGAGATCGAGGAGCTCATCAGGAGAAGCCGACTGGATCGATTCCTCAGATGTCGGCCTGAAGCAAGAAAAGATTAGCCAAGGATACTACCGTAGCTAGAACCATCAATGAAAAAAGAACAATAAGGAGATCGGCCATCTCTCAGCATCATCAACGCTATCTCTAGGGGGGCTTAATACTTTAGTGAGCCACCATCTCTCAGTCTCGAAGTCAGGAGAGGCTTACCCCAAATTGAAAAGGCCCATATGAAATAGAGGAGGTCGTTCGATCCAAAACTTATCGCCTGAAGGAACTCGAAAGAACAACGCTCCCATGATCTTAAAACTCAGAGTCTGAGAATGTACTATGAGTAATTTTCCTTCAATAAAACTCCTCCATTTCAACATTATTATTTCTTGATGCAAAAACTACGTGACAACAGGAAAGAAACAATCAAAAATGGCCATATTAGGAATAGAAGGAGAACCTCGTCCTAACATGGGTAAGTCAAAGACCTCCAATTATTTAAGTCAAGATGAGAGGAGAGGTCCTGACAACAGTCCTAATATGCTCCTACAGTCCGATTAGGAACAGGAGGAGAACCTCATCCTAACATGAGCAAAGTCGAAAGTCTCGTTCATTTTAGACGAGGTGAGAAGAGAGGCTCCGACAACGGCCCTAATATGCCCCTGCCGTCTGTTAGGAATGAGAGGAGAACCTCATCCTAACATGAGCAAAAGTCAAAATCTCGTAGGCCAAAGACATGAAGAAGGAAGAAGCTCGGTAGAGAATCCTAACACATATTTTTCCACGACAAACTGACTACGTCATATGCCAAAGGCAGAACCTTATCTTGGTTTGCAAGAGAGGTCTTAGTTTGACGTCCACAACAGGCCCGGCATCCACAATGAGGTCGGCATCCGCAACAAGCAACAAGTGTGGGAACCCGGACCGGAACTCTTCTTCGAGCTTCAACCTCAATAGGAGATAAGATTTTCTTCAATCTCGACTGGAGATAAGATCTTCCTTGAGCTTCAATATCAATATCAATAGGAGATAAGATCTCCTTCAACCTCGATTAGAGATAAGATCTCATTCAAGCTTCAACTTCAACCTCAATAGGAGATAAGATCTCCTTCAACCTCGACTGAAGATAAGATCTCCTCCGAGCTCCAACCCTTCAATAGGAGATAAGATTTCATTCAACCTCGGTTGGACATAAGATCTCCTCCGAGCTCCAATCCTTCAATATGAGATAAGATATCCTTCAACCTCGGCTAGAGATAAGATCTCCTCCGAGCTTCAACGTCAACCTCAAAAGGAGATAAGATCTTCTTCAACCTCGGCTGGAGATAAGATCTTCTTCGAGCTTCAATCTCAACGGATGTAGAGCCCAAAAAAGGACTTCAACACTCATCTTTTTGTACTCCCTTCTTTCGAATTTCGAACTCGAAAGTGGGAGAACTATTGTTGGGGATAAAACCCGCTCCTGTCGAAGTCCAGTCTGATGCTTAGCCTAATGCGACTGGTAATCACAGAAGAGCTTCGATTGGGAATTCTTTCTCCAGCAGTCGAACTCCTTTAGCAGTCAAACTCCTCCAACGATCGAACCCCTCCTGGACTTTCTCCAGTGGTCGAACTCCAGCCAAACTCCTCTAGTGATCGAACCCCTTTCGAACTCCTATAGCGGCCGAACTCCTCCCAGACTTTTTCTTTGGCTGGACTTCTCCATCAATCGAACTTCTTCTTCGGTCGGATTCCTCCAGGAGCCGAACTCCTACCGAACTTCTCCTTCAGTCAAATTTTTTCAGGAGCCAAACTTCTTTCGAACTTTTTTCTCAGTCGAATTCCCTTAAGAGCCAAACTTTTTTTGGACTTCTCCTTTAGTCGGATTTTCCTAGGAGCTGAACTCCTTCTGAACTTCTCCTTTAGTCGGATTTTTCTAGGAGCTGAACTCCATCTAGACTTCTCCTTCAGTCAGATTCCTCTAGGAGTCCAACTCCTTTCGAACTTCTTCCTCAATCAAATTTCTCCAGGAGCCTAACTCCTTCCGGACCTCTCCTTCAGTCAGATTCTGTCAGGAGTCGAACTCCTTCTGAACTTCTCCTTCAGCCAAATTTCTTCAGGAGCCGAACTCCTTTCGGACTTCTTTTTCAGCCAAACTTTTCCACCAATCAAACTCCTTCAGTCGAACTTCTCCATCAGTCAAACTCCTTCTGAACTTTTTCATCGGTCGAGCTTCTCCACCAATCAGACTCCTTCTAGACTTCTCCATCAGTCGAACTTCATCCGGATTCCTCCAGTGGATTACTTTCAGATTTCAAGTAGCATTCTTTACAGATGATCTCCTCTAGCTATATTTTTTTTAGAAGTTCAAACTCCTCTGAAATTGACATATATCAAAACTCTTCATCCCTCCACATGGCTCCGAGCGGCTCAGTATCAGACGGCTATGGCTGTCACTATCAGTTTGCTGCAGGCGATGCCCTCTCCATAACAAACTTTATGCGGTCTTGAGCGGTCAGCTACCGGATGGCTACGGCTGTCACTATCAATCTGCTATAGGCGACGCCCCTCTTTGTAATAAACTCTATGCGACCCTAAACGGTCAACTATCGAATGGCTACGGTTGTCACTATCAGTCTGCTCCGGACTCCATCTATAAAAGGGACCCTCTAGATACGTTTTCTCTGAGCTCTCTTCTTCTTTCCAAAAATTTTGCTGAGTTTTTTCTTGAGCACTCCATTTTTATTGGCCAGAGGAGCGGACTTGATCGTCGGAGGGTCCTGCCGAAGCCACCACCACCGACTCCGGATGGAACTTTATTTTACAGATCACGGACGATGACCTCTTCTTCCTCGACTCCAGCTCGATCTAGCGTCGATCAAATTCTGCACCAATAATTATACTTATAATGGTAATTATAATCGCTGTAATAAGTTATATTGATGATTACAAACCATTGGTATAGGATGATTCATAATCATTAGTATAGACTTGCTTTTACGACAAAACTGTAGCAATAATTTTTAGCGACACCATCTATAGCCACAATTTACCAACTATTGGTATAGATTTTAGCACTAATTTTAATATTTTTTATCATGATTTTGATCATTACTATAAATTTTCTTGTGTTGTAGTGTCGATAGCCAGTGGGAAATTACTTTCACATGGAAACTTCCAAAACAAAGGCTGTTGGGGATAAACCTTACTCCCGCCGAAGTTCAGTCTGATGTTTAGCCTAATGCAACTGATAATTATGAAAGAGCTTCGATCGAGAATTCTTCTTCCAGTGGTCAAATCCTAGTTGAAATTCTTCGGTAGCCGGACCCCAGCAGCTGAACTCCTTCAGCGGCTGAAACCCAGCCAAACTCCTTCAGCGGCTGAACTCCTCCAGCGGCCTAACTTCTTTCAGACTTCTTCTTTAATCAATTCCTCCAAGAGCCAAACTCCTTCTAGACTTTTTCTTCAGTCGGATATCTCCTGGAGCCGAACTTCTTTCAAACTTCTTCTTTAGTCGGATTTCTCTACCAAACTTCTCCTTTAGTCGGATTCCTTCAGGAGTCGAACTTCTTCCAGACTTCTTCTTTAGTTGGATACCTTCAGAAGCCAAACTTTTTTCAGACTTCTTCTTTGGTTGGATTTCTCTAGTGGATTACTTCTAGATTTCAGCTAACATTCCTTTTGGATGATCTCTTGTAGCCATATTTTCTTTAGGAGTCTGAACTCCTCTAAAATTAATATATGTTAAAGTTCTTCACCAATCAATGCTTGCTTCCTCTGAACTTCGACTATTAAATCTCAACAAACGGACATATCACGACAGGCGATATCTCTCTCTCTATAACAAGCCCCACGTGGTCTCGAGCGGCCCACTATCGGATGATTATGGCAGTCACTATCTATCTACTACAGACGATACCTCTCTCCATAGCAAATCTCATGCGGTCCATAATCGAACGATTATGACTGTCACTATCAATTTGACGACACCTCTCTCTCCATAACAAGCTCCATGCGGCTCCGAGCGGCCCACTATCAGACGGTTATGGCTGTCACTATCAGTCTGCTATAGGCTCCATGTATAAAAAGAAGACCCTTCAGATACATTTTCTCTAAGCTCTCTTCTCCTTTCCCAAAGCTCTACTGAGTTCTTTCCTGAGCACTCCATTTTTGTTGGTCAGAGGAGCTGACTTGATCGTCAGAGGATCCTATCGAAGCCACCACCACTGACTCTGGATGGGACTTTATTTTGTAGGTCATCGACGGCGACCTCTTCTTTCTCAACTCAAGCTCGATCTGACGTCGACCAGATTTCTGCACCAACAGAATTTAGTACTAGAGAAAGGGCTCTTTATTTTTGAGGTACCCTTGTTTTTAAAGAAGTGCTCGATCGATCTTGTGGATCTTCTTCTTCAAAGTTTACTTCCATCCTCTTCCTCAATCCCAAGAAATGCTTCGAAGAAGGTGACTGTCCGGAGATTTACTGCTTCTACCATCAGATTTGAGTCAGATCCATCCATTCCTGTCCCATCATAGGCGTTTCAATCTCCATCGACGGTCATGGTAGATTCGGAGTAGTTTAACTTACTGATGCAGCGGATTTAGGGCCTCACCAAAATGGTGCAGGTCATACGGTAATCTCCGATGATGGTTCCATTAGAAAACCTGCCATTGAGATGCCAGGAACTGGCTCCAAAGAGGAGCACTTGGGCTAGCATACCCATCGCCCTTGAGAAAGAAAAATAGAGAGCAGAGGATCCTTATTCGGATCATGATTCTTCTTCGAAAGAGACCTTCCCCATCTATAGTTGGAAGTCTTCCAAAATCTGCAATCGAGATGACGTCCTCGATCAGAAACTATGGGAGATGGACCAACAGATCGAGAAACTCCGCCGCATCGCTCCAGCTCGTCATGACAACATCTACTCCGATCCCCCTTTCTCTCTTCGAATTATGTAAGAGCCCATTCCGTCGAACTTCAAGCTCCTCCAATTTGAAAGCTACGATGAAACGTCTGATCCGATAGATCACCTGGAGGCATTTCGAATCATGATGCTGCTCCATGGTGCACCAAACGCCATCCTATGTCGAGCTTTCTCGTCTACCTTAAAAGGAGAAGCAAGAAACTGATACTCGACGTTGAAACTGGGTACGATCCTCTTCTTTGACCAGATGAGCAATCAGTTTATGGCTCATTTTGTTAGCAGTCAGCGTTTCCATCAAGGTTTGAATTTCTTGATGAATATCAAGCAGGAGGAAGAATCGATCCGGACTTATATCATTCGATTTAATACTACTGCATTGGAGGTCCAAAATCTGGATCAGTCTGTTGCAATGGCCGCACTTAAGGATAGCCTTCACAAGAATGATTTGTTATTCTTCCTGAAGAAGAAGTACCTTAAAAACTTTGCCGATCTACTAGCTCGAGCTGAAGAATATGCTCGAGCAGAAGAGGCCTTCAAGTTGAAGGATGAGGAAGTCGCAGGAGAGGGGCAAGCGGGCGAGTCTAATAAACCCGCAATCGATGAAGGATCGAATGAAGCTCGACCGCGCTCACGGACTCCCTCCGAGTACAAGCAAGCCCGAACTCCTTCTCGAACTTGTCGTCAAAGAAGATCCGACAGAAGGGCACGACGAAGTTCTTCTCCTAGAAGGTTTCATAACTATGCCCCTCTCAATGCTCCACAGATGTCGGCCTGAAGCAAAAAAAGATCGACTGAGGGCACTACCGTAGCCAGAACCACCAAGGAGGGAGGAACAATAAGAAGATCGACCACCTCTCAGCATCATCAACACTATCTCTGGGGGACAGTGCTTCGACGAGCCGCCATCTCTTAGCCTCAGAGCTAGGAGAAACTTTTCCCAAATTGGAAAGACCCATATGAAATAGAGGAGGTCGTTCGGCCCAGAGCTTATCACCTAAAGGAGCTCGAAGGAACAACGCTCCCATGATCTTGAAATTCAAAAAATCTAAAAATATGCTACCATTAATTTTTCTCCAATAAAACTTCTCCATTTCAATATTATAGTTTCTTGGTGCAAAAACTATGTGATGACAGAAAAGAAGCAATCAATAGTAGCCATGTTAGGAACAGAAGGAGAATCTCGTTCTAACATGAGCAAGTCGAAGGCCTCATTCATTTTAAATGAAATAAGAAAAGAGGCCCTGATAATGGCCCTTATGTGCTACTACAGCCCTTTAGGAATAAGAGGAGAACTCCATCCTAACATAAACAAAGTCGAAGATCTCGTTCATTTTAGACAAGATGAGGGAAGAGGCCCTGACAATAACCCTTATGTGCCCCTACAGCCTATTAGAAATAAAAGGAGAATCTCGTCTTAACATGAGCAAAGTCGAAGGCCTTATTCATTTTAAACGAGATGAGGG
The DNA here is from genome assembly GCA_006176705.1 of Cocos nucifera. Classification (NCBI taxonomy): domain Eukaryota; kingdom Viridiplantae; phylum Streptophyta; class Magnoliopsida; order Arecales; family Arecaceae; genus Cocos; species Cocos nucifera. Next base: position 1,310,259 of record QRFJ01000049.1, read on the forward strand.
AAGAGACCCCGATAATGACCCTTATGTGCTCCTACAGTCCGTTAAGAACAAGAGGAGAACCTCGTCCTAATGTAAGCAAAGTCAAAGGCCTCGTTTGTTTTGGATGAGATGAGGGGAGAAGCTCTGACAATGGCCCTTATGTGTCCCTACAGTCCGTTAGAAATAAGTGAAGAATCTCATCCTAACGTGAGCAAAGTCGAAGGCCTCGTTCATTGTAGATGAGGTAAGAGGAGAAGCCCTGACAATGACTCTAATGTGCCCCTACAGTCTGTTAAGAACAGAAGGAGAACCTCATCCTAACATGAGCAAAAGTCGAAACCTCATAAACCAAAGACATGAAGAAGGAAGAAGCTCGGTGGAGAATCCTTATACGTATTTTTTCATGATAACCTGACAACGTCAAATGCGAAAGGTAGGACCTTATCCTAGTTTGCAAGAGAGGTCCTAGTTCGACATCCACAACAAGCCCGGCATTCGCAATGAGCTCGACGTCCACAACAAGCAACAAATGCGGGAACCTGGGATAGAAGATAAGATCTCTTTCAACCTCGACTGGAGATAAGATCTCCTCCGAGCTTCAATATCAATCTCAATAGAAGATAAGATCTCCTTCAACCTCGGCTGGAGATAAGATCTCTCCCGAGCTCCAACCCTTCAATAGGAGATAAGATCTCCTTCAACCTCGGTTGGAGATAAGATCTCCTCCGAACTTCAACGTCAACCTCAACAGGAGATAAAATCTTCTTCAATCTCGACTGGAGATAAGATCTCCCCCGAGCTTCAACGTAAACCTCAACAGGAGATAAGATCTCCTTCAACCTCGGCTGGAGATAAGATCTCCTCCAAGCTCCAACCCTTTAATAGGAGATAAGATCTCCTTCAACCTCGGTTGGAGATAAGATCTCCTCCGAGCTTTCAACGTCAAACTCAACAAAAGATAAGATCTCCTTCAACCTCGACTAGAGATAAGATCTCCTTCGAGCTTCAACATCAACGTCAATAGGAGATAAGATCTTCTTCAACCTCGGTTGGAGATAAGATCTCCGAGCTTCAATGTCAACAAGAGATAAGATCTCCTTCAACCTCGGCTGGAGATAAGATCTTTTTCGAGCTTCAACGTCAACGTCAATGTCAATAGGGGATAAGATTTTTTTTAACCTCGATTGGAGATAAGATCTCTCCCGAGCTTCAATGTCAATAGGAGATAAGATCTCCTTCAATCTCGGTTGAAGATAAAATCTCCTTTAAACTCAGCTGGAGATAAGATCTTCCTCGAGATTCAAGGTCAATGTCAACAGGAGATAAGATTTTCTTCAATCTCGGTTGGAGATAAGATCTCCCTCGAGCTTCATGGTCAACAAAAAGATAAGATCTCCTTCAATCTTGGCTGGAGATAAGATTTTCTTCAACCTCGGTTGGAGATAAGATCTCATTCAATCTCTGCTGGAGATAAGATCTCCTCCAAGCTTCAACATCAATCTCAACAGGAGATAAGATCTTTTTCAACTTCGGTTGAAAATAAAATCTCTTCCGAGCTTCAACATCAACCTCAACAGGAGATAAGATCTCCTTCAATCTTGGCTGGAGATAAGATCTCCCCCGAGCTTCAACGTCAACCTCAATAGAAGATAAGATCTCCTTCAATCTCGTTTGGAGATAAGATCTCCTCCGAGCTTCAACATCAACCTCAATAGGAGATAAGATCTTCTTTAACCTCGACTAGAGATAAGATCTCCCCCAAGCTTTTAGGAGCTTCGACCTCAATAGGAGATAAGATCTCCTTCAACCTCGGCAAGAGGTAAGATCTTCTTGAGCTTCAACCTAAACAAATGTAGAGTCCAAAAAAAATTTCGACAGTCATCTTTTTTGTACTTCTTTCGAATTTCAAACTCGGGAGTGGGGGTCTATTATTGGGGATAAATCCTGCTCCCATCGAAGTCCAGTCTGATGTTTAGCCTAATGCAACTGGTAATCACGGAAGAGCTTCGATCGAAAATTCTCTCTCTAGCGGTCGAACCCCAACCAAACTCCTCCAGCGGTTGGACCCCAGCCGAACTCCTTCAGCGGTCGAACCCCAGCCAAACTCCTTCAATGGCCGATCTCCTCCAGCGGCCGAACTCCTTTCGGACTTCTCCTTCAGTCGGATTTCTCTAGGAGCCGAACTCCTTCCGAACTTTTTCTTCAGTCGGATTCCTCCACCAGATTTCTCCTTCAGTCGAATTCCTCTAGGAGCCGAACTCCTTCCGAACTTTTTCTTCAGTCGGATTCCTCCAGATTTTAGCTAGCATTCCTCCCGGATGATCCCTTATAGCCGTATTTTTTTTAAGAGTCCAAACTTCTCTGAAATTAATATATGTTAAAGTTCTTGACCAAGCAGTGCCTTCTTCTTCTAAACTTCGGCTATTAAATCTCGACAAACGGCCACATCACGATAGGCGACACCTCTCTCTCCATAGCAAACTCTATACGGCTCCGAGTGGCCCACTACCAGACGATTATGGCTGTTACTATCTGTCTGCTACATGCGACACCTCTCTCTCCATAGCAAATCCCATGCGACCCCGAGCGGTCCACTATCAGATGGTTATGGCTATCGCCATCAGTCTGATGATACCTCTCTCTCTCCGTAACAAACCCCATGCGGCTCCGAGCAGTCCACTATCTGATAGTTATGACTGTCACTATCAGTCTACTAAAGGCTTCGTCTATAAAAAAAGGACTCTTCAGATACGTTTTCTCTAAGTTCTCTTCTCCTTCCCCAAAGCTCTGCTGAGTTCTTTCCTGAGCACTTCATTCATGTTGACCAGAGGAGCTGACTTGATTGTCGGAGGATCCTGTCGGAACCACCACCACCGACTCCGGACGAGACTTTATTTTGCAGGTCATCGGTAGCGATCTCTTCTTTCTCAACTGCAACTCGATCCGACGTCGATCAAATTCTGCACCAACAAAGACCAAAGATGCAGACAAGGATAATTTCCATGTCATCAAGACTTCTGCATCATGAACTAGAATATATAAACTAGCTTTTTTCTAGTAATTGAATCTATTATTTTCGTTGATCTCCCAAGATGTCTGATCTAGAATATAAACTGTCTTCATTTCTTTTGCAGTTTCTACAACCTCCGTAATCTTTTTTGCTTTTCCATGGGACTCTTAATCACATCTAGAAGTTGAAGCCTCTAGAAATCATATGTAGCACCTTCTCAGATCAAATCTCGAAGTTAAGGCCTCTTCTTCCACGGTCGTCAAGATCCAATATGCATGCATGACATGTGCTCTAACCTCAAATCCTTAGTTGACCGTGATCCTCTTGCTCTCGGTTCTGGTAGGTTGGCCACCCTGAACGTCAACTGGCTGTGTTTTTTTTTTTTTTTAATTAGTTTGACTGGTTGTTGATAGGCTGGAGCCTGGAAGCACCTTCCTTCCTTTTATTCTTTGTCCTTTATTTCTTGCTAAATAAAATTGCCAGTCAACAGTCAATGGTATGATAGATTCAGGTCTATAACTCGGTTTTAGAAAAACCAATTCCATGCATCCTGACCGTTTCTTAAGAACAATGCCCTGCTTGATATCATGAACAAGTCAAAGGCAATTTGCTTTTGATTTCACCTTCGCGGAGGAAAGCCTCAACATGTGGATCAAAAAAAATCTTTGAGCATAGAATATATATTCAAAGACCAAATACTTGTAAAAGAAGGCTAGGCTTTCATATTTTCCTTCCATTGTCGTGTTAGATGAGCAAGCACTCGATGAGTTGGATGGAATCAAACAGTGTGCAAAATATATATGGATGGCATGCAGTTGTTTCATAAGCATGATTGAGTCACTGTAGTAGCAAAGGATTCATGGCATTTTCTAATATGAAGAACGCGGTAATGGATCGCATTCCTCGCAGTCCTAATTGGTTAGAGGAAAGCTGCCTACCACTGCTGCCAGCCTACTACAAGTTCAAGGGTTGATCTGCCCTGAGGAGAGGAGGCAAAGAAAACCGAGCATTTTGCTTGCTATGTTATTTGTTATAAAAAAGGACTCGCTTAATTAAGTTTGGTGACTAATATATGGGATACTAGTGCACATCATGCAGATAGGCCAAGCTGATTGCCTTGATTTTAATATTAGCAGGGGGGTCATCAATAATTGTAAATAAGTGCATCTGATTGGATGGCGACTCGATGGATCACACGCAAAGAAAATTCGTAGCTTTTGATAAATCTTGTTATTATAAAAATCGTTAATTAGATGACAACCTAACCAAACAACTTCAAATACCAACTCTTAACAGTGTAGAGAACCCCCAACAGTGCATCAGGAATCAAATCCATGGCCAAGACCACCAAGACTCAAGTCGTCATAAACCAGCAAAGTCCACATCCCTGAGTTCAACCAATGCGTGAAGAGAACATCTTGTGCTTTTTTTTATGCGTGTGTGTTGGAAGAAGTTTAACAAACTTGTCCCAATTAACTACTCCCCTTCTCCTCCCCAGCTTTCCCAGGCCCAGGCAAAGCCGGGTCGTTGTTCTATACCGACTGCTTTAGACCGAGAAAATGGGCTCTGTTACCCCAACCGGAATGGAGACATCCAGTTTCCAACGGTAACATGACAAAATGACGAAATACCCTCGCTGTCTTGCCATGATTATGGTCTAATTTTTGTTAATTAACTAAAAGATATGGGCAAGATGGTAAATTCGGACTAACGGTCGACCCCGGGAAAAATCCTTTTTTTTTTTTTTCTTTTGTGTTGCCGTGTAATAAATTCCGCGGGAAGTCGTCGCTCGGAAGCAACCGCTCCTTCTCTCCTCTCTCGTGACGCAATTCCCAGGACCCGATATAAGAGGTTTTATAGATCATTATAGATTATTAGAGGAAGAATAGATAGAGAAGTGGTTTCAAATTGGATCATCTCCTTGGGCACCAAGTCTTGGAGACATTCTCTTCTTTCTCGTTTTCTTGGACGCAGAACGAGAAAGATATAGTTCGGATACCAAGCGGGGAAGTGCGATAAAACCATTTGAGTTTGATCCAAGTTTTAAGTTCTTGCCTTTCGGTTCCAGGTTTCTTCCCTATCCATGTAACTTGCTATGCGATCTTCTTTTCATGGGGAAAGTTACTCAATTCCTCCACATTTCATCATTAAAAAAAAAAAAAAAAAAAACGGGTTTCCTGGGATTATTTCTTGTTTGGGTTGCTTAAATTTTTTTCATCTTGTTTTGGAATTGTAGGGCTTTGTGGGAATTGGAAACATGCTGGGAGATCTCGCCACCAAAGTTCTTGTGTAAGTCATCTTCTCTATTGATTTTTTTTTTATTTTTTTTTTAATAAGAACTTTTTCTGGGTCATTTAAATGTAGATTCTTCGATCTAATTTGTTTATATGTTGGTTCAAATATATTGGCAGGATGTTGTTTGGTTATGCCTATCCAGCATTTGAATGCTTCAAGACGTTGGAGCAGAGGCAGTGGCCCGGTGAGGTCGAGCAGCTCCGGTTCTGGTGCCAATACTGGTGAGTTCTTTCTTGATGGGGAAAAGCTTAAATTTTTATCCCTGTTTCTAGATGTATGCAATGGATTCTTGCCTCAAATTCTGATTAATTGAAGTAAGCTGTCTGCAATGATATTTTGCTTGGCTGAATGGAATTAAAAATTAGGCTATTAGAATCCTTGAGTTCGAAAGGAATGAGAAGAAGAAGGATTAGAGAAGTTTTGAGTTTTGATCATTGTTTTGTTTGTAGATGATGCATCCTCATTGGGAATTTCAGTTATTTTAATTTTGTTATTTCTAATGATTTTAATTGGCTGAATGATGTGGAAGCTTAAGTTCAAAAGAAAGGCAATCAATTTTTTTCTTCTTTTTTTTTTTGGTTTCTTTTCGTTTCTTTTATTTTGATGACACAGCCGTTGATAGCAAAAGTAAGAAGAAAACTAGGGTTTCGTACCCCAATGCCCGCTAGGAATTGGATTTGGAATCAACTTCCATGTGCACTAACGTAGGACGAATTGCCGGTGTCGATGCTCTAAAAACTTTCCACATGGCATAAAGTGGGAACTCCAGAATTTTTTCGAAAAAAATTTCAAAGGATTACTTAATTCGTTCGATCGTTGGCATGCTATATATTAAAATTTAGGCATGTTTCCTTCACGCATAAGACCAATTCAAATAAACATCAGAGGATTTTGGGAGATTCTGAGTGATGGACCAAGTCTATAATGGTGTGCAATAATATGTTAAAATTGTCTTCAAGTCAAGGTTTGAATCCCGGACCTCTCCCAAGGACGAGCTCCCAAGACAAGGGGTGCTAACCAAACGAGCTAACAATTGTTTGCTGAAGTAAAAGGTTAGGCCCGTTTGGATCGCTCAAAAGACCAATTGAATAAAATAAAAATAAGATTTTTTCGGAAGATGGGCCAAGTCTACGGTCCTGTGGAGTAATTGCTAAAATTATGCTCAAGGCAAGGTTTTGTTAAGCCTCTGGTACCAACTTTAGCATACATGGATGGATGTTTTCCTTTTGGAAAATGCCCTGAGGTCGTGTGGTTTACCACAAAAGGAAAGTTGGTCGGTGACAATGAATCCCCTTGCTGGAGCCGTGTTTAGTTGTTTTGCTATGATATACCTTACCAGCAGAACTCCACTTACTCAAATAGATTAGATTGTTCTTATAATGCTATTGTTGACCAAGAAATTGGAATTCTAAGTTAGGTCAATGTTACGGTAACCACATATTCAAATATTCACACTGAAATATGGGCCATAGGTGGCTTGCATTATAATTAGGCTTTTTTTTTTTGGGTATTAATTTGGGCTGAAAATTTATTCCCATTTATGTAACTCACTAATGATGCAAGAGATATACGGTGATCTCATAAGTTAATGATTGGATTCATGTTGCATGCGGTAGCCGTTCGGCAGTTAATGTATTCATTTGGCACTCAAGTTGGTTCATATTCTTTGCGCGTAAGGTGTCAATATTGTTGGATTGGGCCGAGTTGAGGGCAAATTCTAACCCAACATAACTTTTAAATTCTTCAACCGGAATCCGATATAACCTTCTCTTGACTTGGGATTTCTCTAAGCCCCACCTAATCTCATCTTGAGCTTAATTTGGGTCGGATTAGATGGTTGAGTCAGGTTGTGGATTAAATTGGGTTAAATAGGTAGATTAAGATATGAGTGAGGTTTGAGACATTTTTATTAGATTAATGCTTTCGAAGCGAGGCCTCGATCATTCATAATTTTCGATCGTAACTTGCATGGATTAAAAATGTAATCGCATACAGTTTATATGAAACATAAATATAAATTATTTGTCTATATTTCAGGTCAAGTCGAGTCGAGCCATGTTGGGTTGGGTCGGATCAGGGTTGGACTAAAGCCAACCCTATGCTAATCTAACTTGATGTTAGGTTGAGATTTTTTAAATCTATGAAATCTCAACCAAACCTTAGCCAATAATGTTGGAATCTAGGTACGATCGGAGATCATGACAGACTTTGCCTATAAATTATTTAAGCTTCGGTGGTGACTCACTCGTTGTTTCCTTTATAATCCCATTATTTTAACCTATTCTTTTCCCACTTGATTGTAACTTTCTCGCATTCAGCATGTGTATGATTTCCTCAAATCATCACTATTTTCCTTGTAATCGAAACATTCAAGCTGCCATAATTGTCTCAATTTTTGATCGATCGTATATATTGGTTTACCGAAACATCTGGATAAGATGAATCATGCTTACCACAAAATGAAATTGCAGGGTGATAGTTGCAATTGTGACAATCATTGAGAGATTTGGCGAACCTCTCGTTTCATGGTAATGACAATTCCATTGGTTAGAGAGTTCACTTCCTCATTTTAAGTTATTCTCATATTACTAATCCATGAAGGTTGCCTATGTATGGAGAAGCTAAGCTAGCCTTCTTCGTCTACTTATGGTATCCAAAAACAAAGGTAATCAAACAAATTACACGAGTTTATCAGATTTGATTTTGTGATGTTCGTATCATAAATTTCAACCGTGTTCAGGGATCTGATCTTATGTATGAGACCTTCTTGCGGCCGCTCGTCATGCAATACGAACCCGATATCGAACAGAGATTAAGGAATTTGAGGGCTAAATCTGGAGAATTGCTTGCGTTCTACATGAAGAACTTCACGGATAAAGGGACTACTTTATTTCTACAAGTTCTCAACTATGTGGTCTCGGGGGCATCTAGAACACAGGTAATTGCTGATTTCTAAAATTACAATATAAATTCTTTTTTCTCTTTTTTGTTTTTCGTAAGACAAACCCAACCTAAGCAATGGTTCTAATCATATATCATGCTTAATTAATCTTGGTGGTTAAAAGATGCTGTAGTTGATATTACTGACTGATTTGTTCTGAAATTAGAAGAGACGACTAAGTAAGCTCTAAATGATTGAGAGTGGCTGAAACTGACCATTTGAGCTGAACAACTTCAGAAGTTTCATTCTAAAAAACTTAAAAGCTCCTAAATATACTGGATATTATAAAATTTAAAAGAAAATACGATATTGTACTAAATTAATCCTGGTGACTGATTTCTTTTGAAGTTGGAAGAGACAACCTAAACAAGCTGTAAGTGATTGAGTGGCCAAATATGATGGAACCGACCATTTGGCCACTCTATTGGCCCACCGACTTCAGAAATTTCATCTTAAAAAACTTAATACGTCTATAAGAATACTTATAAATATAATGGATATCATAAAATTTGAAATAAAATTTGATGACAGGCTAAATTAATCCTGGTAGTTAAAATATGTTGCACTTGATTTTAGCGACTGATTTCTTCTGAAGTTGGAAGAGACAACCTAAGCAGGCTGTAAATGATTGAGAGTGGCCAAATATGACCGAAACTGACCATTTGGCCACCATTGGCTGACCAACTTCAAGAGTTTCATCTTTTTTTAAACAAATAAAAAAAAATAACAATAATAGGTCTGTAAGAATATTTTTAAATATAATAGATATTATAAAATTTGAAGGAAAATAGATGGAGCATACCAATCCACTTGTGCCACGTGAGGATGATTGACGTGCTCACCCCTATCATTACTTTGTTTTAAAAATCTGCAGTTTGGATAGACTCGATGCTATCCTTAAACTTGGGATCCTGTGGATGATGGCATTTCTCATGGACCCATCGAATAATCAGCACATGTTCTGATTTATATATCTATTTAAAGTTGATACCATATGAAAAGGAAATATTTTAGTTGAAATTAAATTTGACTTGAATCAGGAATCCTATGGATGAAGACTTGGTCTCCTCTAACAAAAAAAAAAAAAAAAAAAACAGACTCCATCTGTGTGAACTTACTGAAGTTCAAAATTTATAGATGGTATCGTAGAGACAAGATATTCACAAACTTTTTCATCAAAGCTGTTAATTAATTATCCCTTGTTATATTGCAAATTAAAACTTAAAAAACAAAAGCTATATGATAATTTACTTGATTTTTTTTTTATTTTTATTTTCCATTGCATATTCCTCAAAAATTATTATCGGCACCACATGCTCTACGAGACACAATCAATAATGATGCATGTACATACACACACACATACATACATACATATATATATATATATATATATATATATAGAAATCGGTGGTTATGAGCGTATACGCATAGGCAATAATTTCTCCGGTTGTTCTTTTCCAATGGATGTGAGCTGTGCCAATTCGTAAGCATGGGCATGGCTCTAGAGTATGGGTTTTAGTGCCTGAAAGCTATCTGGATACTGACTTGTTCAGTAGAGCTAGTTGTAACCCAAACATGGATATTGGACCATTTGTTAACTGGACCACCACTTTTTGTAAGAAAGATGAAAACGTCCAACACTCGACGCTGCCAGGGCAGTTAAACACAAGCAACCATCCGCACAATCTTATATATATACGACTAGTCCTCAACCAAGTCTCCAATTTGAAACGTCCATTAAATAGTCTAATACCGTGGCTTCGATTGTGCAGGGCAACAGGCGGTCAGGATCGTCGGGCCCACCGAATCCCAACGGAATCTTACAGTCGGCCTGGCAGGCTCCGGCACCGGAAGTAGGCGTCCGCGGCCATCCCAGCGCCTTCGGGCTCACCGCCGAGGAATTGGAAGAAGACGCCGCCGTCGCCGAGTCCCTCCGCGCCGCACGTGTGAAACTTCGCCGATCCCGACACCGCCAATAAAATTTACACGCAAAACATGCTGAGGTGGAAATAGAATAGTGGTAGGTGGGAATAGCACTCAGTTTTTTTTATTTTTTGGAAATTTTTTTATTCTATAAAAAATTCAAAAATCCCAATCAGTTAGCATTCTTTGTCTCTATCCTTCGTATGTACAAAAAGTTAATAAAAAGGATAAAAGTAAAAAAAAGAAAGAAAGAAAGAAATGTGCAACTCCTGCCGCCGTTACTGTCGCCGTCAACATCAACGTCAACGTCAACGACGAGATCGCCGGATGGATTGGAGGAAGCGGCCGACGAAGTGGAAGCAGGAGCTGGCGAGGCCGCAGGAGAGGACGGAGAGAAGCCGCCGGAGGGGGCCATGGCGGCGGGGACGGGTGAACGCCCACGAGGAGGGAGTGGGCTGGAGGTAGGCGTAGGCGGCCTGCTTCACCAGCCGGTTCCTGATCTGAATCTCGCCGGCGCCGGGTGTGCCATGGCAGGCGGAGGGGGTGGGGGAGAGGAGGCCGTAGGAGGCGGAGGAGGAGGGAGAGGAAGCGAGGATGTCGCGGAGGCTGGTGTAGCCGCTGTCCGCCCTACTCCAATGATTGAGCTCGAAGTCGTCTCCGCCGTTGAGGTTGAGCGGCGCCGGGATCGCGATCGCCGGCCGCCGGAGGGAGGGTTTCTTCACCACCCTCCAGTGGCGGAGCTCGTAGTCGCCGCTCGCCGGCGATGGGGGCATGAGAAGCGTCGTAGGAGACAGAAAGTTGGAGAGGGGAAGAGAGGAGAAGACGGAGGGAGCTTAAGAGCGAAGTATTAATGGTATTTAAGAGAACGGAAAAATCCACCAAGGAAAGAGATTATAGACGGTTTTGGAAACGGCAGAATTTTAAACTAGATTAGGCAAATCTTTGAATTAATATTTGGGAGATCTTGTAACTTAAAGGTCGCGGCCAATCAAGACCGTCCGATTATTTGGTGCTTAAACTACATCTCCGCTAAATCCTCTCATCTGCAATTATTGGAGTTGCGTCGTTTTATTAAAAGTTGATTTAGTTAATTAAGGAAGTGCAAATTAGGGGGATTAGCGATTTGGTGGTGCAACATCTGATAGAGTTTGGGGCTAATGGGAAGTATTATATGTGGTGGGGTTTGGAATTCAGGGGTATGGTGGTGGGATTGACTCCTGGAGTGGGGAAAGCTTTTGGTGGGTGAGGTTTTGGAACCCGGAAATTAAGGTGTGGCGGACGAGCGGCTAGTCTGGTCGCCGCTTTGGAGCGTGTGGAGCCGGAGAGGGGCCAATGATTTGGACCATGGGAGGTTCGATTTGGAAATTTGTTGGCTGATATAAATGTTATTTGTTTTGTTTGGCTCTATGCGTCACGCTATGTATCACGATGTAAGAATGTTGTATATGAAACTATTGTTGCATTGAAGACGCCGTCCTTAGCGGGAGCTGGAAGAAGGAAAAAGTCCAATAGACTTATGGTTGAAGGTCCGCAACGTGTACATGAAATTTCAAATTTGTACGGTGGTAGGATGGAAACTGGAATATTTTAAGATATTCAACGAATATAAATCCACCCTCGGCTGTATTTTGAATCTGATTTCAATAATTAAATTATGTATGCCTGATAAATTAATTTTTGAAGTATCACTCTAGCTGAATTAAAAATGCCATCTATTCAATCTTGAAAACCAAAGGAAGGTATACGTGATGGATTATCTTTATATCCAGCTCAATGGATCTAGAATTACCTATAAATCCTGCATTGGTGGAATGAAATAACCTATAAAGTTGGGTGTGGATATACACATAACAATTTATCATAATAAAATTCTGGAGTATCCATATTGCTACTTTATTTTAAACAAAAGTTGTAGAGAAATTTTTTTTTTAAATTTTAATTTTATTTTGAAACAATGAGTTTACATGAAACGGAACGCATTGCATGTTTTTCTTTGGTTTCAATCAAATGCCTTTCAGCTATCCCAAGCACCATGCAACATCATTCGATTAATAATCTTCACTAACCAAAGTTACCAACCAAACATTCCTTTCTCTTGATCTCTTGATTAATTATGTGCTCCGACACTTATAATGCTCAAATTTGAACGGAATCTATGCAGACCCATTTTGTTTGGAAGAGTAACATTTGAGACTTAATCACCGTATTGCCTCGCTAGGCGGTGAAGCACCCGCTTTGTCTGCATACAACGGAGTGGACGTTGACCGGTAGATGGGGTTTCGGGCTTACCGATGATAGGTACTAGTTGGCACGCTATACAGCGGATAATGAGGTCAAAAAGGTAAGAACCCACGGGACGAATTGCCATCAAGAGTAGTGGGTGAGGTGTCGAAGAGGAAGACTCCCACCAAGGGCGAAGAATCTAGTTTTCTTTTTGTTCTCTCTTTTATGTACATATTTCTTTGATTTTTGAAATAAATGCTGCGTGGCTGTTCTTAGCCTGCCCTACCATTAAAAAAAAAAAGGGACGAAGAATCTTGCAAGCTTTCCAAACCCAAGGCACCAGAACTTGGGGTCCAAATAGAAGGATGGTAACCGATCCAAATGTGATTGAGCATGTTGGGGACCATGGATATAAGTGGAGCCACGCAAGCCAGCAAAAGGATTACAATGGTTGTGCCTGCCAAACCCGGGCCAGAAGAGATGGGGTACACCCTTCTTCTGTTGCTCCACCAAAGGAGACAATTTGGGTTCTCGTTGTATATTGAACAGACCATTTCGGTTTGTATCCTTGAGATGTCTTAGCTTGTGTGGTACAGGTGTAAACTGAACTGAGTCAGGATGCTAATCATATTATGCTGGTCTCCACACTAGAGGGTGGAGGGTTTTATTCCAAATATATCAAATCCCTCTTGCCCGTTTCTGCCTTTCTGATGGGCGTGCTTCCATTGCAATGCGCTATTTGTCTCTTCTCGCACACTTTGATACCGTAAAGCCACATCGCTCTTTATGCTTCAAGCAGCGCAAAGCTTAATTCCTCCCAAAATATTATCAACAGAAATTCCTAGCCGTATATCAACAAAAATTATCAAATTCCATGTCTGAATCACCACAGGTTCAACGGTTCACATCTATCAGAACACAAACAATTGGAGGCCCATGGTGATCAACATGGCCCACTAAAAGCCCTCTCTCTCTCTCTCTCTCTCTCTCTCTCTCTCTCCGTCATCGCATCTCAGGAGTCCATGTGGGGTTCCAGCCATAGCAGTGGAGCCATGGCCGCAGCTCTCGTACCATCATCCACGCTTCTTCCCACAAAAAGACACGGCCATGGCCTTCTCTACCGCTCCCGGCATATCCAGTCCCCCTCCACTGTTCGACCCGGTCGGAACTGGCTCAGGAAACAGGAGGCCGCGACACCCTCGCCAGCCGAATGGATCACTGAAAAGTTCGGGCTCGAGTTTGGCCTCTAGAAGGTCGATTTTTTTTATACATACTAACTCTAAATTTTCAAAGATTGAGAGCAATTGGCTGAGATTCTTTTGGCTGTTCCGGTGCAGATATTTAGCTTCAAGGATGAAGGGCAAGAGATGGAGAGGGGAAGGAGAAATCTATAGCGGATAAGGCAAAGGAAGCTTTAATAGAAGCATGGAGGGCTTATTTGGCCACCTCCATCCCTCAGTCTTTGATTTCTCTCCTTATTACCGGCCAGTGCTGGAATCGTTGTCCAGACTTTCCTCAACAAGGAATTAAAGGCGGCGTCACCGATACGTTCCCTCCGACCGTTGCGCGCACCACAATCGTAGCCAGTTGGATCGGGAACTCGAGAGCCAAGACGGACAAGCGACTCCTCCATAGCACTTTCTGTTTTGCCTTTGTACTCATTTGTCAATCGAGTTTGTACTCATTTGTTACTCGAGTTTCGATGAACGGGTACCTGTAGATTTTTGCTACATCCTATATATTGTCACGCCTACTAGAATGAAACATTATTAGCTTCTCTGATAGCAACTTCAAGTTCATCAAAGCAAGCCCAAGTCTTGCCCAAAATTTCAAAAAAAGAAGCAAGCCCAAGCTGCGTTCTTTAAAAATTGCAGTGATCTGCATTTCTGCAACGAGACGATCATACATCAAATGAAATCAGAAATCAGACGGTACCCTACTAACACTTGAAACAGAAAATTAGATAGCTCTTCTGCAATCAATTAAGGTGTCCAGAAAGAATGCCTATCTAAAAGTATCATTATATGCAGAGTTTGTTTGATCACCATATTCAGCAGGCGAGTATGGTCGGTGGGTCATTCATCATGAAGACCATGCCAGCTTACAAATGGGCTGACCAAGCATTACCCATAAGAAGATGTACCTACCAAAAAAAAGCACCATTGCATCTAGTATATGTATGGAATGCAATAAACAACACAATAAGTTAAACATAGTTCTGATATCTGCCTCATGTAAACCTATCGCTACAAGATTGGTTGATATGTTGGGGCATGCAAAAAGGCTCTAGAAAAGGGAAGATCATGTTTCATGCCCGGCCTATGTAATAAGACATATTACTCAGCTGTACATATGGACCGTGGCTGTTCTTTTAAGGCCAGTTGACAGCTTTCTCTTGCAAGTAGCATCTCCGGTTAAACACCAGGTCGCCCATCCTCATAGGCATTCCGAAGGTCATTCCAGTTACATAGACCTTGATGAACTTGATTGCATCAGAGGAGAAAGGTACCAACCTGAGTTCCTGAATTCACTTGCTCAATCTCATAATCATTGCTGAGTGGAATTTGTACTGGCAGGGGCATCGATAACGCTAGATGGAGGAGTTTCTGGCCGAGGAGTGCTAGCGTTGCTTGCAATGAAATCCTCTGGATTAAATCTACCCATTGCATCCCATTGAACTTCAGCTGTGGTTGGAGTCAAGGAGCTAAGATACTTGAACTGGGATAAACCAAGAAAAGAGGATATGATAAGCAGCACAATCATGCAAAGGATACGTGCTGTTTTCCACATATCTGTAATGCTAACTCCAGCATCTGATAGAAGCCAATAGTCAGCATCAGTCTGCAGAATGAAAGAATTCTCAGAATTGACACATTCAGTATAATCTTTTAAAAATATTTTGAGGTACCATATCTTTCCAACCACAAACACCTAAGCTAATGACACAAATCAGAAATTGATTAGTGATGATAATCAGCCTCTAAAAGCAATATCAACCAGAACAGTTCCTAGGGGTCCTTCTGTTTTTTCTTTGAACACTTTTTAAGGATCAAAAAGGATAACGGACCAAAGTCGCTTCCTCCTATAGATAACATCCTATCCAAAGTCAAACATTCTCAAAGCAGCTGCAGCTAACAAGTTTCCTGTTCTACCAGATCTGTCAAATTTTCATTCCCATCACAACAATCATAGAGGACCTCTGTAAGATATGAAAATCATTTACATCATTGCAATATTAGTCATTAATAGGCTGAACATCAAAAATCAAAAATCAGGAAATCATAAAAAAGAATCCACAAACTAGATAATTAATCATTTTGTTTAATTAAAAATTTTAGTTATAAAACATATTTGAAATAATAGAGTAGCATTGGAAAATGCATCCCAAAACCAATTGTCGGCTTGTTGACGGTTGTGCAAATCTTGTAAAAATAAATGATTTATTAATGAATAAAATATTTAGTCTTGCATTTTTCATCATAAATTTATATCTTCTAATGAACTCCTGTGTTATTATGAAGTACTTGGAACTATTTAGATTTGATAAAAAGATGATTTATTGATTAGCCCTTAAAACTGTTCACAACCAAATGATACGTTATTAACCAGAATAACAACATTTATCGAATGTAGATCATTGTGTGCCATATAGATTGATTGTCCTTTTAACCAAGGAGTATAGAGACACTGGTATAGCATATAGATGGAATATGATGGTACATCATCACTGAACGTGACCAACTCTAAAGCATTCTACTATCGAAAATTGCTCAGATGAAATATGGATATAAGTGTTCCTTAAACCTGAGATTACCATGGTGGCTTGCAAGCAACTCACTATGTTTTGGTGCTAGACTACTTGAATTTCTAATTTAGTGACGAAAATTTCTAGGCACGGTCAAATATTTGTGAAGTCGCTGAGTGATCCAGATGGGATTGACCACTCCGAAGAGTTTAGAGACAATGCATTACTGTATTTCAATTTAGTAAAACCTTGGCCAGGATAATCCATAAGATGGATTTGGTATTTTGAAATATAATGTGGATGATCTATTCAGGATTGACAGTGAATCCCTTAGTCGTCCTATAAGCATTTATGGTCAAGGGGATAAATTATACGAAAACCATATCCACATGAGTTCTAAGAGCATTGCTTTATATATTCGACCTATCCGGCCATCGGATATCATTGCTAGATAGTCACTTCAATTGGTACAGAAATTTATTCTACTACTACCAGCTTAGGTTCGAACCTATGAGGTCACATACATTAGAGATTTCGATCTGATTGGATGGTTGATCAATGATTAAGAATCGTTTTAAGGTCAAACAATCAATACGATTGATGTTTAACCTAATGCAAGTGTTGTAGGATGATCGATTAGCAATTGAATTGCTAATTGGCTCAAATTGATTGAGCTAAAAGGATGAGATCACGTCTAATTGAATATGATTTAATTAGATTTAGTTTGGACTTGACTGGATCAAGTCCAATTGGCTTATTGGATAAGCTAATTGTAAGAACAATTTCCAATTGAACTAGGACTTGAGTGCACCTTATTCTAATTTGATTAGAAAATTTAAATCAGAATTAAATTAGATTTAATCTAATTTAATTAGACTTCTAATTAGATTAGGAACACCATTAATTAGATTGCATCAAGATCTATTTTGATTGGGCTAAAAAATTGGTTTAACTAGTCAAAGCAAGAAGTCCTAATTAAATTAAGGCCCTGTTTGGAATTGCTGTTGGCAGTAGAGCTTTTGAAGCTTTTGAAAGTAGAGCTTTTGAAAAGTAGAGTTTTTGAAAGTAGAGTTTTTATAAAAAAAATTTTACTGTTTGGTAACCACATTTATAAAGTGCTTTGGAACTTTAACATATGTTTGGCAACTCAAATAAAAAAGTGCTTTTGATATGATAAAATGATAATAAAAGATATTGCATAATATGATATAATAAAGAATAATACAATATAATACTATATATTAAAATATTATTATATTATATAATATTATTATCATGTAATGTAACATAATATTATAATATAATATAATTTTATTATAATTATAATATAATTTATAATATGATATAATATATTAGTTATAATCTAATCTAATAATAGATTATAATATATTATATTATAATAATTATATTATATTATAATGTTATAATATAATATAATTATTATAATAAATTATATTATGTTTATAACTTAAATATTATTATATTTTAAAATATTAGTTTATTATTATTATCATATAATGTAAAACAATATTGTAATATAATATAATATTATACTATATAAATATATAACATAATCTATTATAGTATTATTATATTATAAAAATATAATTTGATATAATAATAAGTAATAATATAATAATATTATTATATTATATTATATAACATTATATATTACATCATAATTATAATAATATTATTTATAGTTACAATATTACATTATAATCATAATTATAATGTTATATTATATTATATTACAATATATGATAATAATATTATACAATAAAATAATAGTTTAAAATATAATAACATTTAAGTTATAAACATAATATAATTATTAGAATATTATTATATTATAACAATATTATATTATATTATATTATATATAATAATATTATATAATAAAATAATATTTTAAAAATATATAATATTATATTTAAGTTATAAACATAATATAATCTATTATAATATTATTATATTATAATAATATAATATAATATAATAATATTATAATAGTATAACATAATATTATAATTATGATGTAATATATAATGTTAGATAATATGATGGATTGTAATCTAATCTAATAATAAATTATAATATAACATATTATATTACATTATTATAATATAACAATATTATTATATTATTAGTTATTGTTATATCAAATTATATGTTTATAATATAATAATACTATAATAGATTATATTATATATTTATAATATATGATAATATTAATTTATTATTATATTATATTATATTTATAGTATAATGATGTAATAAGATATGATATAAGATATTGGGCATTTTGGTCAATAAAAAAATTTGATTTAAATTAAAACAGTTTTCCGACATTAATCAGAAAACACTTTTGGAGAAAGCTTCAAAATGGAGCTTTTTCCGAATAGAACTTTTCAGCTTTCTAGCAAAGCCAAAACAACTTTTTAATTTTTTACCAAACATCACTGTATCATCCAAAAGTGCTTTTGGAGAACCAGAAAGTGCTTTCTAGCACTCCGAAAGCTCAGCCAAACAGGGCCTAAGACTCCTCTCTTGCACCATTTTCTCTTTCTCCACACCCCACCCCTGGCTATGGCATATGAAATATGATTTCTAGAGTGGCTCCACGCCAATCCTTGCACCCATAACCCTCTTGGATGGTTTGTGGTCTAGGGTTTGATCAAAACTAAGTAGTCATAATCTTAAACTCTATTTAATAGAGTTTTACAAACCCAAAACTCTATCTATTTATGTCACCATCACTCATTTTTTCCCAAATTTTTTTTGTGAAAATTAGGAGACTTATTGTGCGCCAAAACCTGGGTCTCCATACCTAAAAATATTATGGAGGCACCCAACCCAATCCTAGTCTCTTTTGGACTCTCCATCTAGGTGTTTAACCTAAAGAGGGACTCCCCTCTAACTCTCTATATAAAGAGAGTCAGGCCATGATTTTTTTAGAGGATTTAGACATGAGAGAGAGGACTTGGGCGTGGAGACC
Source organism: Cocos nucifera (assembly GCA_006176705.1). Taxonomy (NCBI): domain Eukaryota; kingdom Viridiplantae; phylum Streptophyta; class Magnoliopsida; order Arecales; family Arecaceae; genus Cocos; species Cocos nucifera. Next base: position 1,329,376 of record QRFJ01000049.1, read on the forward strand.
TTGGGCGCATCAAGGTTGAGGGCATGGGGTTTTGTAAAGGCACAAATTATTGTGCCTAGGTGAGAGGAAAGGCCTAGAAAAGAAGGATCTTCTTTAAGGTTTGTGTTTTAGATCTTTTTCCACCAATTTTCGAGAGAAAAATGTAGAAAGAAGGCCTCTTTTAGAACCTCCTTTCTCCTCCTTTAGTCCTGGAAGAATTCAAGTCAATTGAAGAAGGAGATTCGGCATCAACTGTCAATAAAATATCAGCACAGTGCTAGCACACTGTACTGATTTCCAAATTGCTGGACTTCGGATCGTGATCGAAGCTTCGTGTGGACTTCTTATAGAAGCCGGACGCATGTGGCTCGAAGCGACAATCTCAGCCTCAGATCAGCAAGTAGAGATCCCAACGTACGAAAAAGATATTGAGATTCGATCTCAATTGTAGACTAGATCAGATCTAATTTTCAATTTAATATTGATATGATCAATATCATTATTTTATTTTTTATTTAATTTTTAAATTTATATGCATACATAAATCATATCAATAGATCCTTGATCTAGGATTTATTTATATTTTTTATAGATTAATTAAATTAATCTTCTACATCAACTATTAGAATTTTGAAAAAAGTTTCAAAATACATGGTAGAAACCCTAGGTTTTCTCTTCAATTAGTATCAGAGCCTAGATCATTTTTATATAATTTCTTTTCATATTTCAAATCTATTATTTAGATTAGATCTAAATTATAATCTAATAATTAAATTTGAAATTAAATTTTAGATCACACGGATTGATTTTATAAGATTGTTCTGCTGTAAAGTTTATCCCTTATAGTGTAAAGGTTGTCTTGATACGTGCTGATCTAAAACGTAATCATAGAATTTTAGATTTGATCTAAAAGATTTTATAATTTAATTTAAAGTATTTCAATCTGATTTTTATGATCATAAATATGTTAGATTTGATCTAAGGTAATTTATGATTATTTAGAATGAAATAATTTCAATTTGATGTTCATAGTCATAAATATGTTTAGAATAGATTAAAGTAGATTCATGTTTATGTTATTTGCATATTGATTATGAATCAAACATGCAACTGGTTGGTAGAACCATATTGTAAAAACGTTTTACAAACATAAAAATTATTTTCGAAATGCCAAACCCCAACCCTCAACCCAAAACTTAATTAAGAATTAAAAATTATTTGTGTAGGATCTACCATTATGAATTGAAAATCCTAAGACACAAATCATAAAACTTGAGTTAATGGGTTAGAGTGAATTAAATCTATTAATTGAGTTAGACCTAAAGTTAGATCAAAGAGTGGACTTAATTAGAGAATGGACTAAAATCTAATAAATAATTATCTTAGATTAGGTCAAGGTCTCTATAGATCAATTACAATAGTTGTAGTTGGTCAAGTTCATATCTTTAACGAAAACCAAATGGACTTGATTCTTGGCTAAGCGGTCTATCTCGATCTATTAGGTGGGTCCAATTGAAACTAATTAACCAGTTGGTGTCTAAGATAAGTCTGGCTGCTTTGATCAATGGTCTTTAATTGAGAGCTACTTGCACTGCTTCGATCTTTGATGAGTTGATGGCATATCCCACACCCATCGATCTCACTTACCTAGCCTTCTCGGTAAAGTTATGTTTTGATCAGATCACTTAACGATTCGAACTGACCCATGTTAGTTAGGTAAATCAGTATGACTGATTTAAGTGCTTCTAGACTAGCCTATCTATGGTCTCCCTTAATGTGATTTGGTGAAGTTAATAAAAGGATCATCATTAGCTGGTTCATCTAATACCTTTCTCTTAAATCAAATTAACCAAATCCTCTAAAACTATAAGATTCTTAAAATAAAATAGTTATGATGATAATTAGATCATAACCTCCCATTAAGATGAATGATAATGGTCCAATAGTCTAAGTAGACATTAGAGGCGCCTTACACCTGGTGTTCATCGAGATATTGGAATTATCATTCATCATATGATGATTAGATTACACTCTCTGAACGGCGATCAGGTTAGCCATAGCTTTCCTCGGGCCTGGTCATCATACGTTTGATGCACCGAACTTAATCATGTTAATGGTCGGACCTAACCGAGACTTTCAGTGGAGGCCCTAGCCTACTGAAAAGATACCTAAGGCAAAATCTAATACTATAAATTATTTGAAAAAATAATTGATTAAGAACCTATCCATGGATGTACAAAGTTTAGCCAAAGCTTTCCTCGAGCCCGTATGCGTTCTATGGATTCTAGCACCCATTAAGAAATTAGGATAATTCCACTAATTGAAGGTAAAGGCTACCAATTCATATAAAATAGTGGGAGAATCTTTTTGATTAAAGTCCAAATCTTAAGGCTTAATAAATCATTTACTAATTAGATTTTTGGTTCTTCATTGCACAGTTAAGGCCAAACCTTAGTTGCTCCATGTACTATTAGATTGTGACATACTTATGGGACTCAACTTCGATAATAAGTATTGAAAGTTGAACATTGTTCAGCAGCACGAAGAGATTCGTGCTGGTGCTTCTATGCCCAGTCTAAACAAAAGGTCCAAAACTGACCTAAATCAGGCAGAATGCTTCTACTATAAAAAGTAGGGGCACTGGAAGAAAAACTATCCTCAGTACCTTTTCTTCCCATGACCCTAATAGGCTGAACAAAAAAAAAAGCAAGGAGTTACTGATCAAGGATGTTATATGATAACACCTAGTGATACTGCTACCTGGATAGTGGATACCGAAGTCCAGTGCATATTTGCAATTCGTTACAAGAACTTCAAGTTAAAAGAAAATTTAAGAATAACGAGTAATTCCTAAATGTTAGAGATGGAATATCCAGTTCTAGCTTTGGGAATGGTTCAACTTATTTTCAATTGTAATATCATTTCTTTAGGTAATTATCATTACTATCCCTCTTTTCTGATGAATATAATTTTTGTTAGCGTTTTGGCCAAAATTGATTATCATTTATTAATAAAAGAAGATTATTGTGATATCATTATCAATGATATTTCAATAATGCATGGACAACAAAAAAAAAATGATATTTGCATTTTGTCACAGCCTATGAGTGTAATATACATAACTAATAAACATCCTAGATTAGATAATGTTACAAATGCCTACCTTTGGCATTGCAGATTTGGTCATGTAAATAAGAATAAGACAAACAATTTAGCCAAGGAGGAAATTCTTGATGTTAATAATTATGAATCATTGTCAATCTGTGAATTTTGTCTTCTAGAAAAGATGACAAAATCACCTTTTACTAGAAAGGATGAAAAAGCCAGTGAAGTTCTAAGTCTCATACATAGTGATGTATGTAGACCTATGAACATTATTTTTAGAGATGGATATCACTATTTCATTACGTTTACTGATGAACTATTTAGATATAGGTATGTCTATCTTATAAAACATAAGTCTGAATTGTTTGAAATGTTCAAACGATTCCATAATGAAGTAGAAAAATAAATTAAAAAAAGTATTAAAACTCTTCGATCAGATCAAGAAGGTGAATACCTATCCAGTGAATTCTTAATATATCTAGGAGAGAATGGAATTCTCTCACAGCGGACTCCTTCATAAACATCATAGCATAATGGTGTATCGAAAAGGAGGAATCAAACTTTGTTGCACATGATTCGATCCATGATGAGATTTATTAGTCTACCTTCATTTTGGATTTATGCTCTTGAGACTGCATGTTTTATATTGAACAATGTTCCGAGTAAATCTATTGCAAAAACTCCATATAAGATATGAACTGGGCATAAGCCTATACTCTCTCACCTTTGGATTTGGAGTTGTCCGGTCGATGCCAAATGTTTGCATACAGATAAACTTGGACCCTAATCCAATAAGTGTGTTTATAGGATACCCCAAGAATACTAGAGGTTATTACTTTTATCATACTGAAGAACAAAAGATATTCGTCAGCAATAAGACAATCCTTTTAGAAAAAAAGTTCCTTAGTGAAAGAAATGTTGCCTCAAAAATTAAACTTAAGTTCGATCGGTAGAAAAACCGACACCAATAGCTGAACCAGAACTAGATTTGATTAGATCAAATCCGAAGCCCAATGTACCTATACCATTAAGACAATCCAATAGAATACCGCGTCAATCGAATAGATACTATGATTTCTTGGTCCGAGATGGTGATCTCATCAAACTCGATGAGAACAATGAAGATCCAATCACCTATATGAATGCTATACGAAGGCCTGATTCTGAGAAATGGCTTAAGATCACGAAATCCGAGATGAAATCCATAAAGGTCAATGATGTGTGGACATTAGTTGATCCACTTAAAGAGATTAAATCCATTAGATGTAAATAAATCTTTAAGAGGAAAAGATGCGCAGACGAAAAGGTGGAGACCTATAAAACCTGTCTGGTTGCCAAGAAATATCGTCAACATTATGGTATTGACTATGACAAGATGATCTCCCTTGTAGCAATGCTCAAATTCATTCGAATTATGCTTACGATAGCTACCTATCTGGACTATGAGATCTGATAGATAGATATTATTGATGCAGAAAACGATGCTGACGCCAGAGTTGCTAGAGGAATCGAGATCGCTGATAAGACTTGCAAGGTAAAGTCCAAACCGGAGGTGGATGGCTCTGATAGAACCCTCCGACAATCAAGTTAGCTTTCTGACCAACAAAAATGGAGTACTCAGGAGAAAGTAAGCGAAAATGAGAGCTTAGAAAGAAAAACGTATCTGAAGAGTCTCTTATATAGGCGGAGCTTGTAATATAATGAAAGTGACAGCCATAATAGAATGTCAGTAGACCGTTCGAACTACGTGGAGTTTGTTATGGAGAGTGGACTATTGTTTGTCGCGACTTATAGGTGGTTGGGTTCTATTTTTTGGAGTTCAGATGCAACTTCTGCACCTATTAGCAAGCCACACGTGTTGGGATGAAAACCTTGGAGCTAGGAAGGCTAAACTTGGAGATCGGCTTATGAATAGCAGATGGCGAACCTGTAGCTGGTTAAAATCTATTGGTGCTGCCTTCGATAGCTTTGAGGAGTTCGGTCATCTTCAAGGTCGGCCAAAGACTGACGAGAGTATTCAAGTTAGAAGCCAGAGAGAGGGAACCGCAGAGCTTTCAATGAAAACCGTTACCAGACTTTCTGAAGGAGTTCAACTATGTCGAGATCAATTGGAAGCTAAAATGGGTAAACTTCTTGTCGGTGCAATTCGATCAGCTTTCAAAAGTTCTGCTACTTTCAAGATCGGCCTAAAGTTCGAATTGAAGGAGTGTTATGATACAGTCTGTGAAGCGATTGCTATGCTAGATTGGGAATCAGACTCGCACTAGTGACGAGGCCCTTTCATTGTTCAAGCTCGTTCGATGGGCATACACGATATAAACTGGCTAGATCTGCAATTATCAGAAAGTGATGAAGAAGCTCGACTACCTTCAAGGTCGGCCACTATCCGTGAAGGAATTCAACCAGAATAGAATTTGATTGAAGAGGAATTCGACTGGACGGGATCCCAGATGTAAGATTAATGAGACATGCTGTCTGTCATTAAAGAATTCGACCGCACTCGAGGTCTGCCATAGATGAAATCGAAGGGTATTAGGGTTCAATATTCGATGGAGGCTTTGCTAACATCAGGATCAGAGTCAATTATGACGCCCTTCACTGTTCAAGTTCGATCGGACGAAGTTCATCATGTCTTGGGAGCATTCTGCAATTGTTGAGAGAGAGCGGATAGTTACCACTAAGAAGTTCGTCCAGCATACATGGTTTGAAGGTCAACCTCCTTGAGTTGAATTAGGGTAAAAAATCAGTTTAGTTAAAGTTCAATCACGACTGTTGCAACTCTGGATGAAATCATATTGAGGTTATTAGATTTCGCGGGAGTTATTTTATCCCCAACATTTGTCCTCCTACTTCCGAGTTCGAAGATCGAATGAAGAGAGTACCAAAATTGCGACTACAGAAATCCTTTATTGGTTTCCCTCTTCCAGAAGGTGAAAAGTTTTGGCTTTTTCTCGAGTGGCGCCGAAGCTTCTTAATAAGCGAATGACGTTGAAAGATTTTTATTTTGAAATTTGCCTAAGCACGGTACTCTAAGTACGATGCCGTTACTGCTTTGCTAGACGTCAACTATGAGTGAGACACGTGGTAGGTGAGTGGCTGGAAAAGATCGGCAATCATAACCTCTTCCAATTTTATCTGACTATTTAAACTCATCTAATTTCCTATCTCCGCTCGGCTCTTTCTCCCCTCTGTGTTCTTCGTCTTCTTTAAGCCCGAGTGCTTCGCTCCACCTTCCCTATGGTCACCCTATTTTCGTTCGTCCTCCGATTCTCCGACCGTATTTCTACCTCCTCCGACCACTTTAGGTTAGTGCCCTAACCCTTTATTTGCGCTTCTTTGCTCATCTTCTACCTTTATCCTTTCGATTTCTTCATAAAAGTTTACTTGTTCTTCCCGAGTTCTTTCAAAAGTTTCACAGCCTTTTTCTTCCGATTTTCTAAGGATTTTTTGAGTTAAATTTAATCCAGATATCTTCCGAAATATCTTGGTCCTTCGATTCTAGAAGTCCGGCCCACCCGAGCTCGCCAGATCCTAGCCTTAGAAAAACCGCCGAACTCGTTGAGGCACCTCGATCGACCTTCATCCCTGAGACCATTCCTTGCTCCTTACATTCCAAAGATCTTTTCCTTATAAGGATCTAATATGGAATTCCTTCCGAATACGAACTGGAACTTTCTAGTCCAAAGGGTCGAGCTTATGCTCCTCCCCTGGGTCGCTTTTGCCTGTGTTTAGATGCCTTTCGTGCTGGATTGACTTCCACTTCTCGCTTTTGTAGTAACACTTTTTCACTTTTTGAACATTTTCTTAGCTTCCATTGTGCCAAATTCCTTTAGATTTATTATAGGATTCCTCTCTTTGTATCTCAACTGAAGTCCATCCTACCATCTCCTTATTCTGCAACTACTTTACCTTTAAACACCATCCCACTGCCAAAGACTGGTGGTATCTTCCCCCTCCAGTTCGGCAAGAAAAGGCTACTAAAGGGCGCCCATTTTTTCATTCATAACTGGAAGGAGAAGTTTTTTTTCATCTCCCATCCAACCTTAGAACTAGGACTTCCTTCCTGGGGGTTTTTAAGAGATTCAATCCGTCGAGCGCCCAGGTTAGAGAGGTCAGATTCTATCAATAAGTTAAAGGATTGTAAGATCCCTTCGTTATCCGAACTTGTAGACAGCTAGACTCTGTTCAATCTCGGGTTGAGCCCACTCAACCCCAAAGGTAGTTCATCTTTTTTTTTTCTTCTAACCTCGACCTTGCTGTTATTATAGAAATGAATCCTAAAGAAATGAAGATGCTATCGAAGGGGCTTCAGGCTCAAAAGTGAAAAAAGAAAACCTCCGAAGAGCCATCCAAATGGATGAAAGTCGGGGAGTCAAGCTCCACCGCTTCAGGAGTCCCCGCCTCAGAGATCGCGGTACCACTGACGACCTTGAGCCCATCTGCCAAGATTCCTGCTCCGACTCTTCCCTCTAAAGAGGAAACAGGGAGGACGAAAAAGACGATCGCTAGAAGGGCCCGACCCCAACAAAATTTAAAGGGAGCCAATGATGACAGCATCGATTGGGACAATGCTTCCTTTGATGACTGGAGGGTCGTTAAGACCCTGGTTGATACATATGTCCTTCCATACATTGTCAAAAGAATTACTCGTACAGACCTTGACCAGCAGGTCAAGGACTCCCTTGGGGTGTACCTTGAGGTAGTGATTTTTTTCTTCGTTTCTCAAGTTTGGTTATGAGCTCTTCAACAGCATAACTAATTTCGTTGCTTACAGATCGGCCACCTATTGATCACCAACATCGAGACGATCAACATCGAGAAGGCCAAGGCCTCGAAAGCTATGGGTGGAGGAGGCCCAAGGATACAAGGCTAAGGTGAGCCATGTCTCGATTGAGGTTGGACGTCTACAGGAGACGCTCCAAAGAGAGGAAAGGATATCCACCGACCTGAGAGCAGCACTGACCTCGGAAGAGAGAAAGGAGTGAAGGAAAATCCTGATTTTCCAGACCAGATTCTTTCAGATCTGATCGGATCAAAAGATATATTTCAAAAACTTTTTTCTTTGATCTGAATCAGATCTGGGATGTTTCAGATCTAATTTTTATTATTCTAATAATTAAAATAAAATATAGATAAATTAAATCAGATTTAATTTACCTTGACGTAGGGTAATCCTATTACCCGTTGATGATCCTGTAAGCAGCGGAAGGTTCTGGATCTAGCCACGCAAGTGCCTAACCTCTAGCGGTATCCACTCGGATTGGATCTGAAGATCTTCTTCTCTATCACATCTCCAAAAATAAGATCTGAATCTGATTTGGAGGATCTTCAAAACAGCTTTCGAAGATCAGCAGTTGTCCTTTGCAGCAGCACAGCCTTCTAGCTTTTTATCGTCTTTCTCTCCCCTAGATTGCACCAACTGAGATCCCAAACTTCCTTGGGCGTGGAGAGGAGAGGGAGAAGATGAACTTGGCGTGGAGGAAAAGAGAGGCAGCCTTGGGGCGTAGAGAATTGTTCTCCTCTTTGAGTTGGGCGCAGGGTCTTATTTATAGACTATGCGTGATCCAACTTCTCTTCATCCCAACCAATCACAATCCTTTGTGAAATCAGATCTAAATCTGATTGGTGAGAATAGAGTCCCTTGGATTCATCCTTAGATGGTGCCTAAGACCAGTCAAAGTTGGTTCTTAGGAGGAGTCTAATCAGAATCCAATAAGGAGATGGAGTCCCTGTCCAACAGGAACTCCTGGGCGCCTCAAGCTTGGGCGCACGCCAAGGGTGGCATGCGCCCTCCTCCTTGCCAGTTTCTGGCAGGGTGGCAGGGGGACAAGCCCCACCAGCTCTCCAATAGGTGCGTGACACGTGGACAGAAGTCAAAGTATCAATGGTCAACATTTGACCAGTCAAAAGTCAACTTTTGACCAAAGTCAAAGGACGAGAAATGGCAGGTGACCAAAAATGGCAGGTAATGTCTTACAAAATAAGACAACCCTTTTCTGACTTGGACAACCTCCAGTCAGACCATATGAAGGCCTCTGATTGAGCACAAACTCCTTTGGCTCAGTCAGGACAACTTATTTATGATAGTAAAAGAAGAACGTTAGGTTCAATCGAGTGCTAGCACGATTTTCCTTGAACCTAATTGAATCTCATTCAGATCAATTGAACTGGATCAGTTCAATTGATGATCACCAGATTCAAACCCTTATTTGTGTGACCCAGTTAGGTTCAGTTCTGTATGGTAATGGGATATGTCATGATCTCTATCATCGACATCATCGAAACTCCTTTCGATGGATCAGAACTCTTCTGATTCGAACAGCTAGAATGATCGATCATCTAAATCATTCTAATTGCTCCCAAAATCCACCAGTGACACCTAGCAGTATATGGTGGCAACCCATCAGAGCTGAATGCGAACCTCTTGGTGCAGCTACCTGTGTGATTAAGTTCTTCTATCTTGAGCCCCGATCAGATTAGGGTTAAGGTGAACTCGTCAAACCCTAGTTTCTGTCATATGATGTAATCATTCGATTCAAGTCCGATGTGAAAATCTAAATAGAAACTCTTTCTATTATTTCACTCTGCCATGGCCATGGGCTTCTGGACTTGATTCTCATGATCATCATAGGGCTGCTCCTCTACCACCGAGGTAGATAGATTCCATCTTGATGCAATCCAGTTCCTACAATGAACATGCTATAGCCAACATACACCTCAGGGATTCCGATATGGCTAGGAGATCGAGTTAATGGTGTAGTCAAACTATAACACCCTCAAGGTGAACTACCGATGCACCTCAGGTCAAAGAACCAGACACACTACTACAGCATCGAAGTCAGTCATTGACGAGAAGGTAGACTTCCCTAATGACTACTCGAGGTGGTCACGCTCAGTGCCCTCGTTCTCTAACGAGTACCTGTACTCTCGCTCCGGTGTCTCCACACCGTAGACTCAAGACTCATCTACTAAAGAGAAGCGATTGTACACCAACCTTCCGGATCAATCACCATCCTCGTGATGATCCTATGGTCGAGAGCATTTTATGAGTTAATAATGATTATTCATGTCTTAAATTTTCAACTCTTGGAAATATGAATTATCATTACCATTAACTCAAAGGATGTATCACAGACACTAAATACACATATGTAATAGAAAATAACCCATTTTATTGATTATAGTCAAAATTATAATTTTGCCCCTAGAAGTGTATTACAAGTATCAGCCAATTCTGACTTCTAGGGCACATATATCTAACAAGGAGGTCGAGGCAAACTCTGCCAAGGAGAAGAGACGGGCGGTAGAAGAAGCCGTTTCCTCCTTCAAGTCTTTAGAAGAGTTGAGGAAGATCAAGATGGCCTTCGCTCATGAGGCCTTCATCAAATGATATAATCTCTGCCAATCAAGGGTCGTAGAGAAGTTTCCAAAACTGAACCTTGATTTCTTGATAGGGAAACCTTTCGAGGATGAGATAGAGCCTTCTGCAACCAGTGACGATCTTCCAAGCACTACCACTACTACTGCTAAGCCTACTGAACCCATCTCCGCACCTACTGAAGGGTCTACACTGACTGGGACTGTACCGAGCTCTTCCACTGCTCCTAAGGTCTGAGACCTCTTATTCTACTTGTTTTCTTTTTCCTTTTTATCTCTTGTATTTGAACATTTCAATTAATGAAAGCAAAATCTTTTCCTTTGCCATTCTTCTCTATCATGGTGTTTTATGTGCTAAGTGCAGTCTCCTATTGAAGCTGAACCTCTGCCTCAAGGCATCCCCTTGAAGACTCATATCAAAAGTTTGAGGAGAGAAGTTCATCAAACGAAGAAGAAATTAAAAAAGACTAAGGACGAACTCCAAAGATTCAAAAAATGTTATACTGATGCCTCTGTCAAAATCAACCGTCTCCATTAATCCTCCAAACAATTTTTTAAGGACTATACCGCTAAAAAATACCACTTGACTAAGGAATTGGAACAGGCATGAAAACTTGCTGGTGACAAAGCTGGAACTTGACTACAAAGTGCTCTCTGAAAGCCGAACTTCGTGAAGCAAGAGAAAAGATCGACCAGTTGGAGAAGGATTCAGCCTAGGCCCAAAGTACGGTAGAGTATGGATTGGATTGGTCAAAAAAGTTTTCTGACCTCGAAAAGCAACTCTGCGATGCCGAAATAGCATATGATACCTACCAGATCGGCTGATGTGAGTAGATAGAAAAGTTGAAAAAGAAGCTTGAGGTAGCAAATGCTGAAGTATCCCAACTCCGAAAATAGTTGGCAGATAGGGCTCAAGCCGGCCTAGACGAGGATCTAGAGGAGATCGGCTCTTTAAGGACCATGGGAGATCTTTCAGTGATGTACGAGAAGACCAAGGCCGAACTCTTACAACTCAAGATTCAAACAACTTATAATGAGAGCGCAGTAAAGGATGCCAAAGCCGAGTCTACAATTCTAAGAAAAAGGCTAAAAGAAACAGAAGATAATCTCCGAAAAGCCAACAAATTACTTGATGAGAATTTAGCAGCGAGGAGAGATCTTGAAGAAAAAGTTAACGACTTGAAACATGCTCTTGTATTAGCTGGAGTCGGCAATCTGAAGTCCAATTCCGAGTAGGACTTCGGCCTTTCTTTTTTTTTTTTATAATCAGTCTTAATGACCTGAATTTCAACTTTAATAAAATAGTAGTACTTTCAATTACCCTTCTATGTTTCACCTTGGTTCAATGCTTGCTAGTCTCTTTACTTTCTTATCACGCCTAATGTTGACATCGTCTGGAATTGATAACCTCCATCACATAGCTTGTATATCTATCCTCCTTGTTTACGAACAAGAGTTTTTGAACTCAATTGGAAGTGTCTAAAAACTAGAAGTCTTTGTATCCGTTCTGTGGGAATTAGGAGACTTATTATGCACCAAAACCTGGGTCTCCACGCTTGGAAATATTATGGAGGTGCCCAACTCTTGGGTGCCCCAATCCTAGTCTCTTTTGAACTCTCTATCTAAGTGTTTAACCTAGACAGGACTCCTCTCTAACTCTCTATATAAAGGGAGTTAGGCCATGAATTTTTCAGAGGTTTTAGACCTGAGAGAGAGGGCTTGGGCATGGAGACCTTGGGCACATCAAGGTTGAGGGTGTGGGGTTTTGTAAAGGCACAAATTGTTGTGCCTAGGTGAGAGAAAAGGCCTAGAGAAGGTCTTCTCTATGGTTTGTTTTTAGATCTTCTTCCACCAATTTTTAAGAGAAAAACATGGGAAGAAGGCTTCTTCCGGATCCTCTCTTCTCCTTCTTTGGTCCTTGAAGAGTTCAAGTCAATTGAAGAAGGAGATTCAGCATCTATCGTCGATGAAGGATCAGCACAGTGCTAACATACTGTGCTGATTTCCATATTACTGGACTTCGGATCATGATTGGGGCTTCGTGTGGACTTCTCATAAAAGCTGAATGCGTATGTGGCTCGAAGTAACAACCTCAGCCTTAGATCAGCACGTGAAAATCCCAACTTGCGAAAAAGATATTGAGTTTGGATCTCAATTGTAGACTAGATCATATCTATTTTTTAGTTTGATGTTGATATGATCAATATTATTATTTTATTCTTTATTTAATTTTCAAATTTATATGCATGCATAAATCATATCAATAGATCTTAGATTTAGGATTTGTTTTTTTTTAAATACATGGTAGAAACTCTAGGTTTTTCCTTCAGTAAATCATCATAACTGGATGCATGTTATCAAGGCTAGGGTAGTGTCCATTAATTCAAACCACTTGCAGTAAGAAATTTCGATCTCAGGATTTTGGCCTAAGAGCAGATAGTGGCATGGGATCCATAAAAGGCCAATCCTAAAATGAACTTGTTTAGGTTTATTATTGCAATTTATTTATGCATTGTTATGACATATTGATGGATGCTGTTTCTCTTTTCCTTCTCTGAATGATTACCAGGACCATTAAGAGGAATGCACTTACATCAACATCTGAAGGAACAATCTTCATCATCCCACCAACAAAATCATGTGAGGCATTTGGATCTGAGTCCATCCTCTGACAGTCTTGAACATCAATCGCCATTTCCTTCCCCCTGCACTCTCCCGTAACCACTTCCACTGTGGAGTTCTCAACAGAACCAGAATTCGATGCAGGTGGGAGCCTTGTGGGGGTCTCAACACCACTCATCTCCTCAAACTTCTCCTCGTATTGACTACATGCATTGAAAAAGAAAAAGAATTCAGAAACATATTGTACAACTATATATCAAGAACATAGCATGGTTCAACTTTGAATTTCAGGATTCTTCTACATTTAAGTGGGGTGGTTAGAAACTTTGAATGTCAGATTAAACAAGGATAAGCATCCTGAAGTATAATTTGGATGGGGAACATTACCTAACAAGGTAAACATCAATTGGACCCATCGTACTTCTTAGGACAATTCTGTATCTCCTATTAGGATATTCACCGGCCTGCATGCAGATGGAGCAAAATATATGAGCTATTCAAATGCATAAAAAAGTAAGACATCTGTAAATGAAACTTCTTTCCAGTCCTTGCCTAATCTCACCTCATCAGGATCTGGAACTTCCAGGGTAGTACCATGGGGGGCTTTAATTGCTATCAAGGTCTCATTCTGCAAATGAAGAAAGAATGCGTTAACTGTTGCTTTTGGTTCCTATGAGCAGCTAACAGCTACTGCTAATGTTCAAGTCACTGACAGGTCAAAGAACACCAAAGTACTTTCTACAAGCCAGATGGCAAACCTGAAAGCAGGGCAGACCTTTGATGTCATCTTCAGTCACATAGAGCCACCTGAAGACATAGATAATGATAAAATTGACTGTGAGAGAGATGGAAAATCAACATGCTTAGCATGTGCAACTGAATATGGGACAGCATTTACTTTTGATTATTTTCATCTTCAGTAAGCACTCTTAGTTTTTCTCGCATTTCACTGTAAAGAATGTAAAATCATCAGAGAAATGGTAAAAACTATTTATAATTATAATGTAGTAGTTTGACCAGCAACCAACGTTATATGATCATCTAGGCTGCACTCCTGCAAGGTAAGATTTTGAACTTCCGCCTGACCAAAAGAAAAGAAAGAAGAATCCAGACTAAGTTACATATTATTTATATTATACAAATGCTTCAATGGAATAAACATGCGAATACTATAAACCACGGTTTTTGTTGTTAGCATGAAAATCCACCTATGCATGATACCTGTAAATTTGAAACATCATCATCAAGCACTCCTGGCCTTAAGTCATCTAGTCCCCTGTATCAAATTAACACATTCTCAGTTCTTGGATGTTTATCAAGTTATAAGATAAGTATATAGGAAAATAAATATAAAGATGCAAAAATAGAAAAGGTTAATTACTTCCAACGGATTCTGTTCTTAAGTTTCTTTTCGATCAGTCCAATCCCTTCAAGGACATTCGTGATGTCATAAATCCTTCTCTTTTGGACCTATATAATCAGAAATATTTCCCTAAGTCTAAATAAAAACGAGAAAGAATTGAATGAGTGTTTATCAGCTCACCTCCAGTGTTTCTGCAGCTTTATTCAGATCAAGGATGCCATCCTGTGCATGCTTAAGTAAATTGATAAACTTTTTTGTTAAGAGTCCTAGAGAAGACAATGGGACACAATTGTCGGTGGCACAAGCAAGTGAAACCCAAAATCAATTTTTCTTCGGCTTTAAAACTGCTGAACTTTTGAACATTTGTAATTTATAGAGACCCTGTTTATCAAGTTTTTCATAATTAAAAAAATAAAACTTCAGATTAAAAGCCACTTCAATCACCTAGAGAGCTGTCATAACGGCAAGTACCAACTGGAGTGAGAGGATTGCTGGATGGAGAACCTGCAAGAACTCATAATGATACATGATTAAATATAAAACTGCCTAAAACAAAACTTATCATCATAAAGCTTCATAGGATTGGTTAAGGAGTGGTGAAATAAGTAAGCAGTCCAACAAAATATATATGTAATTGTATTTGTAAGGGAATCAGTGAATTTTTATTCAAGGGTTAGGTGCAAACATATAATAATGACAAGATTGGAAAGAGAAGGTAACTCACCAGCATTTGACAAGGGTGTCAGAGGTCCAGATTTATTGTACTTTGCAACCTTGGACCTGCCATGGTTCCTACCTCCTTTTCCTGATACTGGTGTAAGGAGAGGACTAGTAACTGCCTCAGCATATCCAGGGCTGTTTGTCCACTCACTTGATTCAGCAGCTTCATTGTCTTCTTGTTCAGGCTTTCTCTTCAACTACATATGGAATACCATTTTCATTGAAATATGATCAACAACATCACAATAAATATGTATTATTCAGAGAACAAATTAAAGAACTGCATTAATAAATAAAACACAAGTTTGAACCATCATAAGATATGCTTAGATTTTCTCAAAACACAAAATGATAAGGACCGACCGCAGCATAAGGATGTCACACATATTTAGGGAGTGAAACTTTCCGACAATAGAATAATCAAGAAGGAAAATAAACATTCCAGTGTATTGGATTGGCATTGAAACACATGCTTGCCACACACCTGTATACATTGAGATTCAGGTCCCCAGCTCTCAAAAGTTATCTTGCAGACCCTATAAAGAGCCAGATCCTCCTTTCTGGAGTGGGCACTCTCATTGGCCTCATAAAATAACTCAATTTTTCATGTTGCAGGAGATCAAAGCTCTCTTTTATTCAATCTCTTTAAGTATAAAATATATTAGAACTTTTCTGATATTAAAAATATACTCATCTAAATTTGACTTTATAGTGCATTTAGGTGGTGACCTTAATTTTGGCCTACAAGCCCCATAACATTGTCAAAATTTAAAGTACCTCAGACCCATTTCTTCAAAGTACCTCAGACCCTTTTCTGAAAACATCATTTTCAGCTTCCACATGAATTACACTAAGGCATGCGACTGTGTTGTTTCAAACATTCTTATAATCTTCCTAGAAGGAGATATGCATAAATGTATAGTTGCAAATCCCTCTTTTCTTCATCATATCTATGCACTCATGAGGATTAAATGGTATTGACATGTTCAATGAAAATCTGAAGAGGCTCCAATAAGGAGGGGTATTTTAATTCGTATTGAAGATTGTAACAGGAGAGGAAGATCTAAGATAACATGGATGGAGGTTGAGAGGTAGATATGGAGAAGCTTAGAATAACATCCAAGATGGTTCTAAATAGGAATATTTGGCTAACAAGGATCCCTGAAGCTGACCCCAAATAGTTGGGGATGGTTATGGTTACGTTGGCTATGCATTCATGAGACTTGACAAGAAAGGACTGAATCAAAGTAAAGAAAGGTCATGGAAATATTATGAATGCTAAAGATATGGTGGTATATTATGATGAGATGGTGACATAGCACATTGTTAACAAATTATTATAATATGTGATCATTCGTAAAAGTGAAGACCCATGGATTGATATGTGGAAGGGACCAGATCAACCAAGTATCCTTTTCAATTTGTTAAGCAAAAGAGGCTTTACAAAATAGGTAATGCCTTGCATCCAAAAGGCAACACCAACAGTTGATTTGCATAATGCTATTAAAATAAACAAGATATTTGTGAAAGGGGATGAGAACCTATTTACACTAAAAAGATTTTGTAACATCGGGAAGAAGAAAATGCTGCACAAAGCACAAAGTCCAAAGATGACAAGCATAAAATAGTCGAAATGACATGAAGCATCTAATATTGTTGTAAATATATTCAAATGACAAAATAGTACAATTGGTATGTGGATTGCATAAAAGCATTTTTTAGAAAAAATATTGGACTTCATATCAAGATCCAAAAGGTAATAAAAGGTTATAAAGGCTGATCTTCATTGAATGAAAAAAGAATAAATAATGTAAAAGACCTGGAAAGATGTCTTAAAAACCAAAGGACAAAAAAGATTAGTAAGGTTAAGTATACCCATTTATGATGGTTATCCGAGGTTGGGCTAACATATTTGGAAGTCAGCTAATGTAGGGCTTTGAAAATTAACAAGGAAAGACAGACTATCTGCCACATTTTCAAAATTCATAACTCTAGAAAAACACATAAGGGCAATGTTGTGGGAGGATAGTACCTTTAGTCTCACATTAATTGCGAGTCAAGGAAGACACTGGCCTATATGGGATGGGGCCTTCTCTCCCTCCAATGAGATGCTTTTTACATAGCACAAAATCATACAGCACCTCATACGGGCCAAAGCAGACAATACCTCATGCGCATGAACACAGAGACGGATCCATCCGACCTATCCAAGCCATCCGAACCCATTGACGCCATCTATGGAAAACCACCTCCTGCCTACACACACAGTCCCTCCTGACTGGGGAGGCTATTGTTGTGGAAGGATGGCACCTTTGATCCCACATCAATTGTAAGTCAAGAGGAACTCTGGCTTATATTGGATAAGACATTCTTCCCCCCGGTGAGGCACCTTTTACGTAGGACAAAATTGTGCAGCACCCGATATGGGCCAAAGCGGACAATATCTCATGCATGCGGGCATAGAAACCGACCCATCCAAACCATCCGAGTCCTTGACCGCAACAAGCAGCACTCTAAATAATATAAGCTAAGAAATCTTTGAAAATGATGATGATATGAAAGAATTTTGATGAAGTTTGCAAAGTCAAGAACCTAGTTAACTAGCTTATTTAATAAGATCTTATAGTAAGAAAATGATGAATTATTTAAAGAATTACCATAGCAATTTTACAAGAACAAAACTAATTTACAGTATTGCACCACTTTAGGTCACATTAAATTCAGGAAATATATCATAGAATCATGGAAGAGGGTGGTGGTACTAAGACAACTAAGCTCCATTATTCCCAAAAACCATTTCAACAAAATTTTAGGAGTTGAGGGTGCTTTCCAATATAGAATCTAGCATAGAAGATATATGAGAATTTTTGATAAAAGATGCAACTCACACCATAATATTTCAAACTTTGGGTGGAAGGGTAGAAAATGTCTTTTTATTCTTATTTCCAAACCATAGATAGTTGAGTACAGAAAGTGCTAAAAATTACAAAAATACATTGAAAAGAGATTTAGGGGTAAAATTTGATATAATATATTCTTTTCCAATAAATGTAAAGCAAAGTCTATAATTTCCAGTGATAATATATAATTCATATTTTGAACTTCATTGTTAGCTCCAAATCACATGGTAGCCTGAGGAATGTGCAAATACAAAGGAGTGATTTGATACATGGAGAAGGAAAGAAGAGCAAAGGTAGACTAAGAATCACATAGCATGAAGTAGCAAGGAAGGAGTTGACATCTCAACATTAGTCAAAAAGTGTGGCTGTAAACCAAGCGGAATGGAGGAAAAAAAATCATGTAGCAGACCCAACTAGTTTGGGATGAAGACTTTGTTGAGTTGAACTGAGTCGGCTCCAAATCAGACAATTAAGAATTTCAGTTTTGAAGGCAGGTCTGAATCGAAGTGTCACCAGATAATTTTGCATTTACTCAAATATCGATCTTGATTTTGACATCAAAACATCAATGGTTGGAAGCACTAGCAGTAGGCTAAACCAGACAGATATGATGGGCTCCCAAATCACACAAACAAAGAATGACATGCCCACATGATGTTATATGATAATGAGTACATTAAAAAATCATACTAAGCACTTTTGACTTACATCAGTTACATGTAGAGCATGCAGAGGCAGCAAGCATGATAACCAATACAAGAGTTGTTGATGCACAAGAAATTTAGGCTATCAACTTAAGCAATCAAACCGTAGAAACGGTAAACAATCATACAGTAAACACATAGAAAGAATGTCTATTCAGTTGTTCAACACAAATGAAACCATTCCCTAACTTCAATCAGAGTGAGGCCCATTAATGCACCAACTCAAAAATTGGGACACAGGGTTCATCTTTATTCGCCATGCTGCATAGATTCTTCTCCCATTCTCCTCCATAATATATGGAAGTCATCACCCCAAGCCTGGTTGGCTACCACACAATTTTGACAACAAGTAGTGATTTCAGCTGTCTTATATTTCTTTTTGCACTCTCTTCCATTCCACCTCATCTCCACTTCTAGCATGTACCAGCCATCTACTGTTTCTTTTGCCTCTCTGTTGCACTTTGACAAAGAGGGCTGGTATAACAAACAGTTCCCTTATCAACAGTTTTTGTCTTCCTTTCTCTCTTCTATTTTCTTACCTTTTATGCTAACCTTTTTCTTGTCTTTCCCATGATCCACATGTTAATCCGAGCTTTTCCTCAATAACATTTTGACCTTTAAGTTTTTCTTGTTCAGAATTATCAGCAGAAAACAGCCCATTACTCCATTTATTGGTGTTAAATCCACCAATTATGCTTCTAGTTTGACCATCTATAAACTTCTGCATGAAATCAGTGGTGCATGTAGTTGGATATTGCCACAGCATAAGATATCAGAATACCACAATATGCAAATACTGTGAAAAGCACTTTGGTGCTCGCATGTTCCACAATGTCAAACATGATACAGCAGAAGATTACAGATAATCAGCGCAGTGTGCATTGCTATCCAAAAGTAGTAAATAAAGAACAAGAAGGGCATTGACTTGAGAGCAGAAGCAGGAGAGAGGTGTTATTGGGAGCAATTGCTAAGAAAAGGCACCAAAGAGAAGCAAAGGGAAGAGATGGCGAAGATGGAAAAAGAGAATGTGGTGCTTGTCATGATTGGACATCATATTCACAACAAAAAATTGAGTGAAAAACATAAAGGCATTGATTTGGTGAATTTACCTCACCAGATGTGACCCCACACTCATATTTGACGTAGGAAAAGCATGCATATGCCCAAATGGACATCTGAAACCAAATTTTGGCAAACTCCGATAATGCTAGTTGATCGTTCATACTGCTAACCACTAGTTAAAATTGATTAGGGTATGAGATAAACTCTTTAAGCATTCACAGATGATCACAACAAGAAAAGGATTAAATGTAGCGAGTATTTGAGCAACATATCAAATCAAAATGAGTAAGTCATCGCAAAGGCCATAACTACAACCAGTGAGTTTTGCTCCATCTTTTCAAGATCAAGGCAACCATTTTTATCAAGCCATATGCTTCATGAATGAAGACTTGCTCGTTCTTTTCCCAAAATTCCCATCCAACACTAAGCCATTGTCCCTAAGACTCTCTGAAACAATCTAAGCTCCACTTCTTAAAATTGATCGAACATATATCATTTGACATGCAGAAACCACATGTGTTTCTGTGTCCATCACTTCATCCTCGATTGGCTGGGCTTTCAAGCTTCGGCAATTTGCCAAGCAAAATCATTGCTGAGCCAACCATCCAAGAGATCCATACTTTGCTACCTAATAATGCAATTTCCAATCTTCAGTCACAAAATGACAACATACATCTCTCCCTGTCACACTCTCACTTTGCACATTCTGCACTTAGATAATGAATTGATGCAGTATTGAATCCACATATTAATTGAAGCCTTACAGCTGTTTGAGTTTATAAAATAAAAAATGCACTTATACAGCATCCACAAGATGCAAGAAAATTCTAAATAAGTCTTGGGGGATCTCTAGGCTTTCTGTTGCACATGCTCCTCACAAAGTGGTACAAATATGTGATGTTATTGTTTGATTGAGAATGGAATCACAACTGTTCTTGTCAGTGTATCACCCGCAGCAATGCTCATCCCTCTCCATACTTTAAGAATCCATTCTAAGATAATTTACAGAATTTGCAGTTCTTTCAAAAGAGGTAAATATCATAAATACTAGGCATATAACGATCATAAATAGAAAACTTAGAAGTGAATTTCAGATCAAGCAGCACGTCAACTTTCTACAGAAAGCTCTATCAGTTTCAATGCGAGCTTAACCTTCAGGCTTTATGACAGCATCTCATAACCTTCAGGCTTTATGACAGCATCTCAAAAATGGGAATAATTGCTCCAGCTATCATCCACATACGCTCAAAAAATTGCAATTTACCTCTGAACGAATAAAATCAAAATGATTGGATCAACTATTTACTGCTTCAGTGCAACAATTATAAAAGAGTAGCATTAAAGTTTCAGTGGTTAAAGTTCCCGAATAACCAACTCCATCTGCAGCAGCAACAGTAAACAGCGCGGATCTATAAAAGCAGGAAACCTCAATACAACACAGTACAACACTTCTGTACCAATTCGACTCTGAAAAACAAGAAATATATCAAGAAAACAAACAATTTTAGCATGCGATGAAACAGAGAGAGGTGGGGAATTGCATCAGGAGCACTAAAAGCACGATCAGAACACCCAATCAATGGATTTATCGTTTCCATCTCGAACATAGAACAAAATCGACAAACCTCCACATGAAACTCACGGGTGTCTTAATAACTAGGGCATCGGAGACATCGTCAGGGGTGATCCGGCGGCCGTCAGCAGCGGAGAACCGATGGTACTCATCGGGTGCCACGAACGGTGGCTTCGCCGAGGGGAACAGCGGGTGGCGCTTCAGCGGCTGGAAGATCTGCCCGGCCTGCTGCTGCGCCGACCGGTTCCCCGCTGGCCGGCCGCCAGACATCGAGCCCGCCGCGGGCAACGAAAGACAGCGAAACGGATGCCGACCTCGCAGTACAAAGATTGATACCAGAGGCGAAATCCGAGGCCAAGACCCTCGATTCAAAAAGGGGATCGGAGGGCGTGGCGGATCGAGGGCAAGATCGACGGGTCGGGTTGGCCACCGGCGGGGGATCGGCGGCCCAAGGGGCCGTGGAGGCTAGGGCTTAGGGGATTTGGGATCTGGGATTTTGGATTGGAGGGGAGGCGCAGAGGGAGGGTTAAAAAAGGGGAGAGCAGAAAACGAGGGAAGGGAGGGAAATTATAGCTTGGACTTCGGATGGATATGGAGGGAAGGCGAGAGTTGAGTGGAATTAAAAAAGGAAATATATAAAATAAAACGGGAAGAAATTAAGAAATTGCTGAGAAAACTTCCCCTGTATTTATTATACAGAAGCAAAAACTTGTATCAGCGTCACCAGTCCGACGGTTTAGTGACGCCCATTAGTTGCCGTTATAACTTAGAACATGTTATGTGCCGTTATGACGGTTTAAAAGAACCACCCTGTCATCATATTTTGTAGAATGAAGATAATAAGAGATAAATAATAGCCGCCATCTAACTACAATTTTTTTATCCAAACAGGGCAAGGATATAATAGCCACTACTTCGTAACTTAGCATTTATATTGTTTACTAGGTCAAAAATATTATTATGAGATTTAAAATTTTATATTAACTAAAAAAAAATTTAATAAAAAATAAGAGATATATTAAAATAATATTATTTTTATCATCAATTTTTTTAATTATTATAATGATGAATAATGATTGTTATGATTGTCTTATTTAGTTCAACTAATTCGAGCATATAATCATAATTTAATCACTATGATGGATGGTAATAATTCTCACGGAGATATCTAGTATTATGATAAATATGATGTTAGTGTCGATTTCTAAATTACTGATGTAAATCATCTTCATTGATCCAAAAAATAATAATAGATTAGAAAACTTATTAAAGTATGCTTCAATCAAACCATCTGTTGTTTAAGTTAAAAAGGATTTTATGGTAATATCGGAGAAGAATAGAGAATAAAATATAAAAGATAAGAGGAATGTGAGTCTTTATTATCATAACTTTAATGGAGAGATTCTTGGTTTATACATGGTCAATAGGATTTAGAATTTCTTGCAGATCATGTATCAACTACTAAAGATCATGTTGCAATGAATCAAGGTCATGTAATAACCACTAAAGAACTGTAACCATCAAAGATTATGCTACGATCCTTTCAAGTTAGATCATTCTACAACCTTCATGATAGCTATTTAATTGGACTATAAAATTTTACTTAATATGTAAAATAATAATGAAACTTCAAAGATCGATTATTTTTAATCTACTCAATTTAGCTTTAAGATCGATCGAAATTGACTTATGAAGAAGTTGCAGGATATATCCTAATCATCATATCAGCTTTAAGCTAATCACCACATCAGCGTTGAGCTGAATTAATTTGATTATAACCACATCATAAAGCTTATTTTCTACCACATCAAATAATAACCACCGATCATTATCAAACAAAATAGCAACAGAATGTTGGTTTTTATTCTAATAATTTATAAATATATATAATGAAAATAAGGGTTCTGGATTGTTATAACGGCCGTTGTTTTGGACATTGATCCGACCGTCCACATGTCTAACAGAGCGGCCGCTCTAATAAACGGAGTGCTGTGACCGTTACCAACTTTCGTAGCGAAGCGAAGTGTGGTTATACGGCGTTTTTGTCTGTGTGCAAGGCTCAAAAAAATGGTTTTTATTTTCTTTTTAATGTAATTTTTTTTCAATTTTTTAACACCGCGGTGTGTCCGGCCAGAGCTGGTGCCAACAGCTCGCGCTCGTTCGAATCGGCGATGCCCGCGCTTTTTGGCCGTCATCTCCTCGCGATTTTTTGGGAGGCAAACCCTAGCGGGCAAGGAGCGAGAGCCGTAGGATCTGGCGGGCGCGCTGCGAGTGGGAGGAGCGCCTTCCGGAGACTTTTCACCGATTGGTGTGACGACGTGTCGAGACACGTGACAGCGACCCTCTGTAAAGTAACAATGTCTTGGGTCTTTCCCCTCAAACAACCACCACGAGTCACCTGGTCAGTCGATGGAGAGGACGACGATCTTCAATATTAGAGCGCAGGTCTTTTGAAAATACGTGGGTACAAAATAATATCCCCGCCATTACAAAAACGAATGGATTCATGGCACTTACGTCACAATATGCCGCATCTTAACGCATACGAGCACCAGCCCTTGAAATACTTGATAACCACAGATGAATCCTTGAAGAGCATCCTTGTTAAATATCTTTAACCCCCAATTAATCCTTAAAAAGCATCCTTGTCACGTGTGTTGCCACTCGTAATTAAGGATATATTTGGTCCGTAATTAAAATCAGGATCAAAATAAAAATTAGAGTTCCTGTTCATGGTTGGAATTAGAAGCGAAAGCAAACTAAAATTTAAATTCTAAAAAAAAAAAAAAATTTTAGATAATAAAAATATTTTATTTTTTAAAAAATTGAAATAATAATAAAACTTTCTTTAACCAACCAGCTAAAACAGAAGATATTCATTCACATTCTCATTTTAATATCCAATTTCTCCCACCCAAACATGCCCCAAAGATTGTTATGAACACCAGTTGATTGAAATTGGAATTGATCGGTTGATGTTTTCGTGGAGATTCAATTTTCTAACAGAGCGGACAACCAACCCATTCAAGATGCATGCTGGTAGCCATGGAAATACCGACCAAGAACTCCGTAAGCAATCCACAAAGCATCTAAAAGACCAGGATTAGTAGAAGCTTATTATCTCCGCCAATCAATTAAAGCCAAACCTGATTTATTTGGTAAAGAGCACCGCACCGATCGCCACTGCGTCCCCTCGGTCTTGTGGTTTGCGATTGGTGCGGTACATGAAGGATGGTTGAGTGCTAGATTGGCTTTAAGCATTGCTGGAATGTCACGTCAGGCATGCATCCACTGCCATATCAGACATCTAATATTATTGGCCAAGTGGGTCCATACTGCGTGCTCTTGAACTGCGAACATGAGTAGCATGAATCATCCTAGGTCCTTTGATCTCACCTCCAGGAACAGTCCACTTGCATGGAGCTTGGAAGTATTCGTGTACAGCTCAAAGAACAGTAACCTTCTCAAAAGGTTCAGAATTATTTCATGCGAGAAAACAATGAAGCATCGCCTAATAGTATTACTGCAGCAACTTCCATACGGCTAAATTGGCATGCAATTGTTGTCGATACCTTACCAACTTTGCATGTGAAGTCTATGATAAGTTCCTTCCATGACTTGCCACAGACCCACGGGTAAAAGCGATAATGGGAAGGTTGGTGAGCATATAGTTGCTTGACAGTTTGGCTAACATCCAAATACTCTCTGAAATCACAACATTCTTAAAATTTGATAACCCTGTCGTGATGCCCTGCACCTCGGCTATCACCTCAAATCCAGAAGGAACAACTCTGTCGCACCAATCTTACTCATTGCTCTTGTAGTCAGAAAAATTCCACATCCAGCATCTGAATCACCCAATTAGCCTGTTGAAGAGCTTGCACACGGCTAACAGGATCTCGGTACCACCCGAGCATCAGAGGGAATCATTGCTTATAAACAGATCAATGAATCCAACATCTTTTGGCTAGTGTTGGTGAGGGTCAGAAGGGTACTACCGTCCCCATCTCCGAGTCCTGTGCTGAATCAAATCCATTGGTTTCTCACACTCAACAAGCCGGTCAGGAAGTGAACATGGAATGATACCCAAGCACACAAAGTCCAAAAGACTAAAACTCCCAAGTATATTTTATTCATCAAAAAATATTAATGGTAAATCCAGTATCAAGGACTC
This sequence comes from Cocos nucifera, assembly GCA_006176705.1. Classification (NCBI taxonomy): domain Eukaryota; kingdom Viridiplantae; phylum Streptophyta; class Magnoliopsida; order Arecales; family Arecaceae; genus Cocos; species Cocos nucifera. The sequence continues at coordinate 1,354,955 of QRFJ01000049.1, forward strand.
GAAAGGTTATGGCAAAGTTGGGCAAAGGGCACCATTAGCACAGAGACTACTTACAGCATCCTGCAGCAAAATGTACAGGCCAAGCAGAATCAACATCTCACTGGTAAAAACAGGGACTACAATGCATATTTAATTTCACTACTTTATACCGCATATTGGGAATGATAGCACTTTCTTCCACCACAAAATTCATTCAGATTTTGTAGGCTATAAATTGTCATATATGACAAAACCAATTGATCTATCAGGCCTAGACATCTTCATTATATTATAATCACTCGAAACAAAAAATGAAAATGACATCCTACTTAACCAAGTGAGCCAGATCTGGGTCATCCATGTCCAGATCCAGCCAGCCATAAAGCTGCATGTATTCAATATAATGGTCAGGGGGCTTTATAGCACGAGGATTCTTTGGGGCGAAACCATGAAGCCTTTGAACATCACGAGCAAGCCATCTAACAAAGGCTCGGTCCATTGGAGGCACGACCTTAACCCACATCTCCTCGTGCTCCTGCTTTGCAGGCTTATTCCCCATGTCAAATCGGAGAATTCTGATTGTGTCCTACCTGAATCTGAAAAGCCAGAGGATCAGATTTGTGATGTTGTGGCAAAAGGCACAAATAAGGATCAGTCTCATGAGAAACCATGCAAGAGAACCTTGAAGGGAATGCATTAAGTTGTTTTCAGAAAAAACATCAGTCGCATCTTAAGATGCCACATTAGATGCTAAAACAGACTTTGATCAAAATTGAGTGGTGTGCAATAGGAGTGCTGCTATTTTTTTCTGGGAAGTTAAGCTCCAAGGGCTATCACAAAACCGTAATATGTTACATTGCACATCAATATGCCATAACATTCTGCATCTTTTTCCCTTTTCGAAAAATTTCTAAAATTGCACATCATTTGCTTAGAAAAGCTACCTCCCATTGTACCCTTCATTATATACATACATACATACAAACATAATTATCCTCTTAGAGAGAGAAAGAGAGAGAAGGGAAGAGAAGAGAGGGGGGGTTGGGGTTCCTGAATATGTAGAGGATCCTCAAAATTTTGGCTTCACACTTAACTTAGACACAAACATGATCAGTACTACTTAATCTAGTTCTCGATATATGGATGTTCAGGACAACTTTTAACTAGAAGCAGTTCAAGGTTACAAGGAACACAGTGAGTGAGAACCAATAGGAGGAGATCATATCTGCAAAAATCATGTAGGCCTCTGCAACAGCTTTCTTTGGCTTCTAAACACCTTGAAGGTGTCATGAGACTTCTATTTCTCCAGCTAATTAGTCCAAGTCTGCATGCATTTGTGATGCATGCAACTGAACTGCTCCCCATATTGTTCAGATATTTTATATGTCTGAACCAAATACCCATTGTCCTCAAGCAAAGGAAGTACAGTCCAGGTCTGCACCTTTCTGTTTACATTTATTCCACGTTAAACCCCCTCCACATCCAAACATCTAACCTCCTGCATGAGGCCTTCATGCGTGTCTTGACTGGTTATTCATGACTAGAATCCTGCAGGTACTCCGTGCATGAGGGGGAAAACACATACTGCAGGAGTTGATTGGGAGCCTCATGAAATGCTTTAGGAGTCCAGTATGTGCTGGACTTCCCATAATTTTACTAAAGACATGGTGCAGGAGTTGATTGGGAGCCTCATGAAATGCTTTAGGAGTCCAGCATGTGCTGGACTTCCCATATTTTTACTAAAGACATGGTGCCATTTTTCAATGGGAAAGAACAAAGTCCAACATGCATGCTGCACTCAGCGACTTTCCCATTATACATAGAGTAGAAATTATCGATACAATAACCAAAAAGCACACAAATTGTACTATTATCTTGATTAAGAAAAAGTGAAAGAGAAAGAATAATCTCATTTGATCTTCCTTAAGCATGGAAATTCTCAATACCTGAATCCTTACATATTCTTCTAACATCCATGAACTCATCACCTTTTACACATCCTAAGGAACCCCCTACTCTTTTCCTGCATACATGCCCAATCATGATCACCTTCCTATGCACTAGATGACAGCATGAGAGAAAATTACCCAATGACTGATGAAAGAAAATTTTCAACCAACCACAAGAGGACATCACCCACCTTTCTTTAAGTTTACATTTCATGACTTGTTGCAGTCATTACCACCAAACTGATTTCATATAAGGAAAGCTGCACCATAACATCAACTAGAAGAATGAAAATTGGATTTATGTAGGTTCTCTATCCTACCCATTTCCTCTAAAATGATATGAAATTTGAATGGCATAGCAAATAATGTTAATCAAACACCGTCAAAGAGAATATGGTTGAACAAATGATTGAGGTGTAGACTTGCCAGTCTGCACATTTCGTGCCAATGCCAACATTCTGCATTGTTTTACTCTTGCATATCCGTGCAAGTCAGCATTTTTTATTTTTAACAGCCTTGCCTCCAAAAAGAAAGAAAGAAAGAAAGATTTTTCACAGCCTTATATTGTAATGGACTAATGGTCACTATGCCAATATCATTCAACTTTAGCAGCTTCCAATATGTTCCTAAATCCCATCAGAACGTTGCAGACTAATAACATCATGTCATGCCTAATTTCATCTTGTTTTACTTGGGTGTTCACACCAGCCTCTTGTTAAACAGTCGATACATTTACCCCTTTGCTTCATTCATACAACACACCATCTAAGCTCAATCCCTTTCATCAGTCACAGCCAAACTTCAATCTGTATGTGTGTGTGCGCGTGTGCACGCATGCGCCAACTTAATCATAGTACAGATATCAAGTCGACTTAATCATTTGCCATCAGCCTCAAATAAATTATTCTTTGTTATCATTTGTTGCATCTTTTGATGCTACTTGTATTTCTGATACTTTGTCACGATATTCATTCGTATTCTATCAGGGTCTTCCATCTTTTATTTATATCATTCAATAGAAACTCCAACAGCTCCCTCCACATACTTATTTCTCTAATCAGTCGTTACCATCCACCCATCTTGACATTCTTGTTTCATCATTCTTCGCGGCGCGCTTTGAACCTTAAAGACCACAGCTTCTACTAATTGACTTCACTCTTTTGGAAGGTATCAAGGTATCAAAAACACGAGCACGGAATTTTATTGGTCATCTCGTCGATTAGGGTTGCAACCTCGTGTTCGCCTATCATTCCCTAGCGGATTGCATCCCATGCTTTCGAGGGGGTAAAAAAAAAAAACAGAAAAAGAAAAAAATCCCACATAATAATCTTTAAAAGAAAAAACCAAAATAAACGATGATTATATTTACAGAGAAAGAGAGGTTAATCAAGAAAAGGAAGAAGAAGATTGCAAGTTTTTTTCTGACATCAATAAGCCATACAAAGAGTTGATAGCAATTGGGAAACCCGAATACTTTCGAATAATAGCGATTCCGGGACGAATTTAGGAAAAGAACGAGGAAAAAATGAAAAAGAAAAGAGGTTGCTTTAGAAGAACCGCACCTGCGATGCCGATGCCTCTCGGAGCGTTCGCGATTCCTCGGGGAAGTGCCGGAGATAAGATCAAGGTTCAGATGCGCCGCGGGTACGGGTTAGTCGTCCCGTCTCTCTCGGTCCCTTTAGGTTATATAATATTATTAGGTCTGCGAGTAATTCGCTGTACACCACGTGAAATTAACGTAAGGTACATTATATTCTTCTTAAATTTTTTAATTTAAATTTTTAAATAATATAAATATTTTTTATTTAAAAAATTATGATAATTTATACCTATAACTTATGATATATTGAAAATATATTATGATTTTTTTAAAAATAAAAAATCATGAAAGGAAAGAACATTTGCACAAAAAAATATTTTTAAAATAAAAAAATATATTTATAATATTATAAAAAGCAACGCAATGTATGTTATAATTTTTTTAAAAAAATATTTTTATTATTTAAATTTTAAATTAAAAAATAAAATTATAATATTTAATATGAGTTGAAAAATATGGTATGATTCAATAAAATGAGATGATGCACCGTTTGTGTACAAAATTTTTTTCTTGGATCCGCCGCTCTGCAGTAATTGAATCACGGTCGAACGCAGTAATGAACTGGCGGTTACTTCGAGCGGTTGACCCAACAGCTCGCCCAAAACTACTTTTATTATAGTTTTTCGATTGGAGTTGATAAGTGCGTCTTCCACGGTAACCAAAACCAAGCACGGCTACTCCAGATGAAAAATGCTATAACAAGCTATTCCTAAAGTAAAACCATCTTTTATATCCGCCTCTCTTGTCTACATAAATATTATCAATATTTTTTTATAAATTTAACAAAAAAGTCGTGATATGACTATTTAATACATAGACACTTCTATTTTTGCTTATCCTCAACCCAAACGTGATCAAAGAGAGGGAGAGGGGTTAAAAGGCTTATAGGCAACAACTCCAGAATACTTGGATATGCTAGCTAACCAAGTCTCTGTCGCGACCATAAGACTGCCATTGCTAAAAGACTAAGATGAAGGGTCAATCATTGAGTTATAATCAAATTTAGCTTGGGCGCACTCCAGTCATAGAGCATGGCGTTACTAGGATTTTTGATAGGAAAATATTTTCTACACCACATGATGTATCATGATTGACGCTCACACGAGTCAGCATGCAACATCCAAAAAATTTATTTTTTTACTTTTGGACCCATGTAGGTCTCGTGCAAGTGCTAATCACCATGCACGGTGCAGAAAGTATTATCCTTTTTGATATTTAATTGTTTGCAATGATGATAATGGGCTATTAGGCTGTAAAAAACAAAAGCTAACCATTTCGCTGAACAACAAGAAAAATAATGTTAACAAAATTTTTTTTTCCAATATATCAAAATTATTTATAATCTCATCTAATTATCCAAATCCAATAACAGTATAATTCATTATGCTTCCATCCTACTCTCTTTGCTAGCGGATTCTAATAATATAATTGGGTAAGCTTGCCTTTGGTGATTATTTTATTGAAAATTTATTGATTAAAATTATTATATCTGTTGCTGCAAGACTTCAGATGATCGAGAAGAAATCACTCTAGAGAGCTGGTTGGATAGGATTGATGCTTGTCATAGGACGATCTATAAAAGAAGTCTAAGAATCGGTGGGATACCCTTCGATTTAGGATCCTTCGATGCTTAAGTCAGCTAAAATTTTGAGAATAGATAGTAAAAACAGGGAGTTGAAAGACAAAATGAGAGGCTTTGGGTAGAAAGAGGGTTTGATTTTTCTTCAGTGGGAAAGTCGAGTGTTGATTTCAGCAGAGTTTTGATTTCCTGAATCTTAGATTTTCTGCTTACCTGGAGAAGTACCCTGCCCCTTTATTTATAGAGGAGATTGCTTAGGCCTTAAGGAGAGTTTGTTAGGCCATTAGTCTATTAAGGCCAGCTGGATGGCAGTCATTGATCGTTTTGCCTTGGTGGCAATTAATTGTAATACAACTGAAGGAGGGCCGCAGCTTAATTAGAGCACAAGTGGCACTTAGCTGGGTTTTAAAAGATGCGAAGGTCGGTGATTCATCGATCTGGTTAGCCTGGCGAGATCGGTATTCCATCAATCTTGACATCAATGGGTGAGTCACTGCTGTAAGATTGTGACATCAATATCTATCGATCTTAATCTATTGTGTAGGTCGGTATAGACCCGATTTTCTACGGATCTCAGTAGTCGCCAGCCTTCAAGTTTGCAAAATATTGATGTAATTATATTACTAAGTTGGTTAAATACCAATCTTGGGCCACGTTTGGCCTCTGCTTGCAGACGGTGGATTTTCGGTCTAAACCTTAATGTAGTCGGTATACTACCAATCTGGTCCTGATCACTTGATTAATCTGATAAGCCAGTTGTCAGTCTGGGTACCAAGTCGTTCATTTACCAACTTGGGGGCGGCACTTGTCATTTTTAGCGCTCACCTCGGGTGATAATCCTTCTAATGATGCCATGTGGCTAGCTAGCAGGGGTTATCCATACCAACAGTTGCCCCCTACTTTTCAGACTTGGAGTGAAAAATCTTTCATGAGAAGTGTGAAAAGTCATTTTTTCAAAAATAGCCACCGATCTCCTGCATTGAGAATCATGTCATATGGCCGTCAAATTTGATTTTTTTAATGATTTGAAGTGACAAAGTACCTTGATCACCGTACTCATCGTATCCGGCATTTAAGAAAGCGTAGAGGTGCAGAACCATCATTGGTTGCTCCACTGTGACTCAGGCGATGTGGGACACATGGCGTCCATCCGCGGGTTGGCTGAACCACCATACGGAACAGGCTTATATGGCTTGATCTGGACCAGTACATCTAAATAGATTTTCTGCAGCCTCTTTGGATGATTAATAGGTGGTTCAAATCCATCAGTTAGAGAATTAATCTAGGCCATCGCCTTCTCCTATATATAGGAGATCTATTTATTCTTTTTTCACTTTATGGTTCTGTTGGTGCGAAATCTGATTAACATCGGATTCAAGACTAGAGTCGAAGAAGATGAGGCCACCGTCGATGATCTATAAAATAAGTCTTGTCCAGAATCAGAGATGGTGGTTGAAGTTCGAAGGAGGTAGGCGCTAGTGGTGAAGAGCTTCAAGTTTCATCAATTTTAGAGGAGTTCAGACTCCTTCAGGATCGTCTATGCGTAAATGGGTTCATGCTGTGCAAATTGCTGGATCTGCGTAAGCGTGGAGGCCCTTCCAGGCGACTGCATAGAGTTTGGTTGAAAGAGGTTTGGAAGTCTACTGGAGAAATTCTGAAGAAAGTCCGCTACAAAAATCTGGAAGGAGGTCTGCTGGAAGGATTCAAAAGAAGTTTGACTAACGAAGAAGTTCGATTGAGGGTGAAGTTTGGAAGGAGTCTGACTGATGGAGGAGTTCGGCTGAAGGAGAAGTTTGGAAAACTCGCGATCGAGGAAGGTCAGCTGGAAGAATATCGAAAGAAGCCTGCCTGAGATGGAGAAGTCCGGCTGAAGAAATTCGGTTGATGGAGAAGTTGCGATTGAAGCTCTTCTGCGATTACAAGCTACATTTGGCTAAACATCAGGCTGAACTTTAATGGGAGCGGGGTTTACCACCAACAATAGTCCCCCTACTCTCGAGTTCAAAATTCAAGAAAGAAAGTAAAAAGATGACTGTCGAAGTTTTTTTCTGGGTTTTGCGCTCATTGGTCAAAGCATTTTGTCATTTTTCACACTGGCGCCAAAGTTTTTTTAACGACACTCAACTTGAAGAGACAGATTTTTGAAATTTCTATCAAAGCGCTGCTTGAGACACGATGCCATAAAGGCACTGCCCATCGCCATTCTTCTATCATGATGATTGGGACACGCGTCGCATGAAGAACGGTCGAGGGAGATCTGCAATCATGATAGTTTTGGGCCTTTTCTTGCTATTTAAGTCCTTCCCTTTCTGGTTCTTACCTTCCTTCCATCCGAGAGTTTTGATTTCTTCCTCTTATGGTTCTCGCCTTCCTTTCTGGTTACAAGCGTTCTCCCGCTTGGTCTTCGTTGTACTTATCATCTCTTTGCCCTTCTTGATCGACCTAGGTCAGTTTCGCCATCCTTCTTTTTTGTTACTCCCGCATCCTTTGCTTCTCGTTCTTTCAGTTTTGTTTAAGAAGTTTCTGCATCTTATTTTTTTTGATTTTGAGGACTTTTCTTGAATTTAGTTCAATCCAGATGGCCACCAAAACTTCTCAATCCGTTGGTTCATAGAGTTCATCCGATCCAGCCTTCCTAGACCCCATCCTCGTAGCAAAGGTTGGTCTTGAAAGTATGTCTCATCAATCCTTTGTTGGAAATATGTTCCAAAGCCAATCATCAGTCTGTTGATGGTTGTGCTACTTATTATACTTATATATAAATTTTTAAATAATAAAAATTATTTTGATATTTTTCATCATAAATTCTATTGTCTTCCAATGAACTCCTGTATTGTGATGAAGTCCTTAGAACTATCTAGATTTGACAAAGAAGAATTTATCATTTAGTCCTTAAATTGTTAACGATCAAAAAATACGTTGTTACTTAGGACAACAATGTTTATCGAGTATAGGTCGTTGTGTGCCATATAGGTTGGTTGTTCTCGTAACCAAGGAGTATTAAGACACTAATATGGCATGCATGTGAGATGTATGGATACATCTACAATGAATGTGATCAACTCCAGAGCTTTTCTTCTATCAAGATTAGCTCCGAAGGATATGGATATAAGTGTTCCTTAGATCTGAGACTACCATGGTGACTTGAAAGTAACTCACTGTATTTAGATATCGGACTATCTAAATTTTTAATTCAGTGACGAAAGGCTACTGGGTGCAGTCAAGTACTTGACTTATCGATGTGTGAGTCAAGATGGGATTGACCCCTCCAAGTATTGGAGTAAGTGCATCGTTGTATTTTAATTTAGCAAATTCTCGATCGAGATAGTCCATATGATGGACGCTAAATTTTGAAATATACTGTAGATGAATTTTAGGATTAATAGTAAACTCTAAATCATTCTTTGAGCATCGAGGTCAATAGGATGAATTATATAGTAACCATATTCCACAAGTTAGTCATTGTTGCATTACGATTTTTTAACCTATCCGAACGTCAGATATCATTACTAGATGGTCATATCGATTGGTACAGAAAATTAATTTTTATGCTATCGACTTAGGATTTGAACCTATAGGGTCATACACATAAGGAGTTCCTACCTGATCTAATGGCTGATCATAAGTCTTGATGATCTAGGATACTGTGGTTAAGTATCCCACTGGATTGAGACTCTGAGTCCTACTCATCTAAGACTCTCTGATCAGGAGTCCCACTAGTCTAGGACTCTAAGATCGTGAGTTTCATTCATTTGGAATATCGAGTTTAAGAGTCCCACTGGATTGGGACTCTTCAGGAGTTTCATGTTGATGGAACTCTATTGCTCGATAGTCTATCTAATTTGGACTCAGATATTTTTAAAGAATTAATTAGTAATTCAATTATTGATTAGCTTAATTTGATGGAGTGGTGAGGATTCGATCTAGTTCAATTGAATTTGATTCGATTGGATTTGATCCGATCAAGTCATGAGATGACCTAATCGCTATGGGAGTTTTGACCCTGATTTGATCAAGACCTGAATCTAATTAATTTTTAATTTGATTAAGATTTTATTAGATTAGGCTAAGTCTAATTTGGTTAGATTTAACCTAATCTAATTGAGTCTAGATTAATTGGTTTGGTTGAAACCGGTTAGGACCAAGTCAAATAAAATTTGAATTCAAACTCTCCCATGCGCCCACCATTTTTTACTTTTTCACTCTTGTTCTATGCCCAAAATTTTTATACATCACTTTTCTCTCACCCAGAAGGTTTCTGCACCCCCTCTCTTATCTACTTTTGATCTGGTCCAAGGGTTGGATCGGTTCAAAGTAAGTTGAGTTTTGAATTCAACTCAGTTTGTTAGAGGTTGGAACCAATCGAACCTTATCTGCTTTCTACACCCTCCCTTTCATTTATCGAATACTTTTTGGAGAAATCAAAATGTGCACAAGCAGAAGGAGAGTCCTTCTGCGTGTTAAATACATGGGAGGGGGCGTTGGATAAGGATAAGAGGCTCACTTAATTTTTGAAATTAAGTAGTGGTTAAAACATCCCAACCACTCGACCCTTATCTCTTTCCATGCACTTTTCCCATGGTATTTATGTCAATAAATTATTAGAATTTTTGTGCATGTAAAAGAAGGGTTTGGCATTATGTGGTAAAATTTTTAAAGTGATTGGGTATTAGTTTTGAGCGAAAAAAATCTCAGAGTAAAAGTGAGCAGGGTCCTATAGCACTTCACTTTTCCCTCATGCCTCTCTTCTCTTCTGATTTTCTCCTCTAAGCATATCTAATTTTTATATATGATCTAAATAGGATTTATAGATCTAAAAGTCATCTTTCCACAAAAACTTATTTCATAGAAAAACTCTATACAAAGAGGGCATGATAGGATTTTTAGTGTGTCATTATTTTTGGGCCGAGTGAAACCCTAGTTTTGGGAATCTAGGTTCGGGTGGATAGATCGAGTGCTGTGACCATCGGATTGCCACCAAATTTGAAACACCTCTTTATCATCTTCCAATATTTATATTTTGATTTTTTGAAGTATCTAAAAAATTAAAAAGTATATGATTAATCGGATCAATCGTGATTAGCCGTCGAAGGCCCCGATGAGGAGCTAGCACTCTAGTAGAGTTGGTAGGGCTCAGGAGCTCCGTATGGACCATCCTAGAGGCCGAATGAGTGTGCGGCTATAGTGTAACACCACAACTTTTTTTGGTGAATTTAGATCATAGAGATCAGCTATCCATTAAAAGATATCAAGTTTTGAACTTGTATTGGTCAGCAGATTCGATTTGCTGATCGAATGCATTTTATTTTTCTATCACATATTAGCATATTTAGATCCTAAGTAGAGTTTATTTGATATGATCAATGTATGCATAGTATTAATTTTATATTAATATTTACTTTTGTTATTATTTTATTCAAAAAAGTTTGAAAATTGCATGCTTAAATCCTGCGCAATTTTCTTCAATTGGTATCAGAGCAAGTTCGCTAAACATGATATGCTTGTATATTTTAAATTGATAATTTAGATTTGATCTAAACATTAATCTAATAATCTAATTAATTAGATCTAAAAATTAAAATCAAGATCACATGGACTGCAGGTTGTCTTGCTGTAGGGTTTATCCCCTATAGTAAAAAGGTTGTCCTAGTACATTGCTGATCTATATCATTAATCATAAAATCTTAGATTTGATCTAATATTTTTATGAACTAATTATATTAGGCTTTAATCTTATTTATGATCATGAATACATAATTAGATAAAGTTTGATTCATGATTTAGAATTATGTAGTATACATAGTTTCAGATTATACCCTACAACTAGTATTATTTATGAATTGAATCGATTCAATTTTAAAGTGAGTCGACTCAATTGATGAATAATACTAAGTTATAAAAAATCTTTCAAAAATTTAAAAAATATTTTTAAAATATCAAAACCTAATCCACAGCCCATAAACTTAATTAAATATTAAGTATAATGATTTAGTGTTTAGAATTATGAATTAAGACTCTAAGTTATTAATCATAAAATGTGGGTTATTGGGTTAGTTGAATTAGATCCATAAATTGGGTTAGACCTAAGGTTAGTTAAAGAGTGGACTAAATTAGAGTAATTGATCAAATCTAATTAAATGTTAATTTAGATTAGGTCAAGGACTCTATAGACTCAATTATAATAGTTGTAGTTGGTCAAGTCTATGCCTTTAACGAGGATCAAATGGACTTGATTCATGGCTATGTGGTCGAACATAAAATTACTAGATTGGTCGAATTAAAACTAATAAATCGGATGGTGTCTAAGGTAAGTTTGGCAATTTGATCAATGATTTTTAATTGGGAGCTACTCGCACTGATTCAGTCTTTGATGAGTTAATAGCATATTCCTTCCACTGATCTCACTTACCTGGCCATCCTGGTGAGTTAGATTTTGATTAGATCACTTGGTGATTTAGGCTCACCCATGTTAATTAGGTAAATTAGTCTGACTGATTTAGATGCTCCTAATGCCAACTTAGATTAGATCCTTTTTTATCCAACTTGGTGAAGTCAGAGGGAGGATCAAAATTGGTTCACTTTTCTTAAATATGTTAACTAAATTCTTTAAAATTATTAGATCCTTAAAAATAAAATAGTTATATAGATAACTAAATCATAGCCTCCCATTAAGTTGAGTGATAATAGATTCATTAATTTGATAATCACTGGAGGTCCAAAGGCCTGGTGCTTATTGACTAATAAAATTATTATTCATAAAATGATGATTTGGTTAAGTCTTTCTAATGGTAGTTAGGTTGGCCGACCAAAGTCGGGTCTGATTATTTATTGATTAGATAAGACCAAATATGGTCATATTAATGGTTGGATCTAACTGAACTTTTTCAGTAGAGGCCAAAGCCTACTGATTAGGTCTCTATGGTAAAATTGATATTACCAAAAATTATTTAGAGAAATAATTGATTTTAAATCTACCCATAGGTACACATGGGTTGACCAACCAAAGTTGGGCTCATGTGTAGTCTATGTGGATTCTAGTACCCACTAAGAAATTAAAGTAATTCCTCGAATTGGAGGTAGAGGCTATCAATTCGTATAAAATAGTAAGAGAACCTTTAGACTAAAATCCAAGTCTTTAGGATAATTGATTCATATACTAATTAGATTTGATTTTTCTTATTATATAGAAATGGCCACTAACCTATCGCTCTGATCATTATTAGATAATGATAAATTAATGGGATCCAACTATGATAGCTGGTATCATAAGTTAAAAATCATCCTGGAGTATGAGTGGATTCTTTATGTCGTAACGGATCCTGCACCTGAGAAGCCAGCTCCGAATACTAAGAGAGCGGTTCGAGAACTTATCAAAAATAGCTCAATGATCGCACTACCATTCGATATATAATGCTAGTGGCAATAAACGATGAGTTTAGCTGCAGGTTTGAAAATGTCCTGCCATAGGAGATGCTTCAAATGTTGAACAACTTCTTTGGCACATTGGACGATGTTGAAAGACAAAATAAGTTATGTCATTTTCAATGCTCGAATGAGAGATGGGGCCTCAATCACTGATCATGTATTGTATATGATCGAGATGATTGAATGCCTTAGCAAGTTGGACTTTCTCCTGCACGAGTAGCTCGGTAAGGATGCGATCCTTAATTCTATGTCCAAGTCCTTCCTCCTCTTCCTAACTCATTTAAGAATGACAAAGCCTGCAGTCAACTACTATAGATTGTTGGAGTTGCTGTAGAACTTTGAGAAGGATCACCAACTTCATAAGAAGACGGTGAATGTAGTGGGAGGGTCTTCTTTTGATCATCGATCCTTTAAGAAAGGAAAGAAGAACAAAAAGAAGAAGAACAAGAAGGTACAGCCAAATACCAGGATGACTGCACAGGGTCGGACCAAGAAGCGTAAGTCCAACCAGAGCTAGGCAGAATGCTTTTTCTACAAGAAGTAGAGGTACTGAAAGAGAAAATATCCTCTGTACATTGCCTTCCTAGATCAGAATAGATCGAGGAAGAAGCAAATGGTTGCTGGGCAAGATAATTATATGATAATATCTTACAATTTTTTCTTATTTGATTCTACTGCTTGGGTATTAGATATTGGAAGCCCTTATCATATTTATAATTTTATGAAGAGCTTGCAGGTCAGTTGGAGATTTGATCAAGATGAGAGGTTCTTGAACGTTGGAGATGGAAGACAAGTTTTAATTCTAGCTTTAGAAATCATGAACCTTGTAATCAATTCAAATAAAGTTATTCTTAATGAATGTCATTATTGTTCAACTTTCTTATTGAATGTCATTTCTGTAGGCCTTTTGGCTATAAATGCTTTTGAAATATCAATAAATTTTTTTTTATAATGTCATTTTGAATGATGTTATAATTTTGATTGGATAATTGAATAATAAAATTTATTTACTTTCTGTGCCTGTTAACATGGTTCAATCATTCGGTAAATATCTTAGAATTAGTGATATGTCTTATGTCTACCTTTGGCACTATAGGCTAGGTCATATTAGCAAGAATAGAATTAACATGTTAGCTTAAGAAGAAATTCTTGAGGTTAGTGATTATGAATCACTTCCGATCTGTGAGTTCTATCTTCTTGGTAAGATGACCAAGTCATCTTTTACTGAAAAAAATAAACAAGCCACTAAACTCCTGAGTCTAGTACATTCAGATATATGTGAACCCATGAGTTCAAGTATCAGAGGTAGATATTTCTACTTCATAACCTTCATAAATGATCTATCGAGATATGGGTACGTCTATTTAATGAAGCATAAGTCGGAGTCATTTGAAATATTCAAACTATTTCGAAATGAGATAGAAAAGCAAACTGAGAAGAGTATTAAAACTCTTCAGTCTGATCGAGGGGGTGAGTACCTTTCCAATAAATTTCTGACATATCTTAGAGAGAATGAAATTCTCTCTCAATAGACCCCTCTTGGAATACCACAACATAATGGTGTATCTGAAAGAAGAAATCGGATCCTATTGGATATGGTTCGATCCATGATGGAGTTTTGTTGGTTTGTCGATCTTCCTATGGGGATATGTGCTCGAGTCAACTTGTTACATTCTAAATAGGATTTTGAGTAAATCTATTAATAAAACACCATATGAGATATGGAAAGGGTGTAAGCCAATGCTTTCACACCTTAGGATTTGGGGATGTCCGGCTTATATCAAACGTTTAATGACAGATAAGCTTGGACCTAAGTCTAATAAGTGTAGTTTTATAGGTTACCCAAAAGAAACCAAAGGATACTACTTCTATCTTACTGATGAGCAAAAAGTGTTTGTCAGCCTTAAGGCAGTCTTTTTAAAAAAGAAGTTCCTTGGTGAAGGAACTAATGCCTTTATGGTCGAACTTAATGAAGTACGATAGATGGAAGAATAGACACAAGTTGTTGAATCTAAGCTAGATCTGATTAGATCAGATCTAGAACCCATTGTAGATGCATCCTTAAGGCAATCTGATAGAGTACCCCATCAATCGGACAGATACTATGATTTTTTGATCTGAAATGGGGATCCTATCGAACTCGATGAGAACGATCAAGATCCAATCACCTATATGAATGCAATGCAGAGATCTGACTCTGAGAAATGGCTTGAGGTCATGAAATCTAAAATGAAATCCATGAAGGTCAACAATGTATGGATATTGGTTGACCCATCCAAAGAAATAAAATTCATAGGGTATAAGTGGGTCTTCAAAAGGAAAAGGGATGCAGACAGAAAGATGGAGACCTATAAAGTCCATCTGGTTGCCAAAAAATATCATCGATGTTATAGTATTGACTATGACGAGACGTTCTCTCCTGTGGTAATGCTCAAATTTATTCAAATTATGCTTGCTATCGCTGTCCATCTAGATTATAAAATCTGGCAGATGGATGTGAAAATAACTTTTCTAAATGGAGAGCTGGATGAAGAGGTGTATATGATACAATCGAAAGAATTCACATCCATAGATGAGTCTAAGGTGTGTAAGCTTCAAAGGTCCATTTATGGACTTAAGCAGGCATCTCAGAGCTAGAACATATGATTTGATAAAATAATTAAAATGTATGGCTTCATTAAGAATGAAGAGGAACCCTGCATATATAAGTGGGCGAATAGTTCAGCAATAGTATTCCTAGTATTGTATGTGGATGATATTCTCTTAATCGAGAATGATGTCCCTATATTATAAGAAATAAAGATTTGGCTGTCATCATAGTTCTCCATGAAAGATCTGGGAAAAGCTTCCTACATCTTAGGGATGAAAATCTATAGAAATAGATTTAAAAGATTGCTTAGATTATCCCAGTCTGCATACATTGACACTATGCTGAAATGATTCAGCATGGAGAATTTCAAGAAAGGCTATCTATCGATAGGCCATGAAATTTCTCTTTCAAAGAGGGATTGTCCGACAATACCTCTAGAAAGAGAGCATATGAATAGAATACCATATGCTTCGGCAGTGTATTCTATCATGTACGCCATGACATGTACACGACCAGATGTGACATACTCATTAGAGGTAGTGAGTAGAAACCAATTTGATCCAGAAAAGAACCACTAGAAGGTTGTTAAAACCATCATGAAGTATTTAAGAAATATTAAGAACTAGTGGCTTGTATATGGTGAATCGGATTTGAAACTGATGGAGTTCACAGACTCTAATTTTCAGTCTGATCATGATGATAGCAGGAGTGTGTCGGGATATATATTCATCCTTAATGGTGGGGCTGTCTACTGGAAGAGTTTCAAGCAGCACACTATGATCGATTCAGTTTATGAGGCAGAGTATGTCACTGCATCAGATGCTGTCAAAGAAGTGATGTGGCTAAGAAAATTCATCACCAAGCTTGGAGTAGTATCCTTCCTTGATGGTCTAGTTTTGCTCAATTATGATAGCTCTTAAGCCATTGCTCAGGCAAAGGAACCTATGGCACACCAACGGACGAAGCATAATTTGCGCCGCTTCCATCTTGTCCAAAAAATTATGGATCAAGGTGATGTTGATCTTCAGAAGATCGACAGAAAGAAAAATCTGACCGAACCATTCACTAAAGCTATTACGGAGAAGGAGTTCAATAACCTCAAGTCGAAGATAGGTATTAGATACTGCATCGATTGGCTTTAGTCCAAGTGGGAGATTGTTGGAAATATGTTCCAAAGCCAATCGTTAGTCTGTTGATGGTTATACTACTTATTATACTTATATATGAATTATCAAATAATAAAAGTTATTTTGGCATTTTTCATTATAATTTTTGTTGTCTTCTAATAAACTTCTGTGTTATAATGAAGTCCTTAGGACTATCTAGATTTGACAAAAGAGAATTTGTTATTTAGTTCTTAAATTATTCACAACCAAAAGATACGTTATTACTTAGAATGACAATATTTATCGAGTATAGGTCATTGTGTGCCATATAGGTTGGTTATCCTCATAATCAAGGAGTGTTGAGACACTGGCATGGCATGCAAGTGAGATGTATGGATACATCTATACTGAACGTAACCAACTCTAGAGCTTTTCTTCTATCAAGATTAGCTCCGAAGGATATGGGTATGAGTGTCCCTTAGACCTGAGACCACCATGGTGACTTACAAGCAACTTATTATACTTAGGTACTGGACTATCTAAATTTTTAATTCAGTGACGAAAGGCTACTAAGTACAGTCAAGTACTTGGCTTGTTGGTGTGTGAGTCAAAATAGGATTGACCCCTCCAAGTGTTAGAGCAAGTGCATCGCTGTATTTCAATTTAGCAAATTCTCGATCGAGATAGTCTATATGATGGATGCTAAATTTTGAAATATACTGCAGATGAATTTTAGGATTGACAGTAAATCCTAAATCATTCTTTGAGCATCGAGATCGAGGGGATGAATTATACGGTAACTATCTTCCACAGGTTCATCATTGTTGCGTTGTGATTTTTTGACCTATCCAGACGTCAAGTATCATTGCTAGATGGTCATATTGATTAGTATAGAAAATTAATTTCTGTGCTACCAGCTTAGGATTTGAACTTATGGGGTCACACACATAAGAAGTTTCTACCTGATCTGATGGCTGATTATGAGTCTTGATGACCTAGGACACTATGGTCAAGAGTCCTACTAGACTAAAATTTTGTGACCAAGAGTTCTACTGGACTGAGACTCTAAGTTCTACTCATCTAAGATTCTCTGATCAAGAGTTTTACTGGTCTGGAACTCTAAGATTGTGAGCTCCATTCGTTTGGAACATCGGGTTCAAGAGTCCCATTGGATTGGGACTCTTCAAGAGTTTTATGTTGATGGGACTCTATTGTCCGATAGCCCATCCGATTTAGACTCAAATATTTTTGAACGATTAATTAGCAATTCAACTACTGATTAGCTCAATTTGATTGAGCGATGAGGATTCGATCTAGTCTGATTGAATTGATTCGATTAGGTTTGATCCAATTAGGTCATGAGATGACCTAATCGCTATGAGAGTTTTGACTCTGATTTGATCAGGATCTGAATCTAATTAATTTTTAATTTGATTAAAATTTTATTGAATTAGTCTAAGCCTAATTTGGTTGGGTTTAACCTGATCTAGTTAGGTCTAGATTAATTAATTTGGTTGAAATCAATTAGGACCAGGTTAAATAAAGTTTAAATTCAAACTCTCCCATGCGCCCACCATTTTTGACTTTTCCACTCTTGTTCCACATCCAAAATTTTTGTACATCACTTTTCTCTCACCCAAAAGGTTTTTGCGCTCCTCTCTTATCTACTTTTGACCCGGTCTAAGGGTTGGACTAGTTCAAAGTAAGTTGAGTTTTGAATTCAACTCAGTTTGTTCGAGGTTGGAACCAATCCAACCTTATCTGCTTCCCACACCCTTCCTTTTATTTATCAAATATTTTTTGGAGAAATCAAAATGTGCATACGTAGAAGGAGAGTCCTTCTACATATTAAACATATGGGAGGGGTCGTTCGATAAGGATAAGAGGCTTACTTGATTTTTGAAATCAAGTGAGTGGTTAAAACCTCCCAACCACTCGACCCTTATCTCTTTCCATGCGCTTTTCTCATGGTATTCACGTCAATAAATTATGAAATTTTTTTTGCATGCACTAGAAGGGGTCTGGATTACATGGATAAGAGTTTAGAGTAATTGGGCATTAGTTTTGGGTAAAAAAAATCTTGGAGTGAAGGTGAGTAGGGTCCTGTAGCACTTTATTTTTTCCTCATGCCTTTCTTCTCTTCTGATTTTCATCTCTAAGGATACCCAATTTTTAGATATAATCTAAATAGGGTTTATAGATCTAAAAGTAATATTTTCATAAAAACTTATTTCATAGAAAAAAATCCATACAGAGAGTATGTGATAGAATTTTTAGTGTGTCAGGGTTTTTGAACTGAGTGAAACCCTAGTTTTGGAAATCTGAGTTCGGATGGAGAGATCGAGTGTTGTGAGCATTGGATCACCACCAAATTTGAAACACCTTTTTATCATCCTCCAATATTTATATTTTAATTTTTTAGAGTATCCAAAAAATTAGAAAATATATGATCAATCAGATCGATCATAATCAGCCGTCGAAGGCCCCGACGAAGAGCTAGCACTCTGATGGAGTTGGTTGAGATCAGGAGCTTCGTGTGGACCATCCATAGAAGTCGGATGAGTGTGCATCTACAACATAATGCCATATCTTCTTTCAATAGATTTAGATCATGGAGATCAGCTATCTGCGAAATGTTATCGAGTTCTAAACTTATATCGATCAACAGATTTGATTTGCTGATCGAATGCATTTTATTTTTCTATCATATATTAGCATATTTAGATCCTAAGTAGGGTTTATTTGATATGATCAATGCATGTATAGTATTAATTTTAAATTAATATTTATTTTTTTTATTATTTTATTTAAAAAAGTTTTGAAAATGCATGCTTAAATCCTACGTGATTTCCTTCATCCTTCGCACTAGATATCATTTCTTGTGCCCTGACCTCAAACGACCTTTCCTTAATTAGGATTCAATATGAAATCCCTCTGGAGTATGACCTTGAACTTTCCAAATCAGGTGATCATGCAAGTTCCCCTCCGACTAGCTAATTTTATTTATATTTAGAAGCTCTGCACGCCGAACTTCGACTTCCACTCCCCCTTTTCGTGGTTGCTATTTTTTGCTTTCTGAACATTTTTCCTGCCTCCATAGCACCAAATTTCTTTAGGTTCATGATAGGATTTCTTTCTCTTTGCCATCTAATCAAGGTCCATCCGACTGTCTCACTCTTTAGGAATTTCTGCACCTTCAAACGTCATCTTTCCGCAAAGGACTGATGGTACTTCTTTCCTCAGTTCGGTAAGAAGGGATTACTGAAAGGTGCCCCTTCTTTCATTCACAACTAGAAAAAAAAATATTTTTTCGTGCACTATCTGATCTTACTATTAGATCTTCCTCCTTGGGGTCACATTAGGGAGTCAGTTCATCGAGCTCCTAGCTTAGACAGAGTCGACCTTGATTCCTCTAATAAACTTAAAACATACCAAGCTCCTCTTCTTCTCGATCTTCTAAAAGAATAGATCTTATTCAACCTAGGTTTGAGTTTCCTCGATCCTACTGGTATATTTTTCTACCTTTTGAATTCTTCGTATAGTTTCACATATATGTACAGTCACTGATCGTGATTTCTTTTCTATTATAGAAATGGATATTGAAGCTGCCGAAATGCTCACCAAGGAGCTTTACGCCCAGAAGAGGAAAGAAAAAGTGCCAGATGATAGCTCGAAGAGGACGAAGGTTGGCGCTCCAAGCTTCCCAGCCCCTACCGTCATTGTCGCTGCTTTCGAGGTTGCCATCGGTGCCAAGGTTGCCCCAATTGCCGAGGTCGGCATCGTTGGTGCGGATTTCATGCCTCCTGCATCCTTGGGCCCTTCAAGTGAAGATCAAGCTCTAGAGCTTCCTGCTGAGGAAGAGATGGGGGGAGGAAAAAAGAAAAGAAAAACTATCGCAAAGATGCTCCGCAAGGCTCGTCCTGATAAGTGAAGCGATGACGCGAATTAGAAGAAGACCCTTTCGATGACCCGGGGATCGTCCGAGATTTAACCGACAAATTTGCTATACCGAAGGTGGTGGATCGCATGGCCGACCTTGACCTCCGGCAGCTCATTTGGGGTTCTCTTAAGACCATCCTCAAGGTGATCGCTCCGTTGCTAAACTTTTTTTCTCCTCTTATGCTCTTTTCTTCTCTTCTTCTTTTTTTTAACATCAACTGTCTATTGCAGTTGGATCACCAAATACTCATCCTTAACAAGAGCGCACGTCGTCAGGAGGCGGAAGCATGGAAGGTCCAGGAGGATCTTCAAACCGAGGTCGATCGTCTTTAGGAAAAGACCATCGAGGTTGAACATCTTGCAGAGGAGAAGGCAGCAGAAATTGAGAGTCTCCAGGGCATACTTCGAAAAGAGGAGTTCATCTCAGTCAGACTTAAGGCTGCACTGGTCCTGGAGGAGGAGAAGAAGGAAGTCGAGATTAAAGTCGTCGAATTAGAAGCCTGAATGGCAAAGTTGATCTCGGAGGCGATGACCCGGGCCGTGGAAGAGTTCAAGGCCTCTTCCGAAATGAAGAATCTAAACATCGAATTTGGCCAGCAGACATTCATTAAGGACTTTGAGCTTTGCGAAGGCAGGGTGGCCCAGAGGTTCCTCGATTTCAACCATGGATTTCTAGAGGAGGAGGAGAACGATGTAGAAGCGGGACCATCTGATGCTGCAGTCAATCCTTCCTCCATCGAGCATGCTTCTAGTCCATTCGAACCTACCATGGAGGTGCCTAAACCAGTTCAAGAATTTGAGATAGCCGAGAGTGCTCCAACTTCGTCTGTTGCCATCCCTCCTAAGGTTGAAATTCTCGAGTAGTTATATATTTTTCTTCTTCTTTTTTTATTTTATACTCAAAATTTTTGATTAAATGAAAGTGAATTTTTTTATTGTCTATACCTTTTAGCATTTTTCATACTTCGAATACAGTCCTCTGTCAATGCTAATCTACTATCTCAAGGGGTTCTCCTGAAACTTTTGATAAAAAGCTTGAGGAAGAAAGTCCATCATCTGAAGAAGAAGTTGAAAAAGATGGAGGACGACCTTCAAGCTTCACAGAAGAATGCTTTGGAGGTGACCAAAGAGGTCACTCGCCTGCAAAACTTGCACATGAAGGACTCCGCAAGTTTTAGCATTTGGAAGGAAAGCTTTGAGAGGGAGCTGGTTGAACTCCAGAAGAATGCAAGTGACAAATCCTGGGCATTGACGATGAAGGTTGGCTCCCTCGAGACTCAACTCAAGATGACAAAGGAGAAGATTCAACTTCTAGAGGAAAGCTCATCATGGTCCTCTGACAAGATGCGATTCAAGTAGAACTGGTCGACGAGGTTCTCCACACTTCAAAAGCAGCTGTATGATGCTGAGCTCACATATGAGATTTATCGATTGGGCTGAAGTGATAGGATATCCAAGCTAGAACAAAAGCTTCGTGCCTCCAATGATGAAGTAGCCCAGTTCTAGCTACGACTTGATGATGGCTTTCAGGCTAGTACAAGCAGGGAGGCCAAGGAGATCACCTCCTTGAAGAGGACTGTTGGTGAACTCTTGGAGTTGGTCGGTGCGGAAAAGGCTGAGGTATAGCGGTTGAAGCTCGAGTTGACTTATGAGCGTCAGGCCACCAAGAATGCGGAGGCTGAGTTCGAGCTCCTAAGGGGGAGGCTACGAGAGTTTGAGGAAAACTACCATCGAGCCGATGGGATATTCCATGATAACATGATGAGATGAAGGGAGCTCGAGGAGGAGGTCGATCATCTAAAGGAATCTTTGGTAATGGCTACCAATCCAAAGTCTGAAAAGTTTGACCCTTCCTAGGATTTCGATGGCCTTTCTCTCCCCCTTCTTTTTTTTTTAGTACAATCAATCTTGTCGATCTATATTTTGCTTGTAATGAACTTATTTTTGTAATGAAATGGTACCTTTTTTATTATTTTTATTTCGCATGAATTCGAAACTTGCTCGTGGCTCTACTTTTTTTACTTTATTTTTCTTTACATTGTCTTCTAATGAAGTGATTATTGTGGATGCCTATCCAAGATCTTTTTTGTAGATCCAAGAGTGATTTTCCTTCTTGCATCTCATACGGTCGAGTAATTGTAGGAGAAATACATGTAAGGATCAGTGACATGATTTCTTCCTTCTTTTTGCTTTAGGTTGGGGGTTCATTTGGGACCACTGGATGGGCCCTCCTTCCTTTCTTTTTTTCTTGGCTTAGGTTAGCAAGGCCTTCGACTTTGCTCATGTTAGGACGAGGTCTTCCTCCTATTTATAACAGGACTATAGGAGCACAAAAGGGCTATTGAAGGAGCCTCTCTTCGCGTCCCAACTTAAGTAATCGAGATCTTCGCTTTAGTTCAATGTTAGGACAAGTTTCTTCTTCTATTTCTAATAGGACTATAGGGACATAAAAGAACCGTTGAAATGATCTCTTCCTGCATCCCAACTTAAGTAATCGAGGTCTTCACTTTAGCTTAATGTTAGGATGAGGTTCTCCTCTTGTTCTTAACAGGGCTATAGGGACACAAAAGGACCGTTGAAAGAGTCTCTCCCCGCATTCGGACTTAAGTAATCGAGGTCTTCACTTTAGCTCAATGTTAGGATGAGGTTTTCTTCCTATTCCTTAATAGAACTATAAGGGCACAAAAAAGCCATTGAAAGGGTCTCTTTCCGCATCCCGGCTTAAGTAACCGAGGTCTTCGCTTTAGCTCAATGTTAGGACGAGGTTCTCCTTCTGTTCCTAACAGGGCTAACTTCATTTAATAACAAAGTTCGAAAGGCTATTTTCTATCATCATAGTTTTGCATCAAGATCAAAAATATTAAAATAAAAAGATTTTATTGAAATGAGATTATTGATAGTACATATGCAAGTTCTCTGAGCTCTATGGGCGTGGGAGATCGGTGCCTCCGAGCTTCTTCATGTAGTAAGTTTCAAGCTGGACGATCTCTTTAACTTTATAAGGATCTTTTCAGTTTGGGATGAGCTTCCCTTAGTTTTGAGGTTGTAAAATGGCTGCTCATCGAAGTACCAAGTCCCCCACTTTGAATATTTTGCCTTTGACTCTGGAGTTATAGTAGCGGATCACTCTTCGTCTATAAGCAGCCATCCAAATTTGGGCTTCTTCTTATTTTTCCTCCAACAGATCGAGGTTTGCTTTGAGGTTCTACGAATTGCATTGCTCGCTGAAGGCTACAATCTATGCCGATGGCAGCTTGATCTCTATCAAGATGATTGCTTCTATTTCGAAAGCTAGAGCGAATGATGTTTCTCTAGTTGGCAGCTTCTGGATAGTTCGGTATGCCCATAGGACATGATAAAGCTCGTCCACCCAAGTCCTCCTTGCTCTTTCAAGCCTTATCCTGATGCTTTGCAATAAGATTATGTTTGTTACTTCTGCTTCATCATTCGCTTGCGGATAAGCTACTGATGTGAAGTTGTGGGAGATGTTCAGAACTCAGTGAACTTCTTCCCAATAAATTATCGTCCATTGTCTGTAATAAGGGTTTGAGGTAGGCCAAATCTATAAACAATCAACTTCCAAATAAAATCTTGTACTTTGGCTTCAGTAATATTTGTCAGGGGTTCGGTCTCGATCCATTTGGTGAAGTAGTCGATCGCAACCACGAGAAACTTTCATTGTCTAGGTGTCGTCGAAAAGAGGCCAAGTATATCCATTCTCCATTGTAAAAAGGGCTAATGGACGTTTAGTAGGATAAGCTTGGAGGTCAGCTATCTTTGTATATTTGCATTCTTTTGATAGCGGTCGTAGTTTCTAATATATTCAATGCAATCATGGTGCATAGTAGACCAATAATAATCTTGCCGAAGCAGCTTATGAGACAAGGATCTGGTGCCCAGATAGTTTTCACAGATTTCTTCATACACCTTTCATGCAAAATCGGCCTCGAAAGATCGAAGATATCTTAAAAACGACAAAGAATATGATCTCTTATATAGTTTATCTTCGTAAAGTACATATCGAAAGACTTGGTTTCTCAACTTCTGAGCTTTCTTTGGATCGTGAGGGAGAGTTCCACCTTTGAAATAAGCAGTCAACGGATCAATCTAGCAGGGCTCATGGTCAATCTGCATAGCAGTAAGTGGCTCTTCCGACCTGGGACATTTCAGTACTTCAAAGTATACTTCCTTCGGAAGTTCATTGGGAGCAAGTTAAAGAAAAATTCTAATTTTTCGAGGTTAGATTATTTCAGATCTGATTGGATCGAGAGAAATATTTTAAATTTTTTTTCTTAGATCCTAATCAGATTTGATATTTTTCAGATCTAATTTTATGATTTGATAATCAAAAAAATTAAATTAAAGTAAATCTAAATTAATTTTACCTTGATTCTGGGTAATCTAATTACCCATTGATGATATGCTGATTGTCTGAGGTTTTGGATCTAGCCATGCAAGCGTCTGGCCTCTATCGGTATCCACTCAGACTGGATCTGGAGATCTTCTTCTTCTCTTTTTTTCTCCAAAAATTAGATTTGGATCTGATTTGAAGGATCTTCAAAACTTCTTTCGAAGATCTGCTATCATCTCAGCAGTAGTACTGCCTTCTTCCTTTTTCGTCGGTCTTTTCTTGCTTGAATCGCACTAATCTGAAGGCCCAACTTTCTTGGACGTGGAGAGGAGAGAGGTGATCAGAAAGATGGCATGGAGGAGGGAGAGGGACAGCCTTGGGGCATGGGTAGGAGAGAAGTCTATTAAAAGTGGGCGCAGATAGATCTTTATATAGACCCTACTGCGCCATGCAGTGCCACATAACCCCAGCCAATCACATTGCTTCATTTAATCAGATCTAAATCTGATTAGTGGGATGACATCACCTGATCCAATCAAATGAGAAATCCATAGATTCATCCTAAGGTGGTGCCTAAAATTGATCAAAGTCTATAGGTGAGGGTCACCTAGTTTGAATCCAAGAAGCAACCTAGAGTTCCATTCGTATGGGACTCCAGGCATTCCTATCCATGAGCGCACGCCATCCTAGGCGTGCGCCCTCCTTTCTTGCCTAATTTTCAGTAAGGGGACAAGCCCCTATCTGCTCTCCAATAAGTGCATGACACATGGGCAGATGTCTAAGGGTCAAAGGTCAATGTTTGACCAAAATCAAAGGATAAGAATTAGCAGATGACAAAAAATGATAGGTATTATCTTAAATTTATCTCATAAATTAAGACAACCCTTTTTTAATCTGGACAAGCTCCAGTCAGACCATATGAAGGCCTCTGATTGAGCACAAACTCCATTTGGCTCAGTCGAGACAACTTATTTATGATAGAAAAAGAAGAACGTTAGGTTCAATCGAGTGCTAGCACGATTTTCTTGAACCTAATTGAATCTCATTCAGATCAATTGAACTAGGATTAGTTCAATTGATGATCACCAGATTCAAACCCTTGTTTGTGTGACCCAGTTAGGTTCAGTTCTATATGGTAATGGGATATGTCATGATCTCTATCATCGACATCATCGAAACTCCTTTCGATGGATCAGAACTCTTCTGATTCGAACAGCTAGAATGATCGATCATCTAAATCATTCTAATTGCTCCCAAAATCCACCAGTGACACCTAGCAGTATATGGTGGCAACCCATCAGAGCTGAATGCGAACCTCTTGGTGCAGCTACCTGTGTGATTAAGTTCTTCTATCTTGAGCCCCGATCAGATTAGGGTTAAGGTGAACTCGTCAAACCCTAGTTTCTGTCATATGATGTAATCATTCGATTCAAGTCCAATGTGAAAACCTAAATAGAAACTCTTTCTATTATTTCACTCTGCCATGGCCATGGACTTCTGGACTTGATTCTCATGATCATCATAGGGCTGCTCCTCTACCACCGAGGTAGATAGATTCCATCTTGATGCCATCCAGTTCCTACAATGAACATGCTATAGCCAACATACACCTCAGGGTTCCATATGGCTAGGAGACCGAGTAATGGTGTAGTCAAACTATAACACCCTCAAGGTGAACTACCGATGCACCTCAGGTCAAAGAACCAGACACACTACTGCAGCATCGAGTCAGTCATTGACGAGAAGGTAGACTCCCTAATGACTACTCGAGATGGTCACGCTCAGTGCCCTCATTCTCTAACGAGTACCTGTACTCTCGCTCTGGTGTCTCCACACCATAGACTCAAGACTCATCTACTAAAGAGAAGCGATTGTACACCAACCTTCCGGATCAATCACCATCCTCATGATGATCCTATGGTCGAGAGCATTTTATGAGTTAATAATGATTATTCATGTCTTAAATTTTCAACTCTTGAAAATATGAATTATCATTACCATTAACTCAAAGGATGTATCACAGACACTAAATACACATATGTGATAGAAAATAACCCATTTTATTGATTTTAGTCAAAATTATAATTTTGCCCCTAGAAGTGTATTACAAGTGTCAGCCAATTCTGGCTTCTAGGGCACATATATCTAACAATCTCCCACTTGTCCTAAAGCCAATTGGCTACAAGTCTAAGTCCCATCTTCTCAAGGTGGGCTTCGATCTTCTGCTGGCCCAACGGCTTTGTAAGTGGGTCTGCCACATTATCTGCGGAGTTGACTCTCTTGACCTCGACGTAACCCTTCTCGAGGTAATCGCGGATGAGGTGGTATCGCCGCTCAATGTGCTTGGATTTCTGGTGAGACCTCGGCTCCTTAGCAAGGGCTATGGCACCATTGTTGTCGCAGTATAGAGGAATGGCATCTGATGGCATTACTCCAATTTCTGCAGCAAACTTCTTGTACCAGAATGCTTCCTTCGCAGCCTCTGATGCAGCGATATATTCTGCTTCCATGGTGGAATCTGCTATCACTGTTTGCTTGGAACTCTTCCAGCTGACAGCACCACCATTGCACATAAACAGACTCCCAGATGTCGACTTTCGATCATCTATATCGGACATGAAATCCGAGTCTGTGTATCCCTGGACTTGGAGTTCTCCATTACCAAAGACCAACATCATATCCTTAGTTCTTCTCAAGTACTTAAGGATACATTTCACAGAAGTCCAGTGTTCTTCACCTGGATTTGACTGATATCTGCTTGTGACACTCACAGCATGGGCTATATCAGGTCGTGTACATAGCATGGCATACATGAGGCTCCCTATTGCAGAAGCATAAGGGATCTTGCTCATGCGTTCTATTTCCTCAGGTGTGCTGGGGCACATCTTCTTGGAAAGATGAATACCATGTCTGAAGGGTATTAATCCCCTCTTAGAGTTTTCCATACTAAACCTCTTTAGTACTTTCTCTATGTACATCTTCTGTGAAAGTCCTAGCATCCTATTCGGTCTATCCCTATAGACCTTAATTCCTAGAATAAAGGATGCTTCACCTAGGTCTTTCATGGAGAATTTCTTGGACAACCATAATTTTGACTGTTGTCAACATGGGAATATCATTTCCCAATAAGGAGGATGTCATCCACGTACAATACGAGGAAGACAACAGCGCTCCCACTGATCTTTTTGAAACACACATGGTTCCTCTTCATTTTTGATGAAACCAAACTTTTTGATCACATCATTAAAATGAGTGTTCCAAGCTTCGAGATGCTTGCTTAAGTCCATATATGGACCTTTGCAGCTTGCAAACCTTGTGATCAGTATCACTGGATGTGAAACCTAGTGGCTGTTCCATATAGATATCTTCCTCAAGATATCCATTTAAGAATGTCGTTTTCACGTCCATTTGCCATATTTCATAATCGAAATAGGCTGCAACGGCAAGCAATGTGTGGATGGATTTTAGCATAGCTACTGAGGAAAAGGTATCCTGATAGTCAATGCCTTCACGTGTTGACTATAACCTTTTGCCACTAGTCTAGCCTTGAATGTCTCCACATTTTCCCATCTGCACCAATCTTTCTCTTGAAGATCCATTTACACCCAATAGGTACTATACCTTCTGGTGGATCTACCAAGGTCCAGACTTGGTTTGAGTGCATCGAGTCAATTTCTGACTGCATTGCCTCTAGCCATTTCTCGGAGTCGATATCTGATATTGCCTCGTTGTAGGTTTTGGGATCATCACCATGAGCACCATTTTGACCTACGAGGAAACATTTTTCCTCTACTTTCCTCTGAAATAATACCTAAGTATCTTTCAGGAGGATGGAAAACTCTTTTCGATCTATGAGGTGGAGGAGGTAGTGTTATTATTGGCTCAACCTGATTTGGTTCCAATTGGTCCTTAGCTCGTTGTACTTGTGAGACTTTCTCATCAAGCTTAATCTACTTTCCAATGCCACCTATCTTGAATAAACTATTTTTCAAGAAAAAGATGGCATGTCGACTCACAATCACATTATGGTCTTTTGAAATGTAGAAATAGTATCCTAATGACTCTTTAGGATATCCTATGAATCGAGCTCTAAAGGACCTAAACTCTAACTTGTCCGCTTGTTGTCTTTTGACATGAGCCGGACAACCCCAAATTCTGAGATGACTCAGACTTGGTTTCTTACCATGCCATATCTCATACGGTGTGGTAGGAATGATTTAGAGAAGGAACCCTATTCAGTAAGATAATATTGAAGTTAACAATGAATGTCCCCAAAAAAAATCAGGAGAGGTCTGTGAAGCTCATCATGGATCGGACCATATCTAATAGGGTCCGATTTCCTCCATTCTGAAATCCTTGTTGAGTTGAGGTGTTCCTGGTGGAGTCCATTGAGAGACTATGCCATTTTTCTTGAGATAGTCTCAGGAATTTCCCGGACTAAGGTATTCACCTCCTCGATCTGATCGAAGAACCTTTAATGGGATTTTTCAGTTTACTTTTCTACTTTCATGTCTGAATTCTTTGAACTTTTCAAAGACTTCAGACTTGTATGTCTCATAAGATACACATACCCATACCTAGATAGATCATCGGTAAAGGATAATGAAGTAGACAAAAGTTGCCTCTAGTCGGCACATCAAATGGGCCGCACACATCAGTATGTACTAGGGCAAGGAGATCTGTGGCCCTTTCCCCATGTCCTACAAAAGGGAGTTTAGTCATTTTGCCTTAAAGACAAGGATTCATAAATTGGAATATGACTCAAAAGTCAATGGACTCAATAGCCCAATTTTCTCCAATTTGTTAATCCTATCTTCTACTATATGACCTAATCTCAGGTGCCATAGATACTCTATCATTTAGGACTATCCCTAGGATATTTTGATTTTATGGCATTCACATTTTTGCTCGATAGTTAAAAATAGATACATCAACATGTAACTGATAAAGACCATTGATAAGGAAATCATTTGCAATTTTATTTCTTTCATAAAGAATGTTACAATGATCCTTAAGAAAATTAATTACATAGCCTTCTAATGCAAGGCAAGAAATAAAAATCAAATTTCTGCTTGCTGCAAGCACATAATAACAATCTTTTAATACTAAGTCTAAACCAAATGGTAGTCGAAGAGGGTATGTTCCCACGGCCATGGTAGTAACTCTTGCTCCATTTTTGACATGCAGGATCATCTCACCATCCCTTAGCCTCCTGCTATCCTCAAGACCCTGCATAGAAGTGCATAAGTGAGCACTAGAACTAGAATCAAGCACCTAACTGGATGTAGAAGAAACCTAAAGTTAGACTCAATAACGAGCATACTTTCAAAAGGACCTGCCTCCTTTTTCTTTAGGATGGCCAGGTAAGTAGGACAGTTTTGCTTTCAATGGCCATCATTGTTGCAATGGAAATACTTTTCTTTGTCAACGGCCTTCTTCTTAGCTCTGTCTTTTTTTTCTTTTCTCCTTCCACCTTCTACTTTTTCACAGACTTCTTCTTCTTTACAAAAGACTTTCTCTTGAAAGAAATTCATTCCATAGCAAATACTGAGCCTTTAGAATCTTTTATGGAAAGCTCAACGGTAAGCAGCATGTCCATAAGTTTGGCCAAGAAATTTTTGAAGTTTATGCATATGGTAGTTCATGATGAACTGCCCATATGCATCAATCAAGGATTGTAGAATTATATCATTCTATGCAGATCCAAGTTCAACCTTCACACCGAGCTTCTCAAGCTCTTCCATGTCCTTGATCATCATCAGACAAGTGATCTTGGACTGACTATGCCCATCATGCATTTTAGCCTTGAACAATCGTTTAGTGACTTGATACTTGGCTGCGTGACTCTGTTCACCAAACATCTCTTATAGGTGAGCCAACATTTAGTGAGCAATCATGATATCTCCATGTTGGCACTAAAGTTCATCAGACATCGAGCCCAACATGTAAGTATCTGGACTTTATTATCATCATCTGTCCACCATTTATCTAGAGACGCTCTCTGCTTCAAGTGGAATGGATGGAGCTGGTAAGGTGGGAGGGTTCCTGATCCAATACAATGAGTTAACTTCTCAGAATCTAAAATAATTTTAAAGTTTCAGAGCCAATCCTTGTAATTTGGTTCGATCAGTCTATGGGTGTCCAGGATTCGTGCTAGTGGGTTGGATGAAGACATTTTTTTGTAGAAAGTCAAAATTTTTAGTTAGATACTGTAATTAAGATTTAACTAATTTATTTAAAAATTTTATTTTTAAATAAATTAGCTTTCACTATTTTCTCGGATCCCTACACTTTCTCTGTAGAGATGTAAAAATTTTTATGATTATTGATTTCTAGTGGGTGGTGCAGTCCCACCAACTGACTCATCACCTCACCTAACAGTTATTGGTGATGGGTTAGCCAATGAGTGAACAACTCTTGTTTAATGATTCTCTAATCATGATGCACCCAATCTTGATCTCTAATTCATGAATCTCATCGTGTCCAAAATATTGATCCACTCCTTAGTTAAATCAAACTCATCATTTGCATAGATTGGATTCCTAATTGATTCTCTCATCGTATCCGAAATATTGAGCCTAATCCATCCTTCAGTTGTAGCATCCAATGCCTAATAGACATGGTTGCATCTTTCCGATGCAACTGAGCCACTATAACCAGTCGAGAATAATCAACCCCGGAAAGGGCCCGCACATCTACAACGGTGGATGACCTTAGACTTAATCTTTTCTTAGGAAGATTTGATTTAGGTCTCATTAAACTAGACTTGACATAGTCATAACCATTATGACTAACTTAGTGACATAGGTTAGCTTGGATTATTGGCCACCTCAGATCAAAACTGAGTCAACAAACATGGCCAGGTAAGTAAGACTGATGGAAAGGATATGCTATTAACTCGACAAGAATGCATTCGAGTCGAGTAGCTTCCAATTAAAAATCAGTCGATCGTATCTGCCAAACTTATCTTAGACATCAAATTATTGAGCCAGAACCAATCGGATTAGCCTACAATCCAGACTCTAACCACTGAGCCTAATTAGGTCTTAGCTTAATCGATCACTCACATGACTCAATCTTGATCCAGACTTAATCCTATTAGGCTGGTCAATTTAAGCATTGTTGATCCCATCTAACCAACTCTTGATTCGATTTAATCAATCGCTAGACATAATTAAGCTACCCAAACCCGAATCCAATTTTATGAACATGTCTTAGATCTGAAAATTTTTAATTTTAGACCTAATATATTTCATATTCTTAATTCTTAATAAAGTTTAGGGTTCAAAAATAAAACATGCAAATAAGATCCTAGGATTTTAGGATCTAGGGTTTTGCCGAAAGTAAGTTTTCAAGATTAAGGATGAACGTGCAATATCCCTACACATTATAAGAACACCCCATCGAATGGAAGGAGAGGGTCTTTAAGCCCTGCTTTATTTTTATGATCGGACGGCCAAGGGGAACGTCTTAATCAAAAATACAACTAATCTACAAAAACTAATTAGACCTAAGCATATATCACATATAAGAAAATTGATCTAATTAAAATATATTTTGCATACATCTCATATATCATGCATGCATATTTTTTAGATCTAAATTATCTCATAATTATCTAAAAAATTAAATTTAAATTTTATTTTATCAAATAAAATTTAATTTAGATCCTATTGTAGAACTATTCTACAACTAGTCTAAACATGCAACTATCATATCTCATATGAATAATTAAATTAAATTTATTTCTTTTTTAGATATGATTATAATATTTATAAGATCAAAAAATAATAAATAAATAGATCTAAAAATTATATTTAATTAAATAAAAATTATGATTATGCTAGACTATACATAGAATAATTCTATTCCTAGTCTAGTTATGTATCTCATACATATTAGATCTAGATTAATTAATTTTAATTTTTTAATTTTTTAATTTTAGATCTAATCATATCTCATATGATATCTAAAATCTTAAATTTATTAGATTAAATCAAATCTAAATAAATTTTATAAGAATCTAGCTCTGATATCAGTTGAAGAAAAATCCTGATTTTCTGAGATCAGATTCGTTCAGATCTGATTGAATCGAGAGGCATATTTCAAAAATTTTCTCTTAATATTTTTCAGATTTAATTTTATGATTTGATAATAAAAAAAATTAAATTAAATTAAATCTAAATTAATTTTATCTTGATTCTGCATAATCTAATTATCCGTTGATGATCTGCTGATTGTCTGAGGTTCTGGATCTAGCCACGCAAGTGCCTGGTCTCTATCGATATCCACTTGGACTGGATCTGGAGATCTTCTTCTTTTCTTTCTTTTTTTCAAAAATCAAATCTAGATTTGATTTGAAGGATGTTTGAAATTTCTTCAAAGATCTGCTATCGTCTCTGATGCATGGTAATTTATAGCTATGGCAAGTGCACCAGTCGATCAAGTAATAAAGTGAATGAGTAGAGTATCATCCCTAGAGGATTAAAAAATAAGTACTAAAAAGCTCTTTCGTATGCTTTATTTAGAAGATCGATTTATGAGAATAAGAAATTAAAGAATAAAATAAAAAAAAATAATTAAATTTTTTTTTAAAAAAATAGAGAGAGTGTAAATTATTAGGATTTTAAACTTAAGAGCATAGGATTACTAAGGCAATCGGTTCACCAACTCAGTCAATTCAATATTCAGATTTTTACATTAATTTTATTTCATGTGACGGTGGAGTCTCTTAATTTATTCACTATCCTTTGGTCCAGGCATAGCAAAACTATAAATATTTATTAATTACCCTTTAGTCCAGGTGTAATTTAAATAAATATTAATGTATTAAATTTTGTAAAACCCTCTAATTAAAATACGTTGCGTCCAAAGCGCACTAAAATTTCTGCATGCATATGAATTCTAATTTGATTCATAATACAATGTATATAATCAAGAAACAATAATATAGATGTACTTGATCCATAACATCTATGTTCATCAGATCAATTAGAAGATGGCTAGTAATCTAAAAGCATTAAGATCAGATTTATATACTCCTCATGAATAAAATTTAAAAATAATCATACTGAATATTGCATCAAAAGAGTGGCTACACCTTAGTCTTAGTAAAAAAATTTAGTTCATGGTAACAAGTTCAAAAACAGCAAATAAAATAAAAAGCATAGAGAAATTAGACTGTTTGATTGCTGAAATTGATTATCCGTTGCTCTTGGCATGGAGAACTTGGCGAAGAAGAAGACGCCCCTTGATCGATGTCTTGATTGTCGAAAAAAAATCAAAAATTCTTTCTTATTTCTCACAAATCACTCTTCTCTTTCTACCTCTCTCCTCTCTTTCTTTTTGTTTTTCTTTTTCTGACTTCTCTCTCTCTTTCTCTCTGTCTCTCTTTGTCTCTCTGTCCATCTCTCTCTCTTTCTCTCTCTCTCTCTCTCTTTCTCTCTCTCTCTCTCTGATTTTTTTTTTACGATAATAGTAGGTTTTTTTATAGATGAAGAGTTTGATTTTTCCCCAAAATTATCAAAAATTAGGTTTAAGACTCCCAAAACAACTCAAATTAAGATCTGGATTATTCTGCCCATTAGATGTTGATCAAACGGTCCAAAAACCACTTAAAATTTTTTTAAAATAATCCAGATCAAGTCGAATTTCATATCAACCATTGGATCAATCGTTGGATTGAATCTGGGCCGTCCAATCACGTAGAAAGAAGCCTTCTGATCTTTAGTTTAACGTCAGGATGAATCTCAGCCGTTGGATCTCGACCGGGAGCTGCGGATGCCGTCCATCAACGCATTCATTTCGACCGTTCGATCGAGTTTCAGTGAATGCCGCCCGTTGGATCAACCAAAATTCCTAAATTGCCCTCCATAGATCATGCGCGAGCTCGATCTTGCGTAGACTGCCGCATTCTTCAGCCAATCAGAGCGCACTTTTTGCTGTGAAATTCCCAAAATATCCTTCAGATGGTCCATCGTGCGCTGCAAAAAATGCTGACATCATCCTGACGTCAGCATTGCGTCGGTGGGTCGGTTAGCTATTGCGATCGAATCGGGCCGAACCACTGAACCGATCTGATCCGAACCATTTTTTTTTTTTTGAAATTCAACTCTAGGCTCGTTTGAAGTCCGTTTTGCCTAAAATTTATTTCATCTGAATTAGAAAAATAAGATCTTCACATTGGTGGCCTTCTTTTCTGTATAAGATTAATAAAAATATCAATTTTTAAAAAAATAGATTAATTTATTTTATAATTTAATACTTTTATTAGTATATTTTTATCACTTATCACACCTCCCAACTTAGTCATTGCTAGTCCCTTAGCAATGTTTTATTTAATACCATATTTTAATAAGATTATCTATCATAAAGATAAAATCTAGAACTAAAGATCAAAAAGTTTAGAAAATACTGCTAACTAAGCATTAAGCTTCATAAGCAAATTTTTCAGTCAATATAATTAAAAAATTTCTTAGAGTACATCAAAGATCTATAGCACCTGTGTTCATGATGACTAACTTTAGCATTTCAATATTAAATTAAAAGAACAAAAGTATCTTCTCTTATCATCTATTTTGGTCAATTTTCTATACATTCTCAATTTTATACTCATGAATTAAGGTAGCTTTCACACTGCCTTTCTTCTTTTTTTTTTTTTTTTTTGTGCTGAGCATCCTGGCCTTCTCTTCACCATTTTACGTGAATTTCCACACTTGACCTAGGTGCAGAGATCCAGTTACTAGGCTTTGGGCAATCCACATATACTCTATCTTTTGCACTTTATTTATAGGCAGGTAGCTCTTTTCTTAAATTCAAATTTTTTTGATTAGAATGTATATTAATGACTAATTTTTAGTGATAATTAAATCCTCAGTTGGTCTTATAATCAATACCTACTTTGCCTTGTTAGTGTGCATGTGCAATTAAAAGTGCTAATAATCTTTTAATGACCTAAGTAGGCTGCTAAAAGTTGACCAAATAATCTACTTCTTTAACTTGTTACATTCATTAGCAAATAATTCTATCTTTTATCACTTATCCTAGTCTATCTTGCTCAAGATTTTCTTCTTGACACATGATTTTTTTTTTTTTAAATTTATTCTATATTGTTTTAAAGGAGAAAGAAAAATAAATTATGCAATAAAGGATAGGAAGGAATACACCTGATTTTTTTCAATTTGGTTCTTTGGAGCTTTGAAATTTTGCTTGAGTTCTCATTGATTTTTCTGCAAAATTGAAAATACACACCAGAGCAGTAAAAGAGCAACAATAAATTACTAAAAAATAAAAGAAAAAAAAATGATCAAAACTAAAAAGAAAAGAAACAACCTATCTAGTAGTTCTGATTTATAGTCTTCAGCTTGACTTTCTTTGAGTTCTAAAGTGGATCAATTCGGTGCCACTTTAATTGGAATACTTTCATGTTTGATTGAGTCCTCTTTCAATTTGACATTACTCACTTTTATAGTCTCAAACCTATTTTCTACAGAATTCTCATATAATGGAATTGTCAATAATATCAATTAGAAAATAAGTTTGATTATCATCAGTTTGTTTAGTATCTTTAAAAACATTAAAAGTAACTTGTTCATCTTGGACTCTAAGAATTAATTTTCTTTGTTGAACATCTATTAAAGCTCCTCCAGTAGCTAAAAAGGATCTTCCTAAAATAAGGGGTACATCATAATCTTCTTCCATATCAAGAACAATACAATCAACAGGGAAAATAAACTTGTTTACCTTTACCAAGACATCCTCCACTATACCTCTTGGATATTTAATGGATCTATCGACTAATTGAAAAGTAATAATGGTAGGCTTTGATTCTCCTAAACCCAGCTTCCTGAAAATAAAAAAAGGTATGAGATTTATGCTTACTCCTAAATCATGTAAAACTTTATCAAAACTACAATCACCAATAATGCAGGGGATAGTAAAACTCTTTGAATCTTTTAGCTTATATGGTAATTTATTTTGAAGTATTGCTGAGTATTCTTCATTCAAATTTATTCTCTCATGCTTCTTCAATTTTTTCTTATTTGTTAAAATTTGTTTGAGAAACTTGGCATACCTGGGCATTTGAGTAATAGCATCTACAAAAGAAATATTAATATATAAATTTTTTAGAATTTTGAAAAAGTTAGAAAATTTCTTATCTGGAGGCTATAATTATCTCTTTGGGAATGGTAGTGGCGGCACATAGGACTTCACATTTGGATCAGCAAACCGTATACCTGGAGATCGTCCATCTACTAGTTATTTTGGTGACTGATGAATTTTAGTTGATGGTTCTTTATTTATAGTTGGCTCTTCAGTCTCATTCTTCTGATGTGGCTCCTCCCGCTTTGTACCACTTCTTAGGATGATAGTATTGACTTGCTCTCTTGAATTTGTCTCCATATTGCTTGGCAAGGATCCTTGAGGTCTCTCGGAGATTATCTTAGCCATTTGACCTATTTGCATCTCCAAGTTTCGAATTGTTGCTGTTTGGTCCTATCTAAGTTTGGCTTCCAAATTTTTTATAGTTGCTTCTTGGTTTTGCATAAATTTGACCATCAGCTCTTCCATGTTGGACTTCTTTTTAGGTACTTAGAATCCCGGGGGTGGCTGTTGTGCTACATTTTGATTTCTCCATGAGAAATTTGGGTGCTGCCTCCACCCTTGATTGTATGTGTTGGAGTAGGGATTGTTTTGTTGCAGTTTGAAAAAATTACCAATATAATTAGCTGTATCAGTTGTTTTAGCAAAAGGATTATCTGTCTGGTAATTGCTCGTATCGTGTCCTCCACACAGGTCATAAATAATGCTCTGAACATGCATAGCTCTTCCCTTTAAATTGTTGACTTCGGCTTTAAGGGCTACAATTTCAGCTAGTAAGGTTGGCACGCAATCTACTTCTTGCACAGTTGCTAGTCTTTTTGGCATATGCGCTCTGTCTGCCATTGATAGCTATTTGATATCATCTTATCGATCAGATCGAAGGCTTCTTCCTTCATTTTTCATTTAATGGTTCCTCTTGCTGCTGCATCAATCATAGAACGATTAGTAGGAGATAAATCATTATAGAAAGTTTATACCTAAAGCCATACGGATAGTTGATGATGTGGACATCTCCTCAGCAGTTCCTTAAAATGCTCCCAAGCCTCATATAGTGTCTCCATGTCCATCTGCATAAAGGAAGTAATATCGTTGTGCATCTTGGCAGTCTTGAAAGGTGGAAAGTACTTGGCTAAGAATTTTTGGGCTAGGACATCCCAAGTTGTAATAGAACCTGTAAGAAGAAAATGAAGCCAACTCTTAGCTTTGTCCCATAAAGAGAAAGAAAATAACCTTAATCTAATAGCATCATCCGACACCCCATTAATTTTAAACGTATCACAAAGTTCAAGAAAATTAGAAATATGGGCATTCGGATCATCATGCACGTGTCCACTGAATTGGATAGTTGATTGAATCATCTGAATCATCGTTGATTTTATTTTGAAGTTGTTTGCTCGTACAGGCGGTCTCCTGATGCTTGAAGTTGCATCGACTATAGATGGTATGATGTAATCATTTAATGGATGATGTACTGATCGAATAGCTTCATGTTATCCTTCAGTCGCCATATCCAATCCTAGATTGATATCGTTAGAATCTTCAACTACCATGTTTCTTTCTTGTTGTAGTCTTCTAATGGTCCTTTCAATTTTTGGATCTAATGGTAGTAAGTTACTATGTCCAGTATGTATCATGCAATAAAAAAAATATATATATATATATATTAAAATAATAAAAATTAAAAATAAATTTCTAAAGTAAAGCTAGGATCAAAATTTTAATATTGTTTTAGACATAATCCCCGGCAACGACGCCAAAAACTTGATGCATGCTAATTTATAGCTATGGCAAGTGCACCAGTCGATCAAATAATAAAGTGAATGAGTAGAGTATCATCCCTAGAGGATTGAAAAATAAGTACTGAAAAGCTCTTTCCTATGCTTTATTTAGAAGATCGATTTATGAGAATAAGAAATTAAAGAATAAAATAAAAAAAATAATTAAAATTTTTTTAAAAAAAAAGAGAGAGTGTAAATTATTAGGATTTTAAACTCAAGAGCAATGGATTACTAAGGCAATCGATTCACCAACTCAGTCAATACAATATTCAGATTTTTAGATTAATTTTATTTCATATGACGGTGGAGTCTCCTAATTTATTCACTACCCTTTGGTCCAGGCATAGCAAAATTATTAATATTTATTAATTATCCTTTGGTCCAGGTGTAATTTAAATAAATATTAATGCATTAAGTTTTGTGAAACCCTCTAATTAAAATACGCTGCATCCAAAGCGCACTAAAATTTCCGCATGCATATGAATTCTAATTTGATTCATAATATAAGGTATATAATCAAGAAGCAATAACATAGATGTACTTGGTCCGTAACATCTATGTTCATCAGATCAATTAGAAAATGGTCAGTAATCTAAAAGCATTAAGATCAGATTTATATACTCCTCATGAATAAAATTTAAAAATAATCACACTGAATATTATATCAAAAGAGTGGCTACACCTTAGCCTTAGTAAAAGAAAATTTAATTCATGGTAACAAGTTCAAAAATAGCAAATAAAATAAAAAGCATAGAGAAATTAGATTGTTTGATTGCTGAAATTGATTATCCATTGCTCTTGGCGTGGAGAACTTGGCAAAGAAGAAGATGCTCCTTGATCGATGTCTTAATTATTGAAAAAAAATCAAAAATCCTTTTTTATTTCTTACAAATCACTCTTCTCTTTCTACCTCTCTCCTCTCTTTCTTTTTGTTTTTTTTTCTAACTTCTCTCTCTCTTTCTCTCTATCTCTCTTTGTCTCTCTCTCCATCTCTCTCTCTCTTTCTCTCTCTCTCTCTCTGATTTTTTTTTATGATAATAGTAGGTTTTTTTATAGATGAAGAGTTTGATTTTCTCCTAAAATCTATCAAAAATTAGGTTTAAGACTTCCAAAATAACTTAAATTAAGATCTGAATTATTCTGCCCGTTAGATGTTGATCAAACGGTCCAAAAACCACTTAAAAATCTTTTAAAATAACCTAGATCAAGTCAGATTTCATATCAGCCATTGGATCAATCGTTGGATTGAATCTGGGCCGTCCGATCACGTAGAAAGAAGCCTTCTGATCTTTAGTTTAACGTCGAGATGAATTTCAACCGTTGGATCTCGATCGGGAGCTACGGATGCTGTCCATCAGCGCCTTCATTTCGACCGTCCGATCGAATTTCAGTGAATGCCGCCCGTTGGATCAGCCAAAATTCTCAAATTGCCCTCCATAGACCATGTGCGAGCCCAGTCTTGCGTAGACCGCCGTGTTCTTCAGCCAATTAGAGCGCGCTTTTTGCTGTAAAATTCTCGAAATACCCTTCAGATGGTCCATCGTGCACCGCAAAAAATGCTGACATCATCCTGACGTCAGCATTGCGTCGGTGGGTCGATTTGCTGTTGCGATCGAACTGGGCCAAACCGATTTGAACCGATCCATATTTTTTTTTTTGAAATTCAATTCTGGGCTCGTTTGAAGTCCGTTTTGCCAGAAATTTATTTCATCTGAATCAGAAAAATAAGATCTTCACATTGATGGCATTCTTTCCTACATAAAATTAATAAAAATATCAATTTCTAAAAAAATAAATTAATTTATTTTATAATTTAATACTTTTATTAGTATATTTTTACCACTTATCAGTCTTTGCAGTAGTACTGCCTTCTTCCTTTCTTGTCAGCCTTTTCTTGCTTGAATCGCACTAATCTGAAGGTCCAACTTCCTTAGGCATGGAGAGGAGAGAGGAGATCAGAAAGGTGGCATGGAGGAGGGAGAGAGACAGCCTTGGGGCATGGGTAGGAGAGAAGTCTATTAAAAGTGGGCACAAACAGGTCTTTATATAGACCATGCTGCGCCATGCAGTGCCACATAACCTCAGTCAATCACGTTGCTTCATTTAATCGGATCTAAATCTGATTGATGGGATGACATCATCTGATCCAATCAGATGAAAGATCCACAGATTCATCCTAAGGTGGTGTCTAAGACTGATCAAAGTTTATAGGTGAGGGTCACCTAGTTTGAATCTAAGAAGCAACCTGGAGTCCCATCCGTATGGGACTCCAGGCATCCCTATCCATGGGCGCATGCCATCCTAGGGGTGCGCCCCTTCCTTTCTAATTTTCAAGGAGGGGACAAGCCCCTATCTGCTCTCCAATAAATGCATGACACATGGGCAGATGTCCAAGAGTCAAAGGTCAACGTTTGACCAAAGTCAAAGGACAAGAATTAGCAGATGATGGAAAGTAGCAGGTGTTGTCTTAAATTTATCTCATAAATTAAGACAACCCTTTTTTAACCTGGACAAGCTCCAGTCAGATCAGGTAAAGGTACCTGAGTGAGCATAAACTCATTTGGCTCAGTCGAGATAACTTTTAATGATAGAAAAAGAAGAATGTTAGGTTCAATCGTGTGCTAGCACGATTTTCTTAAACCTAATTGAATCTAATTCAAATTAATTGAACTGGATTAGTCTAATTGATGATATCCAGATTCAAATTCTTATTTGTGTGATCCAATTAGATTCAATTTTATATGGTAATGGGATATGTAGTGATCTCCATCATCAACATCATCGAAACTTCTTTCGATGGATTAGAACTCTTTTGATTCAGATAACTTAGAGTGATCGATCATCTAAATCATTCTAATTGCTTCCAAAATCCACCAGTGACACCTAACAGTATATGGTGGCAATCCATCAAAACTGAAGATAAATCTCTCGATGCAGCTACTTGTGTGATTAAGTTCTTCTATCTTAAGTTTCGATCAGATTAGGGTTAAGGTGAACTCGTCAAACCTTAATTTCTATCATATGATTTAATCATTTGATTCAAGTTCAATGTGAAAATCTTAATAGAAACTCTTTCTATTATTTCACTCTCTGCCATG
The DNA here is from genome assembly GCA_006176705.1 of Cocos nucifera. Taxonomy (NCBI): domain Eukaryota; kingdom Viridiplantae; phylum Streptophyta; class Magnoliopsida; order Arecales; family Arecaceae; genus Cocos; species Cocos nucifera. Next base: position 1,396,451 of record QRFJ01000049.1, read on the forward strand.
GCCATGGGTTTATGGACTTGATTCTTATGATCATCATAGGATTGCTCCTCATCCATCGAGGTAGATAGATTCCATCTTGGTGCAATCTAATTCCTACAATAAATATGCTATAGCCAACATACACCTCAAAATTTTGAATGGCTAGGAGATTGAGTCATGGTGTAGTCAAACTATAACATCCTCAAGGTGAACTATCGATGCACCTCAGGTCAAAGAACCAAACACACCACTGCAACTTTGAGTCAGTCATCGATGAGAAGATAGACTTTCTTATGACTACTCGAGGTGGTCATGCTCAGTGCCCTCATTCTCTAATGAGTACCTGTACTCTCACTCTGGTATCTCTATACCATAGACTCAAGACTCATCTACTATAAAGAAGTGATTGTATACTAACCTTTCGGATCAATCACCATCCTCATGATGATCCTACGGTCAGGAGTATTTTATGAGTTAATAATGAAAATTCTTATCTTAAATTTTTAATTCTTGAAAATAAGAATTATCATTATCATTAACTCAAAGGATGTATCACAGACACTAAATACACATATATGATAGAAAATAATCTATTTTATTATTTATAATCAAAATTATAATTTTGCTCTTAAAAGTGTATTACAAGTGTCAGCCAATTCTGGCTTCTAGGGCACACATATGTAACACAAGTATGGTCAATTTGGATAGAAGGTCGGCTCTGGCATTTTTTATCCTTGGGATCTGCTGGATATTGAAACTATTGAATGTCGGGGTCAAGCTCTCCACTTTCTCAAGATATCTTCTCATATTTTCCTCCTAAGCCTCGTAATCGTCGCTGACCTGTCCCACTATCAACTACGAATTACTGTAAGCTTGGAGCTGATCTACTTCTAGTTCTTTTGCTATCTTTAGTTTCACTATCAGAGCTTCATATTCTGCTCCATTATTTATTACAGAAAACTCAAAATGCAGTGTATATTCGATAATAATTCCTTCTGAATTGATCAAGATCAGTCCAGCTCCTGCACCAGAAGCATTGGAAGAGTCATCCATATATAGGGCCCAGAAACCTTCAAAAAGATCCGCTCTTTCTTTAGGAAAGCTTGATTGGAACCACGAAATGCTGACCTCATTCTGCTCAGATTCGGCATCATCTAGGATCGTGCATTCAACTATAAAATTGATCGATATTTGAGCTTTGATTGATGATCAAGATTGATAGTTGATGTCGAACTTTATGAGCTCAATTGCTCATTTTGTGATTCTTTCAGAAGCATCTATTCGATGAAGAACTATCTTGATTGGCTGATCAGTGAGGAGTATTATTATGTACCCCTAAAAGTAGGAACGAAGTCTCTTGACTGCAATCAGAAGAGCGTAAGTTAATTTTTTTAATTTAGTTTACCTGATCTCTACATCCCTTAGGACTCAACTTATATAGTAGACCAGTCACTATATTTTCATCTCTTCTTTGACTAAAACCACCACGAAGGCTGTTGAGGAGACTATCAAGTACAGAAATAATCCTTCTCCAAGTTTGGGCTTAGCCAGCAGAGGAGGCGAGCTGAGGTAGCTTTTGAGTTCTTCGAACTCTTGCTGGCATTCCATAGTCTAGCAGAAGTTCTTTGATTGTTTGAGATCCTGAAAAAAAAGCATGCACCACTTAGTCGACTTCGAGACAAAGCAATTCAAAGATGCTATTTTTCTGGTTAGGTGCTGAACTTCTTTTATTGATTTTGAGATAGTCATTTTCTAGATGGCTCAGATCTTCTCTGGGTTGGCCTTGATTCTCCACCTCAAGATCATGAACCTCAAAAATTTTTTTAAGGTTACTCCGAAGATGCACTTGGTCGGATTCAACTTCATCTTATATCTTCGAAGAGCACTGAAGGTCTCTTCAAGATCGACTATGTGACTGATCGAAGTTTGGCTCTTGAGAAGTATGTCGTCTACGTAAATCTTCATGTTGTGGCCAATCTGCTCTCTAAAAATCTTATTGATCATATGCTGATACATCGTGCCTGCATTTTTGAGCTCGAAGGGTATGATCCTATAACAATAAAGACCACGATCAGTGATAAAAGCAATTTTCTTCTCGTCCTTTGGTGCCATCCGGATTTGATTGTAGTTGAAGAAGGCATCCATGAAGGTGAGAAGCTCATGGCTCGAAGTTGTGTCCTCTAGTTGAACAATTCTGAATAGAAGGTAATTATCTTTTGGACAGATCTTGTTCAGCTTTTTAAAGTCTATGCACATTCTTCATTTGCCGTTGGCCTTCTTGACTAGGATCATATTGAAGATCCAACTTGGATAGTTGACTTTTTGAATGAATCCAACTTTAAGAAGTTTGTCCACTTCATCTGCTATCACCTTCTATCTTTCTGGTGCATGGCTTCGAACCTTTTTTTTCACTGATCTGCATTTGGGATCAATAGCCTGCCGATGCTCCATGACTCGGCATCAATTCTTGACATGTTTATGGGGACCCAAGCAAAGGCATCGGCATTCTTCTGCAAGAAGGCAACGAGTTCCTTCCGAACTTCTCCATCCAAGCTAGAGTCGATCTGCACCATGTGTTCTATGTTTCTGTCATCTAGTGAGACAGCTACTAGGTCCTCCATGAGTTTGCCCCACTCCTCAGTAAAGTCATCATGAACATCCAGCCCGTCGACTGGGCAAAGGTCGGGTTGGCCACTTTTTTGCAGGGCGATGGAGTAGCAATGCCTTGCTAGAGCTTGATCTCCTCTGACCTCTCCAATCCCATGACCTATTGGAAACTTCATCTTTAGATAATGAGTGGATACTACCGCCTGAAGTGTATTCAGACCAGATTGATCAAGAATTGCATTGTAAGCAGAGGAAGCTTTTACTACCAAAAAGTCGACCTACACTCTGACCCATTTAGGGTATTGTCCTACAGCCACAGTTAGTGTTATTATTTTCTTAACTAGCATAGCATCGCCAGTAAAATCCACCAATGGAGAACTCATAGGTCCCATGTAGTTATTAAGTATAGATATTTTAGAGAAAGCATCATAAAATAAGACATCAGCAGAGCTTTCATTATCTATCAGAATGCGGCGTACATTATAGTCAATAATGTTTAGAGAGATTACAATCACATCGTTATGTAGGAATTGAACTTCTTGAGTATCTTCATCAGTGAAAGTTATTGGTTCTTCAGTCCTTTGCTTTTTTGCTTCCCTTGCCGATCTGCCAGCCTCTACCCATCGAAGTCCCTCAGAAATTGTGTTAATGATGCCGAGGGATGGCCGATCTCCATGCTGCTCTTCTCTCCTTGATGGTTTGGACTGGGGCGATGGTCTTGGCCAATCTTTTCTTACTTTAAGCCGATGTCGCAGGAATCGACCAACCGACCTTGCCTGATGAGCTCCTCGATCTTGTCTTGGAGTAGGATGCATTTCTTAGTATCGTGACCATTGTCACAATAGTAGAGGTAGTACTTGTAAGGATTTTGCTTATCGGGATGAGACCGCATCTTTTCCGACCTCGATAATTGCTTCTTGATCTCCATCAGAACTTGAGTCTTTGGAGCATTGAGGGAAGCATAGGCGTGGAACCTTCTGGGGAGAGAGTTCCACCATGCCCTTTGATCAGAGCTTCTCCGACGATGAGCTCGAGGAGTTCGAACTCATCTGCACTCGAAAGAAGTTCTAGAGTGCAGTCGAGCTTCGCTCGACTTTTCTTTAACTACAGGCTTGCTTAAATCACCTGCCTGCTACTCTCTCACGGTTTCTTCATCCTTTGCCTTGAAGGCATCTTTCGTTCGGGCGTAGCCATCAGCCCGAGCCAGTATATCAGCAAAATTTTTGAGATACTTCTTTAGGAAGAACAGCAGATTATTCTTTTGGAGGCTGCCCTTTAGTGCGGCCATTGCAATAGACTAGTCCAAGTTTTGGACCTCTAGAGCAGCAGCATTGAAATGACTGACATAGGCCTAAATGGACTCTCCTTCCTTCTACTTGATATGGATGAGGAAATTCGAGCCTCGTCGAAAACGTTGGCTACTGACGAAGTGAGCCACGAATTGATGCCTTATCTGATCGAAAGAAAAAATTATACCCGACTTTAATATCGAGTACCAATTTCTTGCTGCTCCCTTCAAAGTAGATAAAAAAAACCCGATATAAGATGGCATCTGGTGCACCATGAAGCAGCATCATAGTTTGAAAGACCTCTAGATGGTCGATCGAATCAGTAGTCCCATCATAGCTCTTAAATTGAGAGAGCTTGAAGTTCGATGGGATCGATTTCTACATGATTTGATGAGAGAAAAAAGGATCGGTGCAGATATTATTACCATGAGAGAAGAGAGCATGGTGGAGTTTCTCAATCCATCGATTCATTTCTTGTAGCTTTCGATTCAAGAGATCTTTGCAGTCGTGGATCTCTAATATTTTCTAGCTGAATAGGGGTAGAGTCATGATCAGAGCAGGGGCTTCCTACCCTCTGCTTCCCTTCCTCAGAGGTGATCGATCAACTCATCCAAGTCGATCATCCCCAAACTAAATCTTAGGATTCTAGAGAAGCCTGCTCTGATCGGACCAACACCGTAGGTCGTTGCTGCTGTATGGCTTGCACTGCTTCAGTGAGGTCCCTAACTTATTGAACTAGCAGGTTAAATTGCTCTGCATCCACCATTTTCATCGGTGAAACTTGAGATGCCGGGGATGAGATTAGAATGGATAGATCTGGATGAGATCTCACCATGGAGGTGGTCGACCATCGAATGGAAGACTTTCTGGGAGGCATCCTCATGAGATCGATGGGGGAAGAAGAACTTCGAGGAAAAAGAAGAGAGATCTCTACTGAGCACTTCTTTAAGAACAAGAGAATCTCAAGAAAAGAAGACGTCCTTCCTCTAGTGCCAATCCTATTGGTGTGAAATCTGGTTGATATCAGATTTAAGGCTGGAGTCAGAAAAGACGAGGCCGCCACCGGTGACCTACAAAATAAGTCTCATCCAGAGTCAGAGGTGGTGGCTTCAGCAAGATCCTTCAATGATCAAGTCAGCTCTTTCGACGAACAAAAATGGAGTGCTCAGAAAAGAAAGTGGCAGAGTATCGAGAGGAAGAAGAGTGCCCAGGAAAAACGTATCTAGAGGATCTCTTTTATAGATGGAGCCTATAATAAACTGATGGTGATAGTCATAACTATCGAGTAGTGGGCTAGTCGGAGACACGTAGAGTTTGTTATGGAGGATGGTGTCTATTATCATGACGTGTCAGTCCGTTGAGATTTAATAGTTGAAGTTCGGAGGAGGTAGGTGCTGGCGACGAAGAGCTTCAAGTTTCATCAATTTTAGAGGAGTTTGGACTCCTTTAGAATCGTCTGTGCGTAAGTGGGTTCATGCTGTGTAGATTGCTGGATCTACGTAGGCATGGAGGCCCTTCCAGACGACTACATGGAGTTCGATCAGAAGGGATTTAGAAGTCCACTAGAGAAATTCTGAAGGAAGTCCGTTGGAGAAATCCGAAAGGAGATCTATTGGAAGGATTCGAAAGAAGTTCGACTGATAGAGAAGTTTAGTTGAGAATGAAGTCTGGAAGGAGTCTGACTGATGGGGGAGTCCGGCTGAAGAAGGAGTTCGAAAGACTCACGATCGGGGAAGGTCAGCTGGAGAAATATTGAAAGGAGCCTGCCTGGGATGGAGAAGTCCGGTTGAAAGAATTTGACTGATGGAGAAGTTGCAATTGAAGCTCTTCTGCGATTATAAGCTACATTTAGCTGAACATCATATCGAACTTCGGTGGAAGTGGGGTTTACCCCTAATAGGTTCTTTTGCCTGAGCAAGAGTTTTGCTGCCAGAGAAGCTTTCCATGCTCTTAGCCGATCAAAGAAGAAGACGATTTCAGTGGTTGTTGGAACTTGGAGAGTGCTACCAGAAGCAGCAAAGAAAGCTTTATTTCCTCCTTTGGTAGGATCCTCTTTCCTCTCCTTAGATTTAGTATTTCTCCCTCTTAGGATTTCTTTCCTTTCTTCTTTGTCTCCTCTTTCCTTAATCCCTTTCGTTCTTTTCCTCTTTCATCAATGTCTTCTCGAGAGAGTACTTCTCCTGATTTAGTAGTAGGAAAGAGTTAATTCCGGGTGGTCATGATATCTGGTCAATCTAGTCCTTGCTCACCCTTGAGGTAGGTAATCCATCTCAGGGTGCCATTGAGGCCAGCGTCTTTGATGAAAATAGTTTAGAGTCTCTGGTAAAGAGATTTTTGGACTATTTCAGCCTGAGCACTGAGCCCTCCCTTCTAATTGATGCTAACCTGGAGAGGCTCAGGAAGAAATATTTTATCTTTGATAACTTTTAGCTTATAGCTCCTAGCCCAAGTGATTGGTTACATAGCCTCCTGAGAGTTGTGTGGCTTTCTATGATGAATCACTTTAGTCTGAATTGCATTTTCTCTTGCATCCTTTTATTTGCAATGTATTAGACTACTATGGCCTGCAACCAACCCAAGTTACCCCCAATGCCATTAGGATTATCTTAGTTTTCATCATCTATTATAGCTTTACTGCCATAAACCTTAGGACTTCTCTCTTTAGAGCTATTTTTTTATTGAAAAAACACTCTACCGAGAAAGGCTGGTAGTACTTCTCACCTTGGTCTAATTGTAAATTCGGTCCTGCCCTTTCTTCTTCAATCCATGACTGAAAAAGTCGATTCTTTTTTGTCTCTTCTGATATTCCTTAGGATTTCAGTACCGACTGGGGTAGACCTTAGCTAAACTGGAACTCTAATAAGTCCATTTTACTTGGAGATGAGGAGGCTTTCGAAGAGCTGCTGGGTATAAAGGTGCCCAAGCTCAGTCAACTGATGATGGATCAATCACTGCTCGACTCTGGCATCAGTCTTATCTCCCCTCAGGGTGAATCTGTCATCAAATTTTCTTTCATTTTCCTATGCTCGGCCTTCATATGACCATGTTTTCTGTTAATCTTTGCAACACTCATAAGATTCGATCTTAGAAGACTATCGGAGTAGAGGAAGAAGAAGCTGGAATTCTCCGAGCCTCTATCGATGAAGAAGGGGAAAGAAAAGGAGGTTGCTGCTCCTGCCTCGAGATCTCACCGACTTGCGCATCCTCATTCGGGGGCACTGGTCATTAATACGGCACCGGTTAATGCCCTCCCTTCACCAACTTCATCCTCGATGTATGGGGGACATCGGGATTCTACCAGGGTGAGCCATCCACCCTACAAGGAGCCAACCAACTATTTGAGGTCAAGCTCGACTTTGGCACCATCGAGGCCTGGTCCACCAACTGCACCAACCTCAACCCCTACCTCCCAACTTGGCTCTCTGAAGGATTGAAAATTATACTCGCCAATCTACCATCGATCTCTATCAACCGGATCGACATCTCTCAGGCCTCGATGTGGGACACTGACTCTCGGCAAGGATCTTCTCTATGTCATGATGCCGTAGAATGACCTGCATGCCTGGAGGAGGGACATGGGGCCTGATGAACTATTGAACGAAGGGTTCAACTACCTTCTTGATGTAAGGAAGTTCTACTGTCTCTCTTTTTCTTCTTCTTCTTTTTTTTACGTTGGTTTTTTACCAGCCTAACATTTTTCTTTCATTCTCTATTCAGTCTATCTCTTTCTTCAGATTGTTCGTCGAGCATGTAGGTTGGCCTGGCGAGAATAAAAGTCACTGAAGGAGGCCCTGTAGTCCACAAAGGATTGCCAAAAGATGGTGGAGAAGAAGGCCGCCAAGGAAAAAAAACTCTCCATAGGGCTGAAGAAGTATCTCCAAGAGAAGCTAAACGAGAAGAATAAGGCCCTGCTAGAGGAGGGCTAATGAAGAGGAGAAGAAGCTATTGGATCTACGGTAGGAGGTCTCCAAGATACCTGACTTGGAGGCTAAAATAAAGGAGCAGGAGGAAATGTTGGCTGCTCGGAATAAGGCACTATTGACTTACCAAAGAGACTTAGAATATTGGAAGTCCATGGCTGCCCAGGCCGTGGAGGAATATATGTCCAAAAATTTTGCGGAGAAGGTCACGAAGGCTATGGGGAGGCCTTCGATAATGACTTCAAAGGTTTGGTTAGGAAGTTCTTTCCCGATCTAGACCTGACCAGTATCACCCAAGAGACCGACCTCGCCTTGGCCTCAGAGATGGAGGCCCAGCCGACGGCGGAGATGGGGCCTCCTGCAAAAGCTCCTCAGCCTACACTGGAGGCACCTATCGCACCAATCAAGCCCAAGGTTGAGCCTTCAATTCCTGCTGAAGTCCTAATGACTACTCCTATCATGGTTCCTCTTCTTGGCCCTGCGCCCGTCGACGTCCCCACTCCTATCAAGATCATTTCATTGAAAGATGACATGGCGGCCACTCCTACTGAAGCTCCTCAGGAAATAGCCTGATTATGTATTTTTTTTTTAATTTTCTTTTGCTTTCATGCTTTTTGTATTGGCCCAGTATGGGTCTTATGTAAGAACTCTTCTTTAATGATATGAAATTTTCTTTCTCAATAATTGTGCATATTTGACACTGATTTTCTCCAATCTGGCATTATTTGCTATAACATTTCTTACTCAGAAATTTTCTAAGTAATAAGAAACAACTTCATCTCGATGGTATCCCGATGTAATGCTCTGAGAGAGATTAGTCCAATGACCTGCACTAGACAAAGATTCATCTATCATTAGATTGATATTCAATGAACTACATAATAATTTTGCTCCATAGATAGTGTCTAACATTGGTAGAACATAACATTGATCCATAAACCAATAACCGAGTGTTCCATGTAACATTAGTCCGTAGATCGGTAATTAATAGAAGTCCAATATATCCTCAATCCATAGATCGGTAATAGATAGAAGTCCAATATATCCTCAATTCGTAGATCGATAATAGATAGAAGTGAAGATCTTATCTCCTACGGCTCCCTTCAGGGGTTTTATCAATATGGAGATTGGTTTTAAGAATATGGAGATCTTCTCTCGTACCCTTTGAGGCTTTACCAATCTGGGGATCGAATTTAGAAATATGGAGATCTTCTTCTAAGGGGCCCTTCGGGGCTTTATCGATCTAGAGATCGAATTTAGAGTTTGGAGATCTTATCTTCTGTGCCCTTTGGGGCTTTACCGATCTAGGGATCGGATTTAGAGTTTTGGAGATTTTATCTCCTATGCCCTTTGAGGCTTTACTAATTTGAAGATCGAATTTAGAGTTATGGAGAACTTATCTGCGATGCCTTTCGGGGCTTTACCGATCTGGAGATCGGATTTGGAGTTTTGAAGATCTTATCTCCTATGCCCTTTGGGGCTTTACCGATCTAAAGATCAGATTTAGAATTTTGGTGATCTTATCTCCTATGCCCTTTGGGGCTTTATCGATCTGAAGATCGGATTTAACATAAGATAATTAGTAGATATTTTTAAAGAAGTCTTTCAGTGAGATAAATTTTTTAGAGAATTTATTCAATATTTTCTGATAATACATTTTGAGATTTTCGACATTCCATATTCTAAGAATACTTAAGCCATTTAGGTTTTCAATCCTATAAGCTCTCGACCGAATTACCTTAGTTACTCAATATGGTCCTTTCCAATTTGGGACGAGCTTCTCCTGTTCTAGAGGTTTTGAAACTTCTGCTCAACGATGGACCAAATCACCTGTTTGAAAGATTTTTGGTTTCACCATGGCGTTATAATATCTAGCTACCTTTTGTTTATAGGTTGCCATCCGGATTTGTGCTCTTTTTCGGATTTCTTCTAATAAATTGAGATCGATTCTCAATCAATCTGAGTTGCTTTCTTCATGGAAGTTCTCTATTCTCGATGTTGGAAGACCAATTTCTATAGGTATTACTGCCTCCAATCCAAACATGAGTTTGAAGGACGTTTCTCCAGTTGATTTTCTGGGAGTGGTTCTATGAGCTCAAAAAATATTGTATAATTCATCAGCCTAAAGATCTCTGGCTTCAGTGAGCTTGGTTTTGAAACCTTGGAGGATTGTCCGATTTGTAACTTCAGCTTCTCTATTAGACTATGGATATCCCACTGAAGTTAATTGGTGGTTGATGTATAGTTTAAAACAAAATTTCTTGAATTTTTCATTATCAAATTGCTTTCCATTATTAGTGATTATTATCCAGGGTAAGCCAAAATGATAGATGATTGACTTTCAGATGAAGTTCCACATCTTTTTTTTCTGTGATTTGTGCTACTGGTTTAACCTCCACTCATTTGATGAAGTAATCTATAGTGACCACCAGAAACTTTCATTGCCCTATTGCCATGGGAAATGGCCTCAGGATATCCATCTTCCAAACAGCGAAAGGCCAAGGGACAGTAATAGAAATGAGTTCAGCAGCTAGTTGGTATTGAATGTTAGCATGCTTTTGACATTAGTCGTACTTGTTAACAAGATTAGTTGTATCTTTTTATATGGTTGGTCAATAATAATCTTATCGAATGACTTTATATGACAAAGATTTACCCCCAGATGGTTGCCACAAATTTGCTCGTGAACCTCTCGAAGGACGTAGTCAGCTTTTGAAGGCCTTAAGCATCGAAGTAAGGGAAGAGAGAACGATCTTTTATAGAGTTTTCCATTTAGAATGAAATACTAGGGAGCTTATCTCTTGATTTTTCTTATGTCCGCAAGATCATTGGGCAGTATTTCTTTGTCCAAATATTGTATTAGAGGATCTATCCAGCTTGGTTCATGATTAACCTGGGCAATCATTTGGACCTCTGTGCTAAGTTTCTCTAGAACTTCAATATATACTTTCTAGTTGAGATCGAAAAACTCTGACGTCGCTAAGTGTGAAAGTGCATCAGCTTGGGCATTCTCCAATCTTGGTATTTGAATAATTTTGAGGTCGTCAAAATTTTTAGATAATTTCTTTGCATTATATAAATATTGAGACATGATGGAAACTCTAGCCTCATAATGACCTCGTATCTATCCGACGATAAGTTGGAAGTCACTAGAAATCTTAAGTTTCTTGATATTGAGGTCTTTTGTCATCCTAAGTCCTGCAATGAGGGCTTCATATTTGGCTCAATTATTGAAAGTTTTAAAATTAAATTTCAGAGCATGTTCCATGATGGCTCCTTCTGGATATGCTAATATTAGACCGGTGCCACTTCCTTCGGCATTGGAAGCTCCGTCCACATGCAAGACCCAATAGAATTCTCCAATGGCTTCTGCTTGAATTTTTGAGGCTGTATTTTCTTCAGGTATCGAACATTCTACCATAAAATTGGCTGGCACTTAAGCTTTCATGGATAGTCTTGGCCAATAAGAGATATCAAATTCACCGAGTTCAATAATCCACTTGGCTAATCAACCAAAAGTGTCAGGTCATTGAAGGACTAATCTCAATAGTTGATTTGTCAGAATAGTGATAGAATGAGCCTGAAAATAGGGTCGAAGCTATTTGGTTGTCATGATCAGGGAGTAAATCATTTTTTTTAATTTTAGAATATCAAATTTCTACATCTTGTAGTAATCTGCTGATATAATAGATAGGCCTGTATGTTCCTGTATCATCTCGGACTAGAACCAAGCTGACAGTATTAAGTGAAATAGATAAATATATGAATACATCCTCACCTTCGATGGACTTCGATAGTAGGAAAACTGAGCCGAGATATGCTTTGAGCTCATCAAAGGAGGTTGGCATTCCTCTGTTCATTAAATTTTTTAATTTGATTCAGTGTTTTAAAAAATGAAAGGCATTTCTCGATCGATTTGGATATAAATTTGCTAAACGATACCACTCATCCAGTGACTCGCTGTACTTCTTTTAAGGAGCTAGGAGGCTTCATCTCGAGTAATGCCTAGATCTTGTTGAGATTAGCCTCTATTCCTCTTTGTGTTATAAGAAAATCAAAAAATTTTCTGATCTCAACTCTGAAAGTACACTTGTTAGGATTGAGTTTCATTTGATGTTTACGGAGCTCTCCAAAAGCTTCCTCCAGGTTCGTAATATGCCAATCTTCTTCTATGCTTTTGACCAACATATCATCTACATAGACTTTTATATTGCAACTAATTAGGGGCTTGAAGACTTTATTGACTAAGCACTGATAAGTTGCAACTGCATTTTTCAAATCAAAAGACATTATTTTATAATAGTACAAATCTTTGTCGATGATGAATGCCATATTTTTCTCATCTTCAAGGGTCATCTTGATTTAATTGTAGCCGAAGAAGGCGTCCATAAAGCTCAATAGTTTGTGCCTCGATGTTGCATCAACCAATTGATCGATTTTCAGTAGGGAGAAGCTATCCTTTGGGCAAATCTTGTTGAGACTGGTAAAATCAATGCAGATCCTCTATTTTTCGCTTGTCTTCTTAACCGTTACTATATTGACTATCCAGTTTGGATATTGTGCTTCTTTAATGAATCCTGCCTTTAGAAATTTGTCGACTTCCTCATCTATTGCCTTTTATCTTTCTAGAGCAAAACTTTTCTTCTTTTATTTTATGGGTTTGTGCTTGGGATCAACATTCAGTTTGTGCACAATAATGTTGGCAGGGATACTGGGCATATTAGATGCAGACCATGCGAACACATCAGCATTTTTTCAAAGAAAAAAATTAATTTTTTCTTGAGGTCGATATTTAATCGAGCTCCTATCTGAATAATTTTTTTTGGATCTCTCCTTAATGGAATGGTGATGAGTGGTTCTACTGACTTATCTTGATTTTTTTTGACCTCATTTTCAAAAACTTGATTGAGAATTTCCATTGGTGGATTTTTGGCTGGTACTTTTATTTTGGAGGCTATCAGAAAATATTGTCTGGTCACTGTCTGGTCCCCATGCATTTGCCCAACTCCTAATTTGGTTGAAAACTGGACTAATAGATGGTAAGTTGAAACTATCGCTTTAAGGGCATTAAACCCAGGTCGGCCAAGAATGGTGTTGTATGTAGATGGTATTTTGACAACTAGAAATGTAAGTTGTATTATTGACCGATAGGACTTTTTTTTCGATGATGACTGGTAGAGTAATTTTTTCTTCGACTGCCATAGAATTATCTAAAAATCCAATCAAAGGGCCACCAACCTATCTTAATTTATCGCACATATTCATTCTTGAGAGAGCATTATAGAATAATACATCTGTTGAGCTTTCATTATTAACAGAAATTTTCTTTACATCATAGTTCGCTATCATCATGGAAATGACGATAGCATCACTGTGGGGTGTCTGGACCTCCTGAACATCATCATTGAAAAAGAAAATAACATTTTTAGTACATTGTCTCTTTGGAGAGGGACTCTTGGATGCCCCCCGAGGGCCACTGTCTTGTGAAATCATGTTGATGACTTCTGTAGTTGATCGATTGTACTCATCAGCTTCATCATATCTTTGGCACAGTTTTAGGGCCTAATTTGTCTAATTTCAAACGTATTTATCGAGGTAGCCTCATCGAATCAGAGCCTCAATCTCATCTTTTAGTTGACGATATTCTTTAGTATTGTGCCCATGATCTCGGTGGAAGCAACAAAATTTACTTTTATTCCTTTTATTTGCAGGAGCCTTAATCGGATTTGGATGATGAAGATATCCCTGATTCTTTATCTCCATTAGTATTTGCATCCAAGGGACGGACAGGGAAGTGTACTATCAAATTTTCAAGGACTTCGGGATCTCAAATTTTTTTGAGGTGGTTTACTACTGCTCCCTTGATTCTCGCATTCTTCCTCGCGGGATTGCTTTTTTTTCTTTTTATTCTTTTTCTTCTCCTTTTTGCTCAATCTTTCTTCTTTCTTAGCATGGGCGTACTTTTGGATTCAGTCCAGCATTGCTTCAAAATTTTTTGAAAAGTTTTTATTGAGGGAGAAGGTTAGGCGATAACTCTTGAGTTCCCGCTTCAAAGCCAACATCGCAATGGACTCATTGAAATCTTTCACTTTAAGAATGGCTGCATTGAAACAGGGAGAAATTCACCCTCCTGTTGCACTATGGAGAATAGACTATTCGAGTGCTTCATGTGAAGGCAGTTGCTTTCAAAATAGGCTACAAAGAGCCTACTTAGCTGATCGAAAGAAGTAAGGGATCCAAGATGGAGTCCAGAAAATCATACATTTATAGATTTCTTAAGAATGATGGAAAAAGCCAAACATAGAAGGATGTCAGATGTGCCTTGAAGCCTCATAATATCCCTGTATCCCTTAAGATGATCTTAAGGATTCATAGAACTATCAAATGGTTTGAGGGGAGGCATTTTAAACCAAGACGGAATCAATTCACTCAAAATTTCAGCAGAAAAAAGGGAAGTGAGGTGGAAATCCTTCTTATTCTGAGAAGGACTTTCGAGTTGTACCTTTTTTAATTTCTTCTCGGGAACATGAAGCTTCTGTTCATGATCCACTTCTCGCCATGGCTTCCTACTACAGGGAGTTGATTCAGCTTCAGAGGAGTGCTCCTCTTGATCAGGAAAATGCTCTTGATGAGATTCTTGGGGAATTGAAAGATGGCTAGTTCGTGACGTAGCTTAATGGGTAGCAGATTTTTACTTTTGCTCCATCGTCTGCTGGAGCTGTTGCATGGCATTGGTGAGGGCTTAGACCTGCTGTACTAAGAGATTGAATTATTGTGGATCAATCATTATTGGAGGATGGGACTGGACCATCTTCGAGGGAGCTCCAAGGAAAGATGGCATAGGATTCTATGCTTTCTTGCCCATTTTTTATAAAATTTCTGGGTTGCCTTTCCTCTAGTGCCAATTCATTGTTGCTTCAGATGATCGAGAAGAAATCGCACTAGAGAGCTAGTTGGATAGGATTGATGCTGGTCACAGGATGACTTGTAAGAGAAGTCTAAGAACTTGTGGGGTATCCTTCGATTTAGGATCCTTCGATGCTTAAGTCAGCTAAAGCCTTGAGAATAGATAGTAGAAACGGGGAATTAAAAGATAGAATAACGAGGATTTAGGTAGAAAGAGAGTTTAATCTTTTTTTAGTGAAAAAGTCGAGAGTTGATTTTAGTAGAGTTTTGATTTTATGAATCTTAGATTCTATTTACCTGAAGGAGTATCCTGCCTCTTTATTTATAGAGAAAATTGCTTAGTCCTTAAGGAGAGTTTGTTAGACCATTAGTTTGTTAAGATCAGCTGGATGACAGTCGTTGGTCATTTTGCCTTGGTGGCAATTAATTGTAATATAGCTGAAGGAGGGCTACAGCTTGATTGGAGCGCGAGTGGTGCTTACCTGGGTTTTGAAAGATGAGAAGGTCGGTGATTCATCGATCTGGTTAGCCTAGCAAGATCGGTATTCCATCGATTTCGGCTTCAATGGGTGAGTCGCTGCTGCAAGATTATGATATCACTATTCTACCAATCTTAATCTATTGTGTAGGTCGGTATAAACCTAATCTTCTATGGATCTCAATAGTCATCAGCCTTCAGGTTGGCAAAATATTGATGTGATTCTATTACTAGGTTGGTTAAATACCAATCTTGGGCCACATTTGGCATCTACTTGTAGACGGTGGATTTTTGATCTGAATCTTAATGTGGTCGGTGTACCACCAATCTGATCCTGATCACTTGATTAATTTGATAAGCTAGTTGTCGATCTAAGTATCAGGTTGGTTATTTACCGATTTGGGTGCCCCTAACAGCTTACCGTATATGGTCCTATCTTGTCTAAAAATTTGACATAGATAAGGCTCTTCCATAACTTATTATTTAAAATAAATTTTTACTTAATTTTTTTATGGAACATAGACCTTTGAGAGAGGATTTGGGTGTGTAAAAATTAGAGAAAAATGATTTTTGGGCATTGAGATTCAATAGACACAAAACTAGGTGTCTAGGTGAGAGCAAAAAGAAGAAAAAGAGGGTCTTCTTCTAGGATTGTTGTGTTCACCTCTTTCCTTCCTTCTTTGAGTTTTCTGAGAATGTCTCACATCTAAAACCTCCTCTCCTTCTTCTTCTCTTTGGAAGAGTCCAAATCTAAAAGAAGAAGACATCTGATCGACCATCGAAGAAAGATCAGTACAGTACTAGCATACTGTATTGATTTCCTGCATCAGAATTTTTGATCGTGCTCATGGGCTCGTGTGGATGACTCCTAGAGATGGGACGTGTGTGCGGCTCATGACTTCATCCTCAAGCCCGGATCAGTAAGTTAGAATATCTAACTTGCATAGAAAATAGATTTGATCTATTGATTTCATACCTGCATTAGATGTAGTATAGATCTAGGTTGATGTGATCAACATTTTCTTCTTCTTTATATTTTTAATTTTTGATTTAATATCATGCCTTGACCATATAATAGATTTAAGATCTAGGTGTTTACATATTTATTTAAATAAATATTTTATTTATTTAAGTCTTTCGCTATTTGATCTTGAAAAGTTTCAAAATCTATCCGTAAAACCCTAGATCTAGTTCCTTCTACGTGCCTACCTTCAGAAATGCACAAAAAAAAAATCATATAATATTTCTCAAGCGGCGTGGTGAATGGATAAGCATGAGAGGGAGTTGAAAAGTTTCAACTAAACCAACTAACTCAAGTTGAATTCAAAATTCAACTTAAATCCAATCTGATCCAATACTTAGACCAGGTCAAAGGTAGAAAGAGGAAGGGGTGCAGATACCTTCTATGTGTGAGAATTCTCATGCAAAACCAAAGTGTGCATGAGATAGGATGTGGAAAAGTCAAAGCAAGATGACGCGGGAGAAGGAAGGTTCAAATTCAAACTTATTTGACTTAGTCTTAATTGGTTTCAACCAAACCAATTAATCTAGATCCAATTAAATCAGGTTAAATCCAACTAATTTAGGCTTACCCAACCCAATAAAATTTTAATCAAATTAAAAATTAATTAGATCCAGATTTTGATCAAATCAGAGTCAAATCTTCCATAGCGATTAGGTCATCTCATGATCTAATTAGGTCAAATCCAATTGAATTCAATTCGATCGGACTTGATCAAATCCTCATCGCTCAATCAAATTAAGCTAATTAGCAATCAAATTGCTAATTAATCCTCTAATAAACATAGATTCCTAATCGGATGGGTATCTAGTCAACAGAGTTTCATCAATATGAAACTCTTAAATAGTTCCAAACTAGTGGGACTCTTGAACCCAGTGTCCCAAATGAATCAAACGTATGATCATAGAATCCCAGACCAGTGGAACTCTTGATCAAAAAGTTTCAAATGAATAGAACTCAGAGTTCCAGTCTACTAGGACTCTTGGTCATAGAGTCCTAGGTCATCAGGACTCACGATCAAAGAGTTTCAGATAAGTAGGACTCGGAGTCCCAATCTAGTGGGACTCTTGGTCACAGAGTCTCAATCTGGTGGGACTCTTGACCATAGAGTCCTAGATCATCGTGACTCAATATCAACCATCAGATCAGATAGGAACTTCTATTGTGTGTGACCCCATAGGTTCAAATCTTAAGCCGATAGCATATAAACTAATTTTCTATATCAATCGATGTGACCATCTAGCAATGATATCCGATGTCTGGATAGGTCAAAAAATTACAATGCAACATCGACAAACCTATGGCCGAACTCCTCCAGCGGCCAAACCTTAGCTGAACTCCTTCAGTCGGCTAAACTCCTCGATGATCGAACCCCAGCCGAACTCCTTCAGCGGTCGAACCCCAGCCGAACTTCTTCAGCAACTGAACTTCTCCAGCGGTCGAACTCCTTTCGAATTTCTTCTTCAGTCAAATTCCTTCAGGAGCCAAACTCCTTTCGAACTTCTTCTTCAGATGGATTCCTTAAGGAGTCAAACTTCTTCCTAACCTCTATTTCAGTCGGATTCCTCCAGAAGCCAAACTCCTTCCGTACTTCTTCAAGGTGATCGATCAACTCATAAACACAAGTCATCATGTGGCCACTAAATCAATCTTAGGATTAGAGAAGCTGCTCTCGATCGACAACACACGGCGTAGGTCGTGTGCTGCTGTCATGGCTTGCATATATCAGTGAGATATATATTAATAGCAGGTTAAATGCTCCTGTCATCCCACTTTTCATTCGTAGTAAAACTTGAGATGGACCCGGGGATGAGATTACGAATGGATAAGACTCTGGATGAGATCTCACATGGAGGTGGTTCGATATCCATACGAATGGAAAAGAACTTTCTGGGAGGCCCTCATGAATCGATGGGGAAGAAGAACTTGAGGAAAAAGGGAAGAGGATCTACTACTGAGCACTTCTTTAGAAACAAGAGAATCTCAAGAAAAGAAGACGTCTTCCTCTATCGTGCCAATCATATTAGTGTGAAATCTGGTTGATATCAAAACGATTTAAGGCTGGAGTCAGAAAAGACGAGGCGCGACCGCACTTGTTGACCTCCAGAAAGTAAGCTCTCTCCAGAGTCGAGGTGGTGGCTTCAGCAAATCCCTTCAATGATCAAGTCAGCTCTTCGACCGACAAAATGGAGTGCTCCAGAAAAGAAAGTGGCAGAGTAAAATCGAGAGAAGAAGAGTGCCCAGGAAACGTATCTGAAGGATCTCTTTTATAGATGGAAGCTATAATAATCCTGATTGGTGTAGTCATAACTATCCGAGTAGTGGGCTAGTGGAGACACGTAGAGTTTGTTATGGAGGATGGTGTCTTTATATGACGTCAGTCGTTGAGATTTAATAGTTTGAAGTTCGGAGGAGGTAGGTGCTGGCGACGAAGAGCTTCAATTTCAATCAATTTTAGAGGAGTTTGGACTCCTTTTGATCGTCTGTGCGTAAGTGGGTTCATGCTGTGTAGATTGCTGGATCTACGTAGGCATGGAGGCCTTCCAGAACGACTACCATGGAGTTGATCAGAAGTGGATTTAGAAGTTCCACTAGAGAAATTTCTGAAGGAAGTCCGTTGGAGAAATGAACGGAGATCTATTTGGAAGGATTCGAAAGACGTTACACTGATAGAGAACGTTTAGTTTGAGAATGAAAGTCTGGAGGGAGTCCTGACTGATGGGGGAGTCTGGCTTGAAGAAAGGAGTTCGAAGACTCACGATCAGGGGAGGTCAGCTGGAGAAATATTGAAAGGAGCCTTGAACTGGGATGGAGAAGTCCGGTTGAAAGAATTTGACTGATGGAGAAGTGCAATTGAAAGTCTTCTGCGATTATAAGTACATTTAGCTTGAACATGCATATCGGAATTCGGCTGGAAGGTGGGGTTTTACCCCAATAGGTTTCTTTTGCCTGAGCAAGAGTTTTTTGCTGCCGAGAGAAGCTTTCATGCTCTTGCCGATCAGAGAAGAAGACGATTTCAAGTGGTTTGTTGGAACTTGGAGAGGTGCTACAGAAGCAGCAAATGAAGCTTTATTTCCTCCTTTGGTAGGACCTCTTTCCTCTCTTAGCTTTAGTATTTCTCCTTTAGGATTTCCTTGTCGCTTTCTTCTGTTGTTCCTCTTTCTGTAATCCCTTTCGTTCTTTTCCTCTTATCAAGTCTCTGTCGAGAGAGTACTTTTCTCCTGATGTTGAGTAGTAGGAAAGAGTTTAAATTCCGGTGTCATGCGATATTTCATCTAGTCCTTGCTCACCTTGAGGTAGGTTTAATCAACTCAGGGTGGCCATTGGAGGCAGCGTCTTTGGATGAAAAGTTTAGAGTCTCGTGGTAAAGAGATTTTGGAGATATATTTCAGCTGAGCAGCTGAGCCTCCTTCTAATTGAATGCTATGGAGAGGCTCAAGGAAGAAATATTTTATCTTTATAACTTTTAGCTTATAGCTCTAGCGCCAAGTGATATGTACATTAGCTCCTGAGAGTTGTGTGTTGGCTTCTACTGATGGATCAGCTTTAGTGCTTTGAATTGGCAATTTTCGCTTGCAGTCCTGTTTATTTGGCAATGTAATTAGGCTACTATGGCCTGCAACCAACCCAAGTTAACCCAATGCCATTAGGATTCTAGTTTCTACTATTATAGTTTACTGCCATAACCTTAGGACTTGCTCTCTTTTAAGGAGCGTATTTTTTTTTTAGTTGAAAAAAACACGTCTACGAGAAAGGCTGGTAGTACTTTCGACGCTGGTCTAATTGTAAAGATTCGGTCCTGCCTTGTCTCTCAATCCATGCTGGAAAGAGTCGATTTTTTTGTGCTTTGAGCTGATATTCCTTAGATTTCGAGGTACCGGACTGGGTGTAGACTTAGCTAAACTGGAACTTCGTAATAGAGTTCTATTTTTAGCTTTGGAGATGGAGGGTTAGCTTTCGGAAGAGCTGCTGAGGTTACTAAAAGGGCCCAAGTCAGTCAATCTGGATGATGGATCTGATCATGCTCTGGACGCTCTGCGATCCAGTCTTATTCCTCAGGGGTGAATTGTCATTCAAGAATTTCTTTTCATTTTGCCTTATGGTCTGCGGCTCATTCATTGGACATTTTTCTGTACATTCTTTGCATACCTATCTATATGATTCTGATCTTAGAAGTACTTTACTGGAGTTAGATAGGAGAGATAGCTGGAATTCTCCGTTGCGCTTCATCGATGAAAGTAAGGGGTTATAGTTAAATAGGAGTTGCTGCTCCCGCTGAGATGTCATCACGCTTGCGCGATCTTTCGGGGCACTGGTCTCATACCGCGCACCGGGTAGATGCCTCCTTCTCACTCATTTCGTTATGTGGGTGTCTTAAATAGGGATTCGTTACACAGTGGTGAGTCCATACCTACAAGGACCAACCAACTATTTGAGGTCAAGCTCGACTTTGGCACATCGAGGGCCTGGATCACCCAATTGCACCAATCCTCATACCCTTTCAAACTCAACCAACTGGCTCTCTGAAGATGAAATTATTACTCGCCAAATCTACAATCGATCTCTATCAACCGAATCGACGATATCTCAGGCTCATGGGCCACTGTACTTCGGCAAGGATCTTTGCTCTTATGCATGTAAAATGCCGTGAATGACCTGCATATGCCTGGAGGAGGGATCATGGGGCCTGTATGAATCTATTGAGGACGAAGGGTTCAACTAACTTTTTGGATGTAGGAATTTCACTGTTCTCTTTTTTCTTCTTCTTCTTTTTTTTACGTTGGTTTTTACGCGCCTAACATTTTTTTTCGGATCTCTATTCTAGTCTATCTTTTCCTTGCAGATGTGCTATTGTCGGAGCATGATTAGGTTGGTGCCTGGCGAGAATAAAAGTCACTGAGGGGAGGGCCTGTAGTCCACAAAGGATTGCAAAATAGATTGGGGGTAAGAAGGAAGGGCCGTCCAAGGAAAAAAAAACCTCTTCCTAGGGCTGAAGAAAGTAACTCTCACGAAGAGAGCTAAACGAGAAGATAAGGCCCTGCATAGAGGAGGGCTAATGAAGAGGAGAAGAAGCTATTGGATCTACGGTAGGAGGTCTCCAAGATACGCTGACTTGGAGCTAAAATAAAGGAGCAGGGAAATGTGGCTGCTCGGAATAAGGCACTATTGACTTACCAAAGAGACTTATAATATTGGAAGTCCATGGCTGCCCAGTGCGTGGAGGAATATATGTCAAAAATTTTGCGGAGAAGGTCACGAAGGTAATGGGGAGGCCTTCGATAATGACTTCAAAGGTTTGGTTAGGAAGTTTTTTCGATCTAGACCTGACCAGTATCACCCAGAGAGACCGACCTCGCCTTGGCTCTCAGAGATGGAGGCCCAGCCGACGGCGGAAGATGGGGCCTCCTGCAAAAGCTCCTTCAGCCTACACTGGAGGCACCTATCGCACCAATCAAGCCCAAGGTTGAGCCTTCAATCCTGCTGAATGTCCTAATGACTACTCCTATCATGGTTCCTCTTCTTGGCCCTGCGCCCAGTCGACGTCCCACTCCTATCAAGATCAATTTCATTGAAAGATGACATGGCGGCCACTCCTACTGGAGCTCCTCAGGAACTTGCCTGATTATGTATTTTTTTTTTAATTTTCTTTTGCTTTCATGCTTTTTTGTATTGGCCCAGTATGGGTCTAGTAAGAACTCTTCTTTAATGATATGAAATTTTCTTTCTCAATAATTGTGCATATTTGACACTGATTTCTCCAATCTGGCATTATTTGCCTATAACTTTCTTACTCAGAAATTTTCTGTAATATAGAAACAACTTCATTCTCGATGGTATCCCGATGTAATGCTCTGAGAGAGATTAGTCCAATGACCTGCACTAGACAAAGATTCATCTATCATTAGATTGATATTCAATGAACTACATAATAATTTTGCCCATAGATAGTTGTCTAACATTGGTAGAACATAACATTGATCCATAACCAATAACCGAGTGTTCCATGTAAATTAGTCGTTAGATCGGGTAATGTAATAGAAGTCCAATATATCCTCAATCCATAGATCGGTAATAGAATAGAAGTCCAATATATCCTCAATTCGTAGATCGATAATAGATAAGAAGTGAAGATCTTATGCTCTACGGCTCCTTCAGGGTTTTATTCAATATGGAGATTGGTTTTAAGAATATGGAGATCTTTCTCTTACCCTTTGAGGCTTTACCAATCTGGGGATCGAATTTAGAACATATGGAGATCTTCTTCTAAGGGCCCTTCGGGCTTTATCGATCTAGAGATCGAATTTAGAGTTTGGAGATTTATCTTCTGTGCCCTTTGGGCTTTACCGATTCTAGGATCGGATTAGAGTTTTGGAGATTTTATCTCCTATGCCCTTTGAGGCTTTACTAATTTGAAGATCGAATTTAGAGTTATGGAGAACTTATCTGCGATGCCTTTCGAGGGGCTTTACCGATCTGGAGATCGGATTGAGAGTTTTGAAGATCTTATCTCCTATGCCCTTTGGGCTTTACCGATCTAAAGATCAGATTTAGAATTTTGGTGATCTTATCTCTATTGCCCTTTGGGCTTTATCGATCTGAAGATCGGATTTAACATAAGATAATTAGTAGATATTTTTAAAGAAGTCTTTCAGTGGATAAATTTTTTAGAGAATTTATTCAATATTTTCTGATAATACATTTTGAGATTTTTCGACATTCCATTTCTAAGAATACTTAAGCCCATTTAGGTTTTCAATCCTATAAGCTCTCGACCGAATTACCTTAGTTACTCAATATGGTCCTTTCAATTTGGGACGAGCTTCTCCTGTTCTAGAGGTTTTGAACTTACTGCTCAACGATGGACCAAATCACCTGTTTGAAAGATTTTTGGTTTCACCATGGCGTTATAATATCTAGCTACCTTTTGTTTATAGGTTGCCATCCGGATTTGTGCTCTTTTTCGGATTTCTTCTAATAAATTGAGATCGATTTCAATCAATCTGAGTTGCTTTCTTCATGGAGTTCTCTATTCCGATGTTGGAAGACAATTTCTATAGGTATTACTGCCTCCAATCCAAACATGAGTTTGAAGGACGTTTCTCCAGTTGATTTTCTGGGAGTGGTTCTATGAGCTCAAAAATATTGTATAATTCATCAGCCTAAAGATCTCTGGCCCAGTGACTTGGTTTTGAAACCTTGGAGGATTGTCCGATTTGTAACTTCAGCTTCTCTATTAGACTATGGATTCCCACTGAGTTAATTGGTGGTTGATGTATAGTTTAAAAACAAAATTTCTTGAATTTTTCATTATCAAATTGCTTTCATTATTAGTGATTATTATCCAGGGTAAGCCAAAATGATAGATGATTGACTTTCAGATGAGTTCCACATCTTTTTTTTCTGTGTTTGTGCTACTGGTTTAACCTCCACTCATTGATGAAGTAATCTATAGTGACCACCAGAAACTTTCATTTGCCCTATTGCATGGGAAATGGCCTCAGGATATCCATCTTCCAAACAGCGAAAGGCCAAGGGACAGTAATAGAAATGAGTTCAGCAGCTAGTTGGTATTGAATGTTAGCATGCTTTTGACATTAGTCGTACTTGTTAACAAGATTAGTTGTATCTTTTTATATGGTTGGTCAATAATAATCTTATCGAATGACTTTATATGACAAAGATTTACCCCCAGATGGTTTGCCACAAATTTGCTCGTGAACCTCTCGAAGGACGTAGTCAGCTTTTGAAGGCCTTAAGCATCGAAGTAAGGGAAGAGAGAACGATCTTTTTATAGAGTTTTCCATTTAGAATGAAATACTAGGGAGCTTATCTCTTGATTTTTCTTATGTCCGCAAGATCAGTTGGGCAGTATTCTTTTGTCCAAATATTGTATTAAAGGATCTATCCAGCTTGGTTCATGTAACCTGGGCAATCATTTGGACCTCTGTGCTAAGTTCTCTAGAATTCAATATATACTTTCTAGTTGAGATCGAAAAACTCTGACGTCGCTAAGTGTGAAAGTGCATCAGCTTGGGCATTCTCCAATCTTGGTTTTTGAATAATTTTGGGTCGTCAAAATTTTAGATAATTTCTTTGCATTATATAAATATTGAGACATGATGGAAACTCTAGCCTCATAATGACCTCGTATCTATCCGACGATAAGTTGGAAGTCACTAGAAATCTTAATTTCTTGATATTGAGGTCTTTGTCATCCTAAGTCCTGCAATGAGGCTTCATATTTGGCTCAATTATTGAAAGTTTTAAAATTAAAATTCAGAGCATGTTCCATGATGGCTCTTCTGGATATGCTAATATTAGACCGGTGCCCACTTCCTTCGCATTGGAAGCTCCGTCCACATGCAAGACCCAATAGAATTCTCCAATGGCTTCTGCTTGAATTTTTGAGGCTGTATTTTCTTCAGGTATCGAACATTCTACCATAAAATTGGCTGGCACTTAAGCTTTCATGGATAGTCTTGGCCAATAAGAAGATATCAAATTCCACCGAGTTCATAATCCATTGGCTAATCAACCAAAAGTGTCAGGTCATTGAGGACTAATCTCAATAGTTGATTGTCAGAATAGTGATAGAATGAGCCTGAAAATAGGGTCGAAGCTATTTGGTTGTCATGATCAGGGGAGTAAATCATTTTTTTTAATTTTAGAATATCAAATTTCTAAATCTTGTAGTAATCTGCTGATATAATAGATAGGCCTGTATGTTCCTGTACTCTTCGACTAGAACCAAGCTGACAGTATTAAGTGAAATAGATAAATATATGAATACATCCTCACCTTCGATGGACTTCGATAGTGAAAACTGAGCCGAGATAATGCTTTGAGCTCTCAAAGGAGGTTGGCATTCCTCTGTTCATTAAATTTTTTAATTTGATTCAGTGTTTTAAAAAATGAAAGGCATTTCTCGATCGATTTGGATATAAATTTGCTAAACGATACCACTCATCCAGTGACTCGCTGTACTTCTTTTAAGGAGCTAGGAGGCTTCATCTCGAGTAATGCCTAGATCTTGTTGAGATTAGCCTCTATTCTCTTTTGTGTTATAAGAAATCAAAAAATTTTCTGATCTCAACTCTGAAAGTACACTTGTTAGGATTGAGTTTCATTTGATGTTTACGGAGCTCCTCAAAAAGCTTCCTCCAGGTTCGTAATATGCCAATCTTCTTCTATGCTTTTGACCAACATATCTCTACATAGACTTTTTAATTGCACAATTAGGGGCTTGAAGACTTTATTGACTAAGCACTGATAAGTTGCAACTGCATTTTTCAAATCAAAAGACTTATTTTATAATAGTACAAATCTTTGTCGATGATGAATGCCATATTTTTCTCATCTTCAAGGGTCATCTTGATTTAATTGTAGCCGAAGAAGGCGTCCATAAAGCTCAATAGTTTGTGCCTCGATGTTGCATCAACCAATTGATCGATTTTCAGTAGGGAGAAGCTATCCTTTGGGCAAATCTTGTTGAGACTGGTAAAATCAATGCAGATCCTCTATTTTTCGCTTGTCTTCTTAACCGTTACTATATTGACTATCCAGTTTGGATATTGTGCTTCTTTAATGAATCCTGCCTTTAGAAATTTGTCGACTTCCTCATCTATTGCCTTTTATCTTTCTAGAGCAAAACTTTTCTTCTTTTATTTTTGGGTTTGTGCTTGGGATCAACATTCAGTTTGTGCACAATAATGTTGGCAGGGATACTGGGCATATTAGATGCAGACCATGCGAACACATCAGCATTTTTTCAAAGAAAAAAATTAATTTTTTCTTGAGGTCGATATTTAATCGAGCTCCTATCTGAATAATTTTTTTGGATCTCTCCTTAATGGAATGGTGATGAGTGGTTCTACTGACTTATCTTGATTTTTTTTGACCTCATTTTCAAAAACTTGATTGAGAATTTCCATTGGTGGATTTTTGGCTGGTACTTTTATTTTGGAGGCTATCGAAAAATTTGTCTGGTCACTGTCTGGCCCCATGCATTTGCCCAAACTCCTAATTTGGTTGAAAACTGGACTAATAGAATGGTAAGTTGAAACTATCGCTTTAAGGGCATTAAACCCAGGTCGGCCAAGAATGGTGTTGTATGTAGATGGATTTTGACAACTAGAAATGTAAGTGGTATTATTGACCGATAGGACTTTTTTTTCGATGATGACTGGTAGAGTAATTTTTTCTTCGACTGCCATAGAATTATCTAAAAATCCAATCAAGAGGCCACCAACCTATCTTAATTTATCGCACATATTCATTCTTGAGAGAGCATTATAGAATAATACATCTGTTGAGCTTTCATTATTAACAGAAATTTTCTCTTTACATCTAGTTCGCTATTCATCATGGAAATGACGATAGCATCACTGTGGGGTGTCTGGACCTCCTGAACATCATCATTGAAAAAGAAAATACATTTTTAGTACATTGTCTCTTTGGAGAGGGACTCTTGGATGCCCCCGAGGGCCACTGTCTTGTGAAATCATGTTGATGACTTCTGTAGTTGATCGATTGTACTCATCAGCTTCATCATATCTTTGGCACAGTTTTAGGGCCTAATTTGTCTAATTTCAAACGTATTTATCGAGGTAGCCTCATCGAATCAGAGCCTCAATCTCATCTTTTTAGTTGACGATATTCTTTAGTATTGTGCCATGATCTCGGTGGAAGCAACAAAATTTACTTTTATTCTTTATTTGCAGGAGCCTTAATCGATTTGGATGATGAAGATATCCTGATTCTTTATCTCCATTAGTATTTGCATCCAAGGGACGGACAGGGAAGTGTACTATCAATTTTCAAGGACTTCGGGATCTCAAATTTTTTTGAGGTGGTTTACTACTGCTCCCTTGATTCTCGCATTCTTCCTCGCGGGATTGCTTTTTTTTCTTTTTATTCTTTTTTCTTCTCCTTTTTGCTCAATCTTTCTTTCTTTCTTAAGCATGGGCGTACTTTTGAATTCAGTCCAGCATTGCTCAAAATTTTTGAAAAGTTTTATTGAGGGAGAAGGTTAGGCGATAACTCTTAAGTTCCCGCTTCAAAGCCAACATCGCAATGGACTCATTGAAATCTTTCACTTTAAGAATGGCTGCATTGAAACAGGGAGAAATTCACCTCCTGTTGCACTATGGAGAATAGACTATTCGAGTGCTTCATGTGAAGGCAGTTGCTTTCAAAATAGGCTACAAAGAGCCTACTTAGCTGATCGAAAGAAGTAAGGGATCCAAGATGGAGTCCAGAAAATCTAACATTTATAGATTTCTTAAGAATGATGGAAAAGCCAAACATAGAAGGATGTCAGATGTGCCTTGAAGCCTCATAATATCCCTGTATCCCTTAAGATGATCTTAAGGATTCATAGAACTATCAAATGGTTTGAGGGGAGGCATTTTAAACCAACGGAATCAATTCACTCAAAATTTCAGCAGAAAAAGGGAAGTGAGGTGGAAATCCTTCTTATTCTGAGAAGGACTTTCGAGTTGTACCTTTTTTAATTTCTTCTCGGGAACATGAAGCTTCTGTTCATGATCCACTTCTCGCCATGGCTTCCTACTACAGGGAGTTGATTCAGCTTCAGAGGAGTGCTCCTCTTGATCAGAAAATGCCTTTGATGAGATTCTTGGGGAATTGAAAGATGGCTAGTTCGTGACGTAGCTTAATGGGTAGCAGATTTTTACTTTTGCTCCATCGTCTGCTGGAGCTGTTGCATGGCATTGGTGAGGGCTTAGACCTGCTGTACTAAGAGATTGAATTATTGTGGATCAATCATTTTGGAGGATGGGACTGGACCATCTTCGAGGGAGCTCCAAGGAAAGATGGCATAGGATTCTATGCTTTCTTGCCATGTTTTTATAAAATTTCTGGGTTGCCTTTCCTCTAGTGCCAATTCATTGTTGCTTCAGATGATCGAGAAGAAATCGCACTAGAGAGCTAGTTGGATAGGATTGATGCTGGTCACAGGATGACTTGTAAGAGAAGTCTAAGAACTTGTGGGGTATCCTTCGATTTAGGATCCTTCGATGCTTAAGTCAGCTAAAAGCCTTGAGAATAGATAGTAGAAACGGGGATTAAAAGATAGAATAACGAGGATTTAGGTAGAAAGAGAAGTTTAATCTTTTTTTAGTGAAAAAGTCGAGAGTTGATTTTAGTAGAGTTTTTGATTTTAATGAATCTTAGATTCTATTACCTGAAGGAGTATCCTGCCCTTTATTTATAGAAAAATTGCTTAGTCCTTAAGGAGAGTTTGTTAGACCATTAGTTTGTTAAGATCAGCTGGATGACAGTCGTTGGTCATTTTGCCTTGGTGGCAATTAATTGTAATATAGCTGAAGGAGGGCTACAGCTTGATTGGAGCGCGAGTGGTGCTTACCTGGGTTTTGAAAGATGAGAAGGTCGGTGATTCATCGATCTGGTTAGCCTAGCAAGATCGGTATTCCATCGATTTCGGCTTCAATGGTGAGTCGCTGCTGCAAGATTATGATATCACGCCTGCATTTTTGAGCTCGAAGGGTATGATCCTATAACAATAAAGACCACGATCAGTGATAAAAGCAATTTTCTTCTCATCCTTTGGTGCCATCCGGATTTGATTGTAGTCGAAGAAGGCATCCATGAAGGTGAGAAGCTCATGGCTCGAAGTTGTGTCCTCCAGTTGAACAATTCTAGATAGAAGGTAATTATCTTTTGGACAGATCTTGTTCAGCTTTTTAAAGTCTATACACATTCTTCATTTGTCATAGGCCTTCTTGACTAGGACCATATTGAAGATCCAACTTGATAGTTGACTTTTTGAATGAATCCAACTTTAAGAAGTTTGTCCACTTCATCTGCTATCACCTTCTATCTTTCTAGTGCATGGCTTCAAACTTTTTCTTTCACTGATCTGCATTTGGGATCAATAGCCTGTCGATGCTCCATGACTCGGCGTCAATTCTTGACATGTTTATGGGGACCCAGGCAAAGGCATTGGCATTCTTCCACAAGAAGGCAACGAGCTCCTTTCGAACTTCTCCATCCAAGCTAGAGCCGATCTGCACCGTGTGTTCTATGTTTCTATCATCTAGTGAGACAGCTACTAGGTCCTCCATGGGTTTGCCCCGCTCCTCAGTAAAGTCATCATGAACATCCAGCCCGTCGACTGGGCAAAGGTCGGGTTGGCCACTTTTTTGCAGAGCGATGGAGTAGCAATGCCTTGCTAAAGCTTGATCTCCTCTGACCTCTCCAATCCCATGATCTATTGGAAACTTCATCTTTAGATAATGAGTGGATACTACCGCCTGAAGTGTATTCAGACCAGATTGATCAAGAATTGCATTGTAAGCAGAGGAAGCTTTTACTACCAAAAAATCGACCTTCACTCTGACCCATTTAGGGTATTGTCCTACAGCCACAGTTAGTGTTATTATTTCCTTAACTAGCACAGCATCTCCAATAAAACCCACCAATGGAGAACTCATAGGTCCCAAGTAGTTATTAGGTATAGATATTTTAGAGAAAGCATCATAAAATAAGACATCAGTAGAGCTTCCATTATCTATCAAAATGCGGCGTACATTATAGTCAACAATATTTAGAGAGATTACAACCACGTCGTTATGTAGGAATTGAACTTCTTGAGCATCTTCATCAGTGAAAGTTATTGATTCTTCAGTCCTTTGCTTTTTTGCTTCCTTTGCCGATCTGCCAGCCTCTACCCATCGAAGTCCCTCAGAAATGGTGTTGATGATGCCGAGGGATGGCCGATCTCCATGCTGCTCTTCTCTCCTTGATGGTTCGGGCTGGGGCAGTGGTCTTGGCCAATCTTTTCTTACTTTAAGCCGATGTCGCAGGAATCGACCAACTGATCTTGCCTAATGAGCTCCTCGATCTCATCTTGGAGTAGGATGCATTTCTTAGTATCGTGACCATTGTCACAATAGTAGAGGTAGTACTTGTAAGGATTTTGCTTATCGGAATGAGACCGCATCTTCTCCGACCTCGATAATTGCTTCTTGATCTCCATCAGAACTTGAGTCTTTGGAGCATTGAGGGAAGCATAGGTGTGGAACCTTCTAGGGAGAGAGTTCCACCATGCCCTTTGATCAGAGCTTCTCCGACGATGAGCTCGAGGAGTTCGAACTCATCTGCACTCGGAAGAAGTTCTAGAGTGCAGTCGAGCTTCGCTCGACTTTTCTTTAACTACAGGCTTGCTTAAATCACCTGCATGCTACTCTCTCACGATTTCTTCATCCTTTGCCTTGAAGGCATCTTCCATTCGGGCGTAGCCATCAGCCCGAGCCAGTATATCAGCAAAATTTTTGAGATACTTCTTTAGGAAGAACAGCAGATCATTCTTTTGGAGGCTGTCCTTTAGTGCGGCCATTGCAATAGACTAGTCCAAGTTTTGAACCTCTAGAGCAGCAGCATTGAAATGACTGACATAGGCCTGAATGGACTCTCCTTCCTTCTGCTTGATATGGATGAGGAAATTCGAGCCTCGTCGGAAACGTCAGCTACTGACGAAGTGAGCCATGAATTGATGCCTTATCTGATCGAAAGAAAAAATTATACTCGACTTCAATATTGAGTACCAATTTCTTGCTGCTCCCTTCAGAGTAGATGGAAAAACCCGGTATAAGATGGCGTCTGGTGCACCATGAAGCAGCATCATAGTTTAAAAGATCTCTAGATGGTCGATCGAATCAGTAGTCCCATCATAGCTCTTGAATTGAGAGAGCTTGAAGTTCGACGGGATCAATTTCTACATGATTTGATGAGAGAAAAAAGGATCGGTGCAGATATTATTACCATGAGAGAAGAGAGCATGGTGGAATTTCTTAATCCATCGATTCATTTCTTGCAGCTTTCGATTCAAGAGATCTTTGCAGTCGTGGATCTCTAATATTTTCTAACTGAACAGGGGTAGAGTCCCTCTAGGGGTAGAGTCATGATCAGAGCAGGGGCTTCCTACCCTCTACTTTCCTTCCTCAGAGGTGACCGATCGACTCATCTAAGTCGATCATCCCCAAATTGAATCTTAGGATTCTAGAGAAGCCTGCTTCGATCGAACCAACACCGTAGGTCGTTGCTGCTGTATGGCTTGCACTGCTTCAGTGAGGCTCCTAACTTACTAAACTAGCAGGTTAAATTGCTCTGTGTCCACCATTTTCATCGGTGAAACTTGAGATGCCGGGGATGAGATTAGAATGGATAGATCTGGATGAGATCTCACCACGGAGGTGGTCGACTATCGAATGGAAGACTTTCTGGGAGGCATCCTCATGAGATCGACGAGGGAAGAAGAACTTCGAGAAAAAAGAAGAGAGATCTCTACTGAGCACTTCTTTAAGAACAAGAGAATCTCAAGAAAAAGAGACGTCCTTCCTCTAGTGCCAATCCTATTGGTGTGAAATCTGGTTGATATCAGATTTGAGACTGGAGTCAGAGAAGACGAGGCCACCATCGGTGACCTACAAAATAAATCTCATCCAGAGTTGGAGGTGATGGCTTCAGCAAGATTCTTCGATGATCAAGTTAGCTCTTTCGACGAATAGAAATGGAGTGCTCAGAAAAGAAAGTGGCAGAGTATCGAGAGGAAGAAGAGTGCCCAAGAAAAATGTATCTAGAGGATCTCTTTTATAGATGGAGCCTATAATAAACTGATGGTGATAGTCATAACTATCGAGTAGTGGGCCAGTCGGAGACACGTAGAGTTTGTTATGGAGGATGGTGTCTATTATCGTGACCTGCCAGTCTGTTGAGATTTAATAGTTGAAGTTCGGAGGAGGTAGGTGCTGACGACGAAGAGCTTCAAGTTTTATCAATTTTAGAGGAGTTTGGACTCCTTTAGAATCGTCTGTGCGTAAGTGGGTTCATGCTGTGTAGATTGCTGGATCTACGTAGGCATTGAGGCCCTTCCAGACGACTACATGGACTTCGATCAAATGGGATTCAGAAGTCCACTGGAGAAATTCTGAAGGAAGTCTACTGGAGGAATCCGAAAGGAGATCTACTGGAAGGATTCGAAAGAAGTTCGACTGACAGAGAAGTTCAGTTGAGAATGAAGTCTGGAAGGAGTCTGACTGATGGGGGAGTCCGGCTGAAGAAGAAGTTTGAAAGACTCACGATCGGGGAAGGTCAGCTGGAGAAATATTGAAAGAAGCCTGCCTGGGATGGAGAAGTTTGGTTGAAAGAATTTGACTGATGGAGAAGTTGCAATTGAAGCTCTTCTACGATTATAAGCTACATTTAGCTAAACATCATATTGAACTTCGGTGGAAGTGGGGTTTACCCCCAATAGGTTCTTTTGCCTGAGCAAGAGTTTTGCTGCCAGAGAAGCTTTCCATGCTCTCAGCCGATCAAAGAAGAAGACGATTCCAGTGGTTGTTGGAACTTGGAGAGTGCTACCAGAAGCAGCAAAGAAAGCTTTATTTCCTCCATTGGTAGGATCCTCTTTCCTCTCCTTAGATTTAGTATTTCTCCCTCTTAGGATTTCTTTCCTTTCTTCTTTGTCTCCTCTTTCCTTAATCCCTTCCGTTCTTTTCCTCTCTCATCAATGTCTTCTCAAGAGAGTACTTCTCCTGATGGTAGTAGTAGGAAAGAGTTAATTTCGGGTGGTTATGATATCTGGTCAATCTGGTCCTTGCTCACCCTTGAGGTAGGTAATCCATCTCAGGGTGCCGTTGAGGCCAGCGTCTTTGATGAAAATGGTTTAGAGTCTCTGGTAAAGAGATTTTTGGACTATTTCAGCCCGAGTACTGAGCCCTCCCTTCTAATTGATGCTAACCTGGAGAGGCTCAGGAAGAAATATTTCATCTTTGATAACTTTTAGCTTATAGCTCCTAACCCAAGTGATTGGTTACATAGCCTCTTGAGAGTTGTGTGGCTTTCTATGATAAATCACTTCAGTCTGAATTGCATTTTCTCTTGCATTCTTTTATTTGCAATGTATTAGACTACTATGGCCTGCAACCAACCCAAGTTACCCCCAATGCCATTAGGATTATCTTAGTTTTCATCATCTATTATAGCTTTACTGCCATAAACCTTAGGACTTCTCTCTTTAGAGCTATTTTTTTATTGAAAAAACACTCTACCGAGAAAGGCTGGTAGTACTTCTCACCTTGGTCTAATTGTAAATTCGGTCCTGCCCTTTCTTCTTCAATCCATGACTGAAAAAGTCGATTCTTTTTTGTCTCTTCTGATATTCCTTAGGATTTCTCCTTCTGGATCTGCTAATATTAGACCGGTGCCACTTCCTTCGGCATTGGAAGCTCCGTCCACATGCAAGAGCCAATAGAATTCTCCAATGGCTTCTGCTTGAATTTTTGAGGCTGTATTTTCTTCAGGTATCGAACATTCTACCATAAAATTGGCTGGCACTTAAGCTTTCATGGATAGTCTTGGCCAATAAGAGATATCAAATTCACCGAGTTCAATAATCCACTTGGCTAATCAACCAAAAGTATCAGGTCATTGAAGGACTGATCTCAATAGTTGATTTGTCAAAATAGTGATAGAATGAGCCTGAAAATAGGGTCAAAGCTATTTGGTTGTCATGATCAGGGAGTAAATCATTTTTTTTAATTTTAGAATATCAAATTTCTACATCTTGTAGTAATCTGCTGATATAATAGATAGGCCTATATGTTCCTGTATCATCTCGGACTGGAACCAAGCTGACAGCATTAAGTGAAATAGATAAATATATGAATACATCCTCACCTTCGATGGACTTTGATAGTAGGAAAACTCAGCCGAGATATGCTTTGAGCTCATCAAAGGAGGCTTGGCATTCCTCTGTTCATTAAAATTTTTAATTTGATTCAATGTTTTAAAAAATGAAAGGCATTTCTCGATCGATTTGGATATAAATCTGCTAAGCGATACCACTCATCCAGTGACTCGTTGTACTTCTTTTAAGGAGCTAGGAGGCTTCATCTCGAGTAATGCCTGGATCTTTTTGAGATTAGCCTCTATTCCTCTTTGTGTTATAAGAAAATCAAAAAATTTTCTGATCTCAACTCTGAAAGTACACTTGTTAGGATTGAGTTTCATTTGATGTTTACGGAGCTCTCCAAAAGCTTCCTCCAGGTTCGTAATATGCCAATCTTCTTCTATGCTTTTGACCAACATATCATCTACATAGACTTTTATATTGCAACTAATTAGGGGCTTGAAGACTTTGTTGACTAAGCACTGATAAGTTGCATCTGCATTTTTCAAATCAAAAGACATTATTTTATAATAGTACAAATCTTTGTCGATGATGAATGCCATATTTTTCTCATCTTCAAGGGTCATCCTGATTTAATTGTAGCCGAAGAAGGCGTCCATAAAGCTCAATAGTTTGTGCCTCGATGTTGCATCAACCAGTTGATCGATTTTTGGCAGGGAGAAGCTATCCTTTGGGCAAATCTTGTTGAGACTAGTAAAATCAATGCAGTTCCTCTATTTTTCGCTTGTCTTCTTAACCATTACTATATTGACTATCCAGTTCGGATATTGTGCTTCTTTAATGAATCCTGCCTTTAGAAATTTGTCGACTTTCTCATCTATTGCCTTTTATCTCTCTGGAGCAAAACTTTTCTTCTTTTATTTTATGGGTTTGTGCTTGGGATCAACATTCAGTTTGTGCACAATAACGTTGGCAGGGATACTGGGCATATTAGATGCAGACCATGCGAACACATCAGCATTTTTTCAAAGAAAAAAATTATTTTTTTCTTGAGGTCGGTATTTAATCGAGCTCCTATCTGAATAATTTTTTTTGGATCTCTCCTTAATGGAATGGTGATGAGTGGTTCTGCTGACTTATCTTAATTTTTTTTGACCTCATTTTCAAAAACTTGATTGAGAATTTCCATTGGTGGATTTTTGGCTGGTACTTTTATTTTGGAGGCTATCAGAAAATATTGTCTGGCCACTGTCTGGTCCCCATGCATTTGCCCAACTCCTAATTTGGTTGAAAACTGGACTAATAGATGGTAAGTTGAAACTATCGCTTTAAGGGCATTAAACCCAGGTCGGCCAAGAATGGGTGAGTCGCTGCTGCAAGATTATGACATCACTATTCTACCAATCTTAATCTATTGTGTAGGTCGGTATAAACCTAATCTTCTATGGATCTCAATAGTCATCAGCCTTCAGGTTGGCAAAATATTGATGTGATTCTATTACTAGGTTGGTTAAATACCAATCTTGGGCCACATTTGGCATCTACTTGCAGATGGTGGATTTTTTATCTGAATCTTAATGTGGTCGGTGTACTACCAATCTGATCCTGATCACTTGATTAATCTGATAAGCTAGTTGTCGATCTAAGTATCAGGTTGGTTATTTACCGATTTGGGCGCCCCTAACAGCTTGCCATATATGGTCCTATCTTGTCTAGAAATTTGACATAGATAAGGCTCTTCCATAACTTATTATTTAAAATAAATTTTTACTTAATTTTTTTATGGAACATAGACCTTTGAGAGAGGATTTGGGTGTGTAAAAATTAGAGAAAAATGATTTTTGGGCATTGAGATTCAATAAACACAAAACTAGGTGTCTAGGTGAGAGCAAAAAGAAGAAAAAGAGGATCTTCTTTTAGGATTGTTGTGTTCACCTCTTTCCTTCCTTCTTTGAGTTTTCTGAGAGTGTCTCACATCTAAAACCTCCTCTCCTCCTTCTCCTCTTTGGAAGAGTCCAAATCCAGAAGAAGAAGACATCTGATCGACCATCGAAGAAAGATCAGTACAGTACTAGCATACTGTGTTGATTTCCTGCATCAGAATTTTTGATCGTGCTCATGGGCTCGTGTGGATGACTCCTAGAGATCGGGACGTGTGTGCGGCTCATGACTTCATCCTCAAGCCCGGATCAGTAAGTTAGAATATCTAACTTGCATAGAAAATAGATTTGATCTATTGATTTCATACCTGCATTAGATGTAGTATAGATCTAGGTTGATGTGATCAACATTTTCTTCTTCTTTATATTTTTAATTTTTGATTTAATATCATGTCTTGACCATATAATAGATTTAAGATCTAGGTGTTTACATATTTATTTAAATAAATATTTTATTTATTTAAGTCTTTCGCTATTTGATCTTGAAAAGTTTCAAGAATCTATCCGTAAAACCCTAGATCTAGGTTCCTTCTACGTGCCTACCTTCAGAAATGCACAAAAAAAAAATCATATAACATTTCTCAAGGGGCGTGGTGAATGGATAAGCATGAGAGGGAGTTGAAAAGTTTCAACTAAACCAACTAACTCAAGTTGAATTCAAAATTCAACTTAAATCCAATCTGATCCAATACTTAGACCAGGTCAAAGGTAGAAAGAGGAACGGGGTGCAGATACCTTCTATGTGTGAGAATTCTCATGCAAAACCAAAGTGTGCATGAGATAGGATGTGGAAAAGTCAAAGCAAGATGACGCGGGAGAAGGAAGGTTCAAATTCAAACTTATTTGATTTAGTCTTAATTGGTTTCAACCAAACCAATTAATCTAGATCCAATTAAACCAGGTTAAATTCAACTAATTTAGGCTTACCCAATCCAATAAAATTTTAATCAAATTAAAAATTAATTAGATTCAGGTTTTGATCAAATCAGAGTCAAATCTTCCATAGCGATTAGGTCATCTTATGATTTGATTGGGTCAAATCCAATTGAATTCAATTCGATCAGACTTGATCAAATCCTCATCACTCAATCAAATTAAGCTAATTAGCAATCAAATTGCTAATTAATCCTCTAATAAACATAGATTCCTAATCGGATGGGTATCTAGTCAACAGAGTTTCATCAATATGAAGTCAACAGAGTTTCATCAATATGAAACTCCTAAAGAGTTCCAAACTAGTGGGACTCTTGAATCCAGTGTCCCAAACGAATCAAACTTATGATCATAGAATCCCAGATTAGTGGTACTCTTGATCAGAAAGTTCCAAATGAGTAGGACTCACAGTTTCAGTCCACTAGGACTCTTGATCATAGAGTCCCAGGTCATTAGGACTCACGATCAAAGGTTTCAGACAAGTAGGACTCAGAGTCCCAATCTAGTGGGACTCTTGGTCATAGAGTCCCAATCTGGTGGGACTCTTGACCATAGAGTCCTAGATCATCGAGACTCAATATCAACCATCAGATCAGATAGGAACTCCTATTGTGTGTGACCCCATAGGTTCAAATCTTAAGCCGGTAGCACATAAACTAATTTTCTATACCAATCGATGTGACCATCTAGCAATGATATCCGATGTCTGGATAGGTCAAAAAATTATAATGCAACATCGACGAACCTATGGCCGAACTCCTCCAGCGGCCAAACCTTAGCTGAACTCCTTCAGTCGGTTGAACTCCTCAGCGACCGAACCCCAGCCGAACTCCTCCAGCGGTCGAACCCCAGCCGAACTTCTTCAGCGACTGAACTTCTCCAGCGGTCGAACTCCTTTCGGATTTCTCCTTCAGTCAAATTCCTTCAGGAGCCAAACTCCTTTCAAACTTCTTCTTCAGATGGATTCCTCCAAGAGTCGAACTTCTTCCTAACCTCTATTTCAGTCGGATTCCTCCAGGAGCCAAACTCCTTCCGTACTTCTTCAATCAGATTTCTTCAGGAGCCAAACTCCTTTCAGGACTTCTCCTTTAGTCGGATTCCTCCAGGAGCCCAACTCCTTCCAAACTTCTTCTTCAATCGGATTTCTCCAGGAGTCAACTTCTTCCGACTTCTCCTTCAATCAAATTTCTTCAGGAGCCGAACTCCCTCCGGACTTCTTCTTCAGTCGGATTTCTTCAGGAGTCCAACTCCTTCTGAACTTCTCCTTCAATTGGATTCCTCTAAGAGCTGGACTCTCTTCGGACTTCTTCTTCAGTCGGATTCCTCCAAGAGCCCAATTTTTTTTGGACTTCTCTTTCGATTGGGTTCCTCCAGGAGTCCAACTTCTTTTGGACTTCTCCTTCAATCGGATTCCTCCAGGAGCCAAACTTCTTTCTGAACTTCTCCTTCAGCTGAATTCTTTTAGGAGCCGAACTCCTTCCGGACTTCTCCTTCAGTCAAACTTCTCCACCAGTCAAACTTCTTCAGTTGAACTTCTCCATCAGTCAGACTCCTTCTGGACTTCTCCATCAATCGAACTCCATCCTTATTTCTCCAGCAGATTACTTTCAGATTTCAAGTAGCATTCCTTTCGGATGATCCTTTCTAGCCGTATTTTTTTTAGGAGTCTGAACTCCTCTGAAATTGACATACGTCAAAGCTCTTCACTCCTCCACGTGACTCCGAGCGGCTCAATACCAAATAACTATGGCTGTCACTATCAGTTTGCTGCAGGCGGCATCCCTTTCACACTGTTCCCAGCGGCCAGCTATCAGACAGCTACGACTGTCACTATCAGTCTGCTGCAGGCGGCGTTCCTCTCACGCGATTCCGAGTGGCTAGCTACTAGACAGCTATGGCTGTCACTATCAGCTTCGGGCTCCATCTACAAAAAGAACCCTCCAGATACGTTTTCTTTAAACTCTCTTCTCCTTTCCAAAACTCTTCTGAACTCTTTCCTGAGCACTCCATTCCTGTTAGCCAGAAGAGCTGACTTGATCGTCAAAGAATTCTGTCGGAGCTATCACCATCGACTTCGGACGGAATTTTATTTTGTAGCTCACCGACGGCGATTTCTTCTTTCTCAACTCTAGTTCGATCCGACGTCGATCAGATTTTGCACCAACAGTATTAATTAGAAGCTGTGATATATGCTGCAAATTTCCATTGAATTGGATCATGCATTCCATGTAGCTGTTGCTCTTCTACAAGAAGATTCCAATCTATTGCCCTTTGTCTTAGCAAATCCTGATAATCCAATCCCACAAAATAAAAGCATCCAGGAGAGTTGAGAATGCTCCCGTGCAAAGTATCAGCATATTTTGATTAAGTGGCCTTAAAGCCCAGGACCATCTTATAGGTCCATGGTAGGGAGATCTCCAGTG
Organism: Cocos nucifera; assembly: GCA_006176705.1. Lineage (NCBI taxonomy): Eukaryota > Viridiplantae > Streptophyta > Magnoliopsida > Arecales > Arecaceae > Cocos > Cocos nucifera. Next base: position 1,435,621 of record QRFJ01000049.1, read on the forward strand.
GTTTTTCAATAGCCATACCCAATGATTTAAACTGGGAAATGCTTTCTTCCTAATCATGGGGAAATTATTATTGACCTCCCATTTACCTTCTTATATGCCATTTGTTTTTTTTGGGGTCTAATCTACCGTTGGTTGTTGGTCATCTATGTGCTGACCAAGGGTGCTTATGAACAACAACGCTGATACGAAAGGATATTAAAATATCCCAAGAAACAATTAAGGTAAAAGGGAAAAAATACAATATAGATGACCTATTTGATGATTTTGGAGATTGGAAATCTAAAAAAATGAGGAAACTGAAACTACCACCATGACTGATATTTATTTCATTTGTTGGCCCAGGAAGGCTTCTTTGTGTCCATGTTTTCGTTAATTTTTATATCATCAAAGCTTTATTTGGTTTCTTTTTACATTTATAGTTAAAAAAACAAAAACTTATGCATAAAGTTTGTTTCAATTTTATATTATGCACATTAAAAAGAATATTGGCTTACTGCATAGGTGAAAATTTTGGTCCCAAGCTATTTTAATCATTATAAGGTTTGTCGAACCATCTAGTTTGGGGTATGCCAAACGGCATTGGTGGCTGATTGGACGGTTTTGGTGTTCAAAAAGAATTATCGATGAGGACGAGGGGAAGAAGAAGAAAAGAGAGGAAGAAAGGGGGTAGAGAAGAAGACGAAAAGATCGGGGCTTGCGGAGCTTCTCCCTCCTCTGGAGAAGGAGCGAGTGAAGTCCTGTTGCTAACTTCTTGGTAAATCAGAATAAAAATTAGATCTTGATTGAAATTAGGGTGAGTTGCCCTATTTCGATCCAACGAAGGTTGGAGAGGAAAATCTGGCTCTCCGAAGGCCTATACGGTCCTTCGTCGGCCACTGGCAGCCTCCCTGCCCCCTCCCCCCTCTCTCTCTCCCTATGTGTGTGTGTCAGTCTCTTTGGTTCTCCCTCTCTCTTACTTTCTCTATTGTGTTGGTTTGAGCCCGGCATGGGATGGTATGGAGGCATACCGAACCATGCCGCCAGCTAACCGATATGAGCCCCTATGCTGGCACAGTAAACATTGCACAAGTTTATTTAAAAAATTGAAATGAGTAAATTAGAACTGCGTGGTATTGTATGTTTTTATGGTATTGTACTGGATAGGCATTGAGTTGCAAGCAGTTACTGCTCTGGTCTTTCTCGATCTGGGAATTACTCTAAAGATGGTGGAAGGTATTGTCTGTAAATTATAATTCTTTGGAGCCAAGTCTAAATATCATTATGGATGCATGTGTATGCCTATGCATTTCTGCCCATGTGAGTCTACCGTCCAAGGAGCTAGACAGGTGGATCATGACAGTTGCAACAGTACTAAGCCTAGTTGCCAAGTCATTGACTCTGGATAAAAGGTTATTCTGCACTTAATCGGCTAACATGGAGTGTGCAGCTATTCAACTTGCTACTAGAATCTGTCAATGCCCTTCATAATATCAAATTGTATGAAGAATTTGCCAAAGCAGTCCATATACCACATGCTGTATCAGCTTTATGAATGACTTAAGACCTCCACTGTTGATTTTTTTTCCTTCTGCTTTTGTCATTAGTGATACTTGTTATGATGCTTCACAACACCATGAATGCATCATCTACAGAATAAAACATTTCCTTTTTCCTTGCTAAGAATCGATCATTTGAGAACAACTTTTAATTTGTGACATCTTTCTTGTGGAGAAGTGAACTATAAGGTGTTGTTTGGAGGTTAAATAATCATGGATGAAGTTTTTAATTCTTCAGTATGTTTTAGTCATCCTGGCCTAAAACATTCTATTAGAACCTAGGTGAAATTAGTTTTCCAGTAAGGTAAAGCTGGCTTAGGTCAAATCTAATGTGCCCAGAAGGGAACAAAGAGGTCCAAAACATGGTGACATCCCAGAAGCTGTACATGAACTTGATTATCAAGCCAAGATGCTTGTGACTCATTTGCTTTTACTATGTTTCCTAAGCATTATTTATTGGCAACTCTCTCTCTCTCTCCCTCCCCCCGGTGGTCCTCTTGCTTGCTCACACACACACACAGACAATTCTATGTAGATAGTCATAAGTTAAAGTTACTAGCTTATTATTACAGGTGAAACTCTGATTATATTAGGAAGAAGTATGTGATTTTGTTTTTCTATCCACTAGATTTTACATTTGTTTGCCCCACTGCTAATTTCATGTCCATTGACTTATGAATTTGAATCTTGGATCCGAAGAAGCATTAATTTCCAAGACAAGATGATTAGTCATTGATTTTCTTTTTTTATTTCCACAGAGATAACTGCTTTTAGTGATCGGTACTTGGAATTTGAGAAGTTGAATACAGAAATTTTGGGTGTTTCAATCGATAGTGCGGTAAGTTGTTCTCCTCAATGTTACAATCCCTTAAAAAAAACTTCTACATCAGAAGTGTCTTTGTGCTCTTGTTGGCTCTCTTCTCAAGATGTAATCCTCTTTTTATTATTTTGGTGATGGTGAGAAATAGTTATTACTCTGCAAAGAATGCTCGCTACTGCTAAAATTGAGTTCATATAATCTGAACCAGATAAAAGTTTTATTGATAAGTTAATCTTCCATCTGTCAGCTCCTAAGGAACTATAATTTGGATATCGTATGTGTTCTCGAGGCTGAAGAAGAAGTTCAAAAAACCAAGATAACATCAGCTGGAGTTGTTTGACCCAACCATTCCACCCTTTCTACAGTTCTGCCAACTCCTGTTATTCTCTGCTTGCAGCAGCCTCTTCGATCACCACCACCTCACGATATAGCCACCACGCCCGTCTTCCATTACAGCCACCGTGCCATTCTTCCTTCTGGCCACTGCCTGCAGCCTTCAAAACCCTAAACTATTTTTCTATCCACATACGTGTAGTATCACACACAGAGAAGCAAGCAGGGCATCCAAGCTAGCTGTATGTGTTGGACATGTTTTATATATTTATTGACTATTGGGTGCATGACCTACTCTGATAACTATTTGCTGTCAAATGTTTAAATATGAATTGTTTCAGACTTTCAGTATTATATGGATAAACTCAAGTACATTAAAAACTTCCATATCTGATGTTATCTTCATGTTTCTATAGTCTTTGAGTTTTTGCTAAATTGCATGCTTGTGCTTGTGGCAGCTGATTTCCAAATCCCACTTTTGTGACCATGGTTTAGATCAGTGTCAAAAGGATTTAAGAAATCGATACAAGTAAATAAGATCCTTTGGATGAACAAACAAATATATTCAACTGCCATATTATTTGGCGATATTTTCTCTTGCATCTTATTGAATACCATGACTAGTGAGCAGCGCATGTGCTGTTTTGGTTGGTAAACTTAAGCTGCCTCTATGCCCTATGAATATGAATCCGTAATTTCCGTGCATATTATAATTGTTTCTCTCTTTTTACTGGAATGTGGAATTGTTTTCTAATATCATTTCTCAAATTGTAGTTCCCCCATCTTGCTTGGGTTCAAACAGATAGGAAGTCGGGGGGACTAGGTGATCTGAAGTATCTGTTGATATCTGATGATACTAGGTCAATTTCAAAATCTTATGGAGTGTCGATTCCTGATCAGGTATCATTTTACCTGGCTTTAGTAGTGTCTTTTTTTTAAAAAAAAAAATTTTAATGAAGAAATATGATGGGGATGCCATCATCAGGGTTTGAATCCTGGTCCTCTCCCAGGTAGATGGTCTAACATGCATTTTATTTGTAAATCACCGTTGGTAACATGAAACAGTCGGTGCCCCATGCCGAATGAAATTTAGGTTGTTATATGCCTAAAAATGACCCACTTTGGAATGTATATTCGAACAGGGCGATGGGGCACTGCATTGCCGGGACTATTCATCATCGACAAGGAAGGAGTGATTCGGCATTCTACAACTAATAACCTTGCCATTGGATGGAGTGTTGATGAAACTATGAGGACCCTTCAGGTAAAACAGGAGAAGAAATTTCAGAGCTCTCGTTCTGCTTTATAACAAGATGGATCCATCATTTGATCGGTCACCCCAATTTGCATCGCATAATCCATTTTTTGCCTTGGGGATGAGCCGTCTCCCGAAACCTACCCGTTCATATGTTTTGCTTCATATCTCACCCGTAGATTTCTAGTACGTATATAGTTTGTTGCAGCAGTAGCCCTCTCGATAACTGTCAAATTAATCTGGAATTGGTGATTTCTTTCTTGTGGCTGCCAATTTACATTGCAGATACCTCTCCCGTTGCTTGGATCATTAACCCTGTATGTTTCTAGGCCAGATACTTTTCCTGCCCGGATTAATTCAAACTTCTTTACCGTGCCTTGCAGGCATTGCAATGTGTCCGAGAGAACCCAGATGAGGTCTGCCCTGCAGGATGGAAGCCTGGGGAGAAGTCTATGAAGCCAGGACCTTAAGCTCAGCAAGGAATACTTCGCAGCTATGTAGGAACTGTTCCATCCATTTTGGCTGCTGCTAATGTCTGTAAGAGGTGGAAACTAGTCCGTTTCTCTGCATTGCATAGAAGTCCCTGTGTGTTCAGCAGAGATGTATTCGTTTCATGAATTTTTCATGGGCTCATATTATGGAATGAACATGAGGGACTTCAACCCCTCGTGGTTTTACTTCATGTATGAGATTTCTGTTTGTGGTTTCACATTCAGTGCCGGCACCGAGTTTAGTAGAGCAGAAGCTCTGCAGATGTGTTCTATAAAATGCGGATGGATGAGAAATGACCAACGAACTGCAGTCGTCATCTTACGTCGAATGACTCTGTGGCTGGGACGACAAATTTCAACTAGAGTTGTGGAATCTTTGGTGCTTGTACTTGTTATTGTCAAAGCACAAACCTTAAGCTTTTTTTTTTTGCCTTCTTCCGGTGATGACGGTGAGCAGAGTGCTGACCGGTGAGCTTAAAGATTGAGTGCTTTTTGAAAGCAATTGGAGGTTTGCTCGTCAGGGTTATCAATTGTTGAGACGTGTATTTTCTTGTATGTTACTCTTCCAAGCAGGAGCAGCAGACGGATCGAGAGATTAGTGCTCGTTAATCACTTCAATATGCATGACAACAATGATAGATTTGACTTGAGCGCAACTTAGCTTTCATCACTCCTAATTGTGAGGTAACGGATGCCGGCTTAGAAATGCTTTCTGCTGGATTACTCTTGCTATCGTGCTACATATGTAACACATGCAAAAGTAGAAATTAACAAAACTATGGAGGATACAACCACTCATCCCTCGACCATAAGAATATGGATCGACTCTGATTCATGTTACTGTCTCACTTTGGAGAGTCACAGCTGCCTCCTTTTAACATGAAATAATAGCAAAAAATATTGCTTGCTGGAATGCTAATGTTAAAGCTTGATTGGCTTGACCGACCATGTCGGATGGCTGTACTAAATTACAACCGTAGAAGTTCGTGACTTTTGACTTGCCATAGGTCCCAAATTCCCCGCATTTACGGACGAAAATGGGACACGGCTGAGTAAGCTATTTGACAAGCAGAGATGCGTTACGAAAGAAAGCTGAAAAAATACATCCAACTGGTTTGCGAGAGCCACGACCCACGATAGGGTCTCCCAAGTTTCAACTCTATCAATCAAATCAGCGGAAAATGCAGAGCAGAAGCTACGCTAGTTCCAGAGGGAGAGATATTTCAATCCGGAAAAAATTGTGTTTCTGAGAATATTTTAGATGGCAATCCCGAAATAGCAGGTGAAGTACATCCTCATCAAACATGGCCTACGAATTCTATATATATATATATATATAAAAAGCTTGCTGATGAAATTGTGACATATCAATCGTTAAAATTGAAAAATATATTAATCTATGGATTTGTGTTTTAAGTTACGTTTGATGCATCACAAAATAATTTTATAAAATAATATAAATTATCTCTAAAATAAATTATTATTATTAAATTTTTAATAATATTAATTATTGTATTTGGTACACTCAGATAATATTATAGTAAAATTACTGAGAATCTTTATTGACATGTTTATATGACAATCAGATTATTAATAATATAAAATTAAATTTTTAAAATATTTCAAATTAAATTACTATATTTGATATAAATAAAGATCACAGTGGCCCTCACCCAATCCAACAATGGTGTATATTGGGGATAAACCCCGCTCTTGCCGAAGTCCAGTTCGATGTCCTACTTAATGCAGCCAGTAGCCACGGAAGAGCTTCAATGGGCGGGTCCGGACAGAATCCCTTCAGCCGGCCGAACTCCTCAGTGGCCGAGCCCCTTCAAACTCCCAGCGTCCGGACCAAACCCCTTCAACTCCTCAGCGGCCGAGCCCCTTCGCACTTCTAGCGTCCGGACCGAACCCCTTTAGCCGGCTGAACCTCTCAGCGACCGAGCTTCTTAGACTCCCAGCAGCCGGGCTTTAGCCGAACCCCTCGGCGGCCAAACTTCAGTCGGACTCCCGCGAGGGCCAAATTTCCTCCGAGCTTCCCCTTCGGCCGAACTTCTCACCAACCGAGCTCCTGCCGAACTCCCCAGCGATCGAGTCTTAGTCGTGCGCCTCCAGCCAGACGCCTACAGGAGCCAAACTTCTTTCGAGCTTTCTCTTCAGGAGTCCGAACTCCTCCGAAATGGGCTCACGTCGAAGATCTTCAACTCTTCATTCGACCCCGAGCAGCTCAATATCAAGATAGCTGCAGCTATCACCATCAGTCCGCCACCAACGACAGCAATCCGCTATAAGACGGCGATGGCTATCACCAACAACTCGCTGCAGATGGCACCTTCCTATCAGACTGACTCTGCTGGACCTCGAGCGGCCCGCCAGCACGCGGCTGCAGTTGTCACCATCAAGCTCCGCTATAAAAAGGACCCTCCAGATACGCTAACTCCAATCTCTCTGATCTCTAAGCTCTACTCTTCTTCTCCAAGCTCCGAAACTCATTTCCGAGCACTCCATTCCTATTGGCCAGAGCTGACTTGATCATCGGAGGGTCCTGCCGGAGCCACCCCCCACCGGCTCCGGATGGAACTTTATTTTGTAGATCCCCGATAGCGACATCATCGACCTCCACTCCAGCGGACTCCGACGACGATCAGATTCTGCGTCAATAGATTGGTGCTAGAAGGAGGGAACCCCAAGCCTCCGAGGTTTCCTTATTCTTAAAGGAATGCTCGGCGATGATTTCTCTCTCTCCAGAGATCCCTCTTTTTCCTTACTGGAGTTCTTTCCTGAAGAGAAGATGCTTATAGGAGAGCTTCGACTCGACGCTCGACGGCCTCTGTGGCTCGATCCTGTCCGAATCCGTCTGTCCCTGCTTCAGCTCCAGCAGCTCAGGCTCCACCTGTACCCATGGTGGATGTGAAGCAGTTCGACCCGCTTGTCCGACAGGTCCGTGGCCTCATGGAGGCATTGCAGGCCATACAACAGCCCCCGATGGCGACCCTACCAAAAAACCCACCATCAGAATGTCGAGAAGTCCGGCCCAGACAAAGAGGCATGAAGTTCTCCCATGGGAGATTTCGCGAGAAAGAGAAATGAAGTTCGACGCAAGCGAGGCCGAACTCCCCCATGAGCCCGTCATCGAGGAAGCCTCGATAGAGGAGCATGAACATCCCCGGAAGAAGAATTCACAGAAGGTGGAATGAAGTTTGGGCAAGCTAAGTCGGGCTCCACCTGTCGAGAAAGTCCGAACAAAAGAAGCATGAAGTCCTCCCATGGAAGCTTTCATGGGAAAGCGGAACGAAGTTCGGTGCAAGCGAGGGTGGAACAAAGTTCTCCTGCGGAATGAAGTTCGGTGCGAGTGAGGCCGAACTCCACCTCGAAGCTCATCATCGAAATTAGGTTCGACGCAAGTGAGGCCGAACTCCCCCCTCAAACCTCATCATCGGAATGAAGTTCGGCGCGAGTGAAGCCGAACTCCCCCCTCAAACCTCATCATCGGAATAAAGTTCAGATCAAGTGAGGCCGAACTCCCGTTCGGGTATGTCACCAAGGAAGCCCCCTACAAAGAATTCACAGGAGGTGGAATGAAGTTTGGGCAAGCTAAGCTGGGCTCCACCTCAAGATCGTCATCAAGAAAGTTCGGACAAAAGAAGCATGAAGTCCTCCCGCGGAAGCTTTCACGAAAAAGTGGAACGAAGTTTGGTGCAAGTGAGGGCGGAATGAAGTTCTCTCGTGGAATGAAGTTCGGCGTGAGTGAGGCTGAACTCCACCTCGAAGCTTATCATCGGAATGAGGTTCGACGCAAGTGAGGCTGAACTTTTCCCTCAAACCACATCATCAGAATGAAGTTCGGCGCAAGTGAAGCCGAACTCCCCTCTCAAATTTCATCATCGAAATGAAGTTCGACGCAAGTGAGGCCGAACTCCCGCTCGAGTATGTCACCAAGGAAGCCCCCTACAAAGATTTCACAAGAGGTGAGATGAAGTTCGGCCATGCTCATGATCGCCCCAGGGCAAGCGAGGACTCCGCGCTTACGACCTCCACAGCGCAAGCAAGGCCCAAACTTTTCGAGCTCGCCACCAAGGAATTTTCGATAGAAGGGCGCGAAGAAGTCCCCCTCCCAAAAGGTTCCGCGACTGTGCCCCCCTTCACGCTCCTCAAACTCAAAATCTCATGGAAGTTAAGAACCAGCTGCCAAGATCAGAAGGATTACGATCTCCCCCAAACAAGCGCGATCGAAGCAAGTATTGCCTCTACCATCGCGACTACGGCCACGATACTGAGGAATGCATCCAGTTTCGAGATGAAATTGAGGAGCTCGTTAGAAAGGGATAGCTGAGTAAATTCCTCCGACGCCAGCCTGAAGCAGAAGATCGACCAAGGAGCTACCGTAGCCAGAAACGACATGGAGGTCGGCTGCCTCACGGCGTCATCAATGTTACCCCGGGGAGGAGCTTGGTACATCGATGATTCTTCGTCTCCCAGCGATAAAGCCAGGAGGAGCTTTCTCCAAATTGAGAAGGCCAGCATGAGACAGAGGAGGTTGTCCAGCCTGGGCCTCGCTGCCCAAGGAAATCCAGAGGAACAACGCTCCCACCATCCTGAAATGGGGATATGCTGCGAGTAACTTTTCCTCGGTAAAATTCTCCTTCAATAAATAATATTATTTCTGGGTGCAAAAAATCATGTGATGACAGGGAAGAAGCAGTCAATAGTTGCTGTGTTAGGAATAGGAGGAGGACCTCGTGCTAATGGGGGTAGGTCAAAGATCTTAAAGCTCGACTCTCCTCCGAGTGCCCGCTTCAACCTCGACCGCAGGACATAAGATCTCCCCCGAGGCAACCTCGACTGTAGGAGATAAGATCTCCCCCAAGAAAAGCTCGGCTGCAGGAGATAAGATCTCCCCCGAGGCAACCTCGGCTGTAGGAGATAAGATCTCCCCCGAAGAAAGCTCAGCTGTAGGAGATAAGATCTCCTTCGAGGCAAGCTCGGCTGTAGGAGATAAGATCTCCTCCGAGGAAGGCTCGGCTGTGGGAGATAAGATCTTTTTCGAGGCAACCTCGGTTGCAGGAGATAAGATCTCCCCCGAGGAAAGCTCAACTGCAGGAGATAAGATCTCCTCCGAGGCAACCTCGGCTGTAGGAGATAAGATCTCTCTTGAGAAAAGTTTGGCTGCAGGAGATAAGATCTCCCCCGAGTGTCCGCTTCAACCTCAGCCATAGGAGATGGGATCTCCCCCGAGGTAACCTCGGCTGTAGAAGATAAGATCTCCCCCGAGGAAAGCTCGACTGCAGGAGATAAGATCTCTCCCGAGGCAACCTCGGCTGCAGGAGATAAGATCTTCCCCGAGAAAAGATCGGCTGCAGGAGATAAGATCTCCCTCGAGTGTCCGCTTCAACCTCAGCCATAGAAGATCAGATCTCTCCTGAGGAAAGCTCGGCTATAGGAGATAAGATCTCTCCAGAGGAAAGCTCAGTTGTAGGAGATAAGATCTCCCCTGAGGCAACCTCAGCTGCAGGAGATAAGATCTTCCTCGAGGAAAGCTCGACTGCAGAAGATAAGATCCCCCGAGGCAACCTCGGCTGTAGGAGATAAGATCTCCCCCGAGAAAAGCTCGACTATAGGAGATAAGATCTCCCCCGAGGCAACCTCGACTGCAGGAGATAAGATCTCCCCCGAGAAAAGCTCGGCTGTAGGAGATGAGATCTCCTCCGAGAAAAGCTCGACTGCAGGAGATAAGATCTCCCCCAAGTGCTCGCTTCAACCTCGACCGCAGGAGATAAGATCTCTCCTGAGGAAATCTCAACTACAGGAGATAAGATCTCCCCCGAAGAAAGCTCGGCTGTAGGAGATAAGATCTCTCCCGAGGTAACCTCGACTGCAGGAGATAAGATCTCTCCCTAAGAAAGCTCGGCTGCAGGAGATAAGATCTCTCCAGAGGAGAGCTTGGCTGCAGGAGATAGGATCTCCCCCAAATGCCCGCATCACACTCGACTGCAGGAGATGAGATCTCCTCCGAGCCCCCGATGAGCTCAAACTCCAATCTCGATCGCAGGAGACGAGACCTATCTCAACCTCAGTTGGAGATGGGATCTCCCCCGGGCTTCAATTTTAGCATCAATTTTAGCTGGAGATGAGATCTCCCCCAAGCTTCAACCTGAACCAGCATGGAGCCCGAAAGAAGACTTCGGCAGTCGTCCTTTCTGCACTCTCTTCCTTCGAGTTTCGAACTCGAAAGTGGGGGGGCTAGTATTGGGGATAAACCCCGCTCCTGTCGAAGTCTAGTTCGATGCCCTGCTTAATGCAGCCAGTAGCCATGGAAGAGCTTCAACAGGCGGGTCCGGACCGAACCCCTTCAGTCGGTCAAACTCCTCATCGATTGAGCCTTTTCGGACTCCCAGCGTCCGGACCAAACTCCTTCAACTCCTCAACGGTCGAGCCCCTTCGGACTCCCAGCATCTGGACCGAACCCCTTCAGTCAGCCGAACTCCTCAGCGGCCGAGCTCCTTGGACTCCCAGCAGTCAGACTTTAGCCGATCCCCTCGATGGCTGAACTTCAGTCGGACTTCCACGAGGGCCAAATTTCCTCCGAGCTTTTCCTTCGGTCGGACTTCTCACCGACCGAGCTCCTGCCGAACTTTCCAGCGATCGAGTCTTAGCCGTGCACCTCCAGCCAGACGCCTACAGGAGCTGAACTCATTTCGAGCTTTCTCTTCAGGAGTTTGAACTCCTCCGAAATGGGCTCACGTCGAAGATCTTCAACTCTTCATTCGACTCCGAGCAGCTCAGTATCGAGACAGCTGCAGCCATCACCATCAGTCCACCATCAACGACAGCAACCCGCTATCAGACAGTGATGGCTATCACCATCAATCCACTACAGTTGTCACCATTAAGCTCTGCTATAAAAAGGACCCTCCAGATATGCTAACTCCAATCTCTCTGATCTCTAAGCTCTCTTCTTCTTCTCCAAGCTTCGAAACTCATTTCCGAGCACTCCATTCCTGTTGGTCAGAGCTGACTTGATCGTCGGAGGGTCCTATCGAAGCCATCCCCCACCGACTCTGAACGAAACTTTATTTTGCAGGTCCCCGACAGCAACATCATCGGCCTCCACTCCAGCAGACTCCGACGATGATCAGATTCTGCGTCAACAGTGTACATGAAAGTAAACCTCACACCTTGAACATGGATAAAGCTCTGGCTTGCCGCTACCCCTTGGAGGTCAGCCCCATCGCCAGCCATTGCCCACCGACCAAATTTGGTTGCAGGCCAACATTGCACTCACCATGGGCAATAAGAAGCACCTCCATGGCCTAGTCCATGGGGCCTTCGGACGAGATCGCGATCGCATGCAGAGGTGGGGGGAGAAGGATGTTGTAGGGATTCCAAATCTGAATGGAGGGTTCAAGGAGGCACAAGGTGCTAGCAACGAAGAGTTAGGAGGAGAGCAGAGAGATAGTGGCACGGCATGCAAGTGTTGTGATATCAACTTACTCTGATACGACTTGATAATGATCTTGTATCAGGATATTATAGTAGAAAGAAAGAAGAAAAAATAAAACAAGAATACAACCAAGTACATGGATCAGTCTAAAGGCTCATCTCCATCGGGCATGCAAAGCTTCACTATGAAAAGGAAGAGATACAAGAGGAGATTACCCACTCCCAACTCACGTATACAAACATCTCAACAAAAAGCTATCCTTACCAAACTCTATCTTGGAGACCTCCTGAAATGACCGTAATCTGCTGTCTAGCTGTCTGTCCAAAATCTCTGCACTTGCTGTTCGCTGGTGCTCTTCTTCTGCTCTCCATCGTCTCAGGTCTCATCAAAAATCCCACTAAGCCACCACACCACCTCTCTCGGACTGCTCTAGGCCTTTAAAGGCTTCAGTCAGTATCCTGTTCAGAGATGAATCTTCGATTACAACTCAAACAAGGCCCTAGTCTGTTAGATAACGACCACAAGTAATGCCACCAGTTAGATCGCACAATCACCGCATCTTCACTCACATAGACCATGATAAAATGCTTGTAGACCTCTTAAGGCTCCACAAAAATAGTGGGCACTGGTACACGATGGACCACGCCCAAAAAATGGGTGCTGCGTGGATTGCGCGTGTGCCCGAGGGGCTGCATCCATGGCAGGCCTGCGCATGCGTTAGCACGTGCGTTGGGCCGCATAGGTCGTGCACCTGTGCTAGGCTGCGCAGGGCCGCTCGCCCATGTGCCAGCGCACTAGGCCGCGTCGGTGCGATCGGCCCACATCGCATGCTGAGCTTGGTGGCCCACTAGCCTGCTTCATCCTGCATCGATCTATGGATCCCGTCCGATGGCTCTACATGCTCCTTGACACGTATTTTCATCATCTGGACTCCAATTAGGGTGTTTTTAGGCTCGTTGGACTCTGTTCATTATCCTAGACCTCCCTATGGACTTATTGTGAAAGAATTCAAGGTGTTTTTCTTAACAATCTCTATCTTAACTTGATATTCGATCTCTATCTATCTGAGAGCTCGTCATGCACCTCCATGCCTTGGGACTATTGCTTGCTTATCATGGATGGGCAAATGTGAAAGTCGAGCCAGGCTGCTCGATTTCATCTCCATCAATGGCTGTGATCCTTGAGATATGCTCGGGATAGCCTCCCACGATAATAGAAACTTCACTTTGCGATGTCGCATGTTGTCCTCCCTAGTCTTCCGTCCCGTGCCCGATCCATCTCCACGTGAAGCTTCACCTCGCACTAGGCTCCCTGCCATGAGGTAATGTTGTCCATACTTTCTTTCTTTTATCATCACTCTACTACTGCACATGACCTTTAGGATTCCTCCATCAGCCTTTCATCTGAAGCCTGTCAAATCTAATCTACTTAGTGAGATTAGATTCTTCTTAAAGCTGGGTATGTATCGGACCTCACCCAACTTCTTCACTATTCCATCATGGAGCTTCATGCTAACTATCCTGCTGCCCTTGATCTCATAGCTCGATCCATTTGGCAAGAACACAGTGCCATCGCTGATCTCTATAGAGTCAAACAGCTCCTCTCTACAATATACATGATGAAAATAAGCAGAATCCATAATCCACTAGAAGAAAGAAGTAGATATATCATCAGTTATCAGAAGAACATCGCCACTATCTTCTGTATCGCTACTGACCATCGCCATAATAGTATATGTCCGATCTCTAAGTTATGGATAATTCTTGACTTGATGCCCCAACTAGGGATGCAATCGAGCCGAGTCGAGTCGAATAACTGGAAGCTCAAGCTTGACTCGACTCAAAATACTCGGGCTCAAAACTCAGCTCAAACTCAGCCGAGCCTTAATATCCCAAGCTCGAACTCGGCTCGACTCAAATATGAACTGACTCCATAACATATAAATTAAAAAATTAAATAAAATTAATATTATTAAAATATATATATATATATTCGAGTAGGCTCATGAGCCTTTGAGTCGAGTATCCTGCTACTCGAGCTCGACTCGCATACTCGAGCTCGACTCGACCTCGATAATAACCAAGTCGAGTCAAGCTTGAACTTGAGTCGAGCTCGAGTAGCTTGTGAGAAACTCGACTTATTTATAGCCCTAGCTCTAACTTGTCGCACTGATAGCACCTGATCTTGCTCTAGTCCTTGGACTTAGACCATCCATCTCGTGGTCTCCTACCGCTTCATCTTCTACCGCCATCATCTTCAGTCACTATCAGTGTTGAGTTATTACCTAAACTCAAGGCTCAATTCTCCCACTTGAGAACCTCCTTCTAGAGTAGTGCAGAAGTTACCACTTCCATCTTGATAGTTCTCTTACCTACAAGAAGAGTAGTCACCAAAGACTCGAAAGAGAATGGAAGCGATGATAGTAAGACTAATGTCCTGATCTTCTCAATTTTTTTCACTAATGCTGAGAAGACTTATGAAAATCTTTTGAAAGTTGGATAGATACTCTTATATGCTTTGGCCTTCATCCATCCACAGCTGGTAGAACTACTTCCAAAAAATAGCATGTTGGTGAGCAACTTTGCCATTACAACTCCTCGAGCTTTGACCATAGTGCTGTCGAAAAAGTCTCGCCAAGTACATAAATCACGACATCATCCATTAGGTACAAATAGAGCATGCTCACCATCTGCATCTGAATCCACTTTCAATCCTTCACCTTCATAGTGCTGATATTTTATCGTACAAGAGAGCGTCGATCAATCTATATTGGATGAGGACATCTTTTATTCTTACTTACCACAAAAAAAATTATCCTTTCCATTAAACCTATTGATCTCCATCTTAATTATATATGTCTTCTTCATATTCTTCAATCTATATCACCACTGCTACAATCCATGCTCTAGTATCGTCTTGCTTTGATATTAATTTGTTGTGATATTAACTCACTCTGATACCACTTGATCAAGATCTCGTACCAGGATATTATGGCAGAAAGAAAGAAGAAAAAATAAAACAAGAATATAACTAAGTACGTAGTTCAGCTTAAAGGTTCGTCTCCATAGGATATGCAAATTAAGCTTCACTATGAAAAAAAAAGAGATATAAGAGGAGATTATCCACTCTCAACTCACGTATACAATTCTTTCAATAAGAAGCTATCCTTATCAAACTCTCTGTTGGAGATCCCTTGAAATGATCATAGTTTGCTGCCTAGCTGTCTGCCTGAAGCCTCTGCTCCTGCTATCCACTGGCGCTCTTCTTTTACTCTCTGTCATCTCAGGTCTCATCAAAAAAATCTACTAAGCCACCACACCACCTCTCTCAGACTACTACAGGCCTTTTAAAGGCCTCAGTCCGTATCTTGTTTGGAGATGAATCTTTGATTACAACTCAAACAAGGCTCTGGTCTGTCAGATAACGACCGTAAGTAATGCTACCCATTAGATCGTGCAATCGCCACATCTTTGCCCACGAAGACCATGATAAAATGCCTATAGACCTCTAAAGGGTCCATAGAAAACACGTAGGCATCGATCCATGGTAGACTGCACCCAAAAATGGGTGTCGCGTGGACTGCGCAAGTGCCCACACAACCGCATCTACGGCAGGCTCGTGTGCATGTGCTGGGCTAGCCAGCACTGGGCCATGCAGGGAACGCACCCACATTGGGTCGTGTAGGACCGCGTGCTCGCACACCAATGCACTGGGCCATGCCTGCATGACCGACCCGCACCGTGCATTGTGTAAAATTTGATGTGGTGCTTTCAAACCTTGGGAGGCTACAGGAGGAGCCAGGATGTTGGCTTTGGGAGACTAGAATGGGTGTGAGTCCTAGAGCTAGGACAGAAGTTATCCTAGGTGAAGGCGGTGTGTAGCCCTGCACGGGTTCGAGGTTTAGGTGTGAGGATCTTGAGAGGGGCTTGATAGGTGCTCCGACATCTGGGATATAAGATGGAGCAAAGGACCAAAGCCAAGAAAAAGAATCAGCCAAGATAGGACTGACACACGGTGGACTGGCTCGGATATGCAGTCGAGTCGGCTCAGACTGAGATCGAGCTAGCTCGGAGCGCAGTCGAGCCAGCTATCTCAGGCAGACAGAAGATAGGTTTCGGATGAGATGCAGCCGAGCCAGCTTGACTCCTGACAGATCCGACTCGATGGTGGTGAGCAAAACTAGATAGAATTTTCTATTTGGATCTAGGATAGGCTTTTATCCTAGGATCTTAAGGCCTGGACCAATAAGGTCTTAAGAGGGCTAACTCATATATGGATCGGGTTCAGATCCAAGGGGATGAGAGCATATAAGACATATATACATGGGCTTGGTGAGTGCTTTCATATATTGGGTTAGCCTAGAGGAGTTTTTCAGCTGGAATTTGGGTTTATTAGATTTCATATGGTATAGCAGAAATCCTAGGGTATATAAATTCAGGTATTATATCTTTATAATAGAGTGAAATACAATGGAGCTTTTCTTCCTAAAACTCTCTACTCTTCTCTCTCTTGTTCCAACTTTAAGCCCTAGGTGCCGACCATCTACTTTGTTCTTCTTCTCTCCAATAATTGGTATCAGAGAGGTACCAAGATCCAACAAGTGGTATTAGAGCTTGGTTGAGCATGGAGAAGAAAGAAGATCAGACTTCAGTAGAGATCAACAATGAGATTTCGATCTAAAGGCTTTCTCCAGACTACGTGAGGAAGAAAGAGATCACATGGCTACTATCCACTGTCCCTAGTTAAGGTATTTTTTTAGATTCATCTGTTTGCTTTTTTTGATTCGTACGATTATGAAGAACAGCGGATTGAAGGTAGGATTTGAGAAGTTTGATGGAAAGAAAAGTTTCATGATGTAGAAAGTTAGGATGGAGAATCTATTGGTTCAGATGAGACTGAATTTGGCCTTGGAAGATAGGCTGGAGGAGATGACAGATAAGGAGTGGGTGTCCTTAGAGAAAATAGCATGTGCCATGATTAGGGCTTATCTGGCAGATGAGATGCTGTATGGAGTATTGGAGGAGAAGACACTCAAGGGTTTATGGTCAAGATTATATTAGTTGTACATGGAGAAGAACATGTGTAACAAGTTGATGTTGAAAAAGCAATTGTACAGCCTTTGGATATAAGAGGGTAAGGATGTTGCAGGGCATATTCAGTGGTTCGATTGGATGAGCATGAATTT
This sequence comes from Cocos nucifera, assembly GCA_006176705.1. Classification (NCBI taxonomy): domain Eukaryota; kingdom Viridiplantae; phylum Streptophyta; class Magnoliopsida; order Arecales; family Arecaceae; genus Cocos; species Cocos nucifera. The sequence continues at coordinate 1,452,681 of QRFJ01000049.1, forward strand.
GCTCAACATTGGGATGGATCTCGAAGAGGAGGACAAAAATTTATTATTGCTATGTTCGTTATCTGAGAGCTTCGATCCGTTGGTGATGGCGTTGCTGTATGATAAGGAGATGCTGGTGTATGAAAAGATCGTATCAGTGCCAAGATCCAACGAGCAGTGGGAATGGATGATGAAGAGTAAGGTCTTCCAAGAGGGTCTCATGATTTCAGAGAGGCCTATGTAATGGAAGAAGAAGGGTTAGTGAAGGAATAGCAAGGGGTCCAAGAGATGCTTCAAGTATGGTGAAGTAGGGCATTTTAAGCGAGAATGTTTGCTTTGGAAGAAGTGTAAGGAAGGAGAAAACTCGGATTCCATCGGTTCAATTATTGAAAATGAAGAGTCGGATGAGCTTTGGATGGTCTCGAAGGAGCTCGTGGGGTGCGGTGTATTTGAGATGATTTCAGATAGGTCTACAGAGTGTGGAGGATCCGAAGAGATAGCGATGGTGTCCGAGGTGCAACGACAGGCTCAATAGTACAACATTAAGTGGTTATCCTTGGGGACTCGATTACAGAGTTGGCTTCTGCGGCATCAGAAAAATTTTGGTTTCAGGTGGAGCACCGAGCAGATGTGGCTTCACAGATGGAGAGAGACGTGACATGAGTTCAGAGCGAAGGAGTGTAGGAGGATCAATATCCTAGCACCAATGTCAGAGATGCATAGTTCCAGATAGAGCAACACATGCGGAGCGACAGATGTTCTGAGGAGACTATGTCAGGGTATGCAACAGGCGCCGGCATAGAATTGCTGTAAATTCTCTAAAAAAGTTCAGAACAGTTGATGCGGTTACCAAGCAGAAGGATGCTTATAACTCTAAGGATGGTGCATAGAAGCAAGCCAAGGTCTTCAGTGGTGGAGGCAGCATCCCAAATGCCTCAAAGGGAGCTTAATAGTTGAAGAAGAATGATGATGGTAAGATGTGCACAAGTAGCTGTCAGGGCGTGCATTGACAGCAAGTTCATGCAGGAGAAATTGTCAGGTGTGCCAAGGCTTGGGTGCACTAAGGTGGAGATTGTAGGATTTGATGTAGTGCTCTCAAGTCTTAGGAGGCCATAGGAGGAGCCAAGGTGTTGGCTCCGAGAGACTAGGATGGGTGTAAGTCCTAAGGCTAGGACAAGAGTTATCCTAGGTGAAGACAGTGTGTAGTCTTGCACGGATTCGAGGTTCAGATGTGAGGACCTTGAGAGAGGCTTGGTAGGTGCTTCGGAGACTTGGGATACAAGGTGGAGTAAAGGACTAAAGCCAAAAAAAAGAATCAATTAAGACAGGGACTGACACACAGGTGGGCTAGGTCGGATACGCAGCTGAGCCGGCTGTCTCAGGCAGATAGAAGATAGGATTCGGACGAGATGCAGCTGAGCCAGTTCGACTCCTGACAGAGTCGGTTCGACGGTGTTGAACAAAATTGGACAGGATTTTCTATTTGGGTCTAGGATATGATTTTATCCTAGAGTCTTAAGGCCTAGACCAATAAGATCTTAAGAAGGTTAACTCATGTATGGGTCAGATTTAGATCTAGGGGGATGAGAGCATGTGAGACATATGTACATGGACTCGGTGAGTGCTTTCATATATTGGGTTAGCCTAGAAAAATTTTTCAACTAGAGTTTGGGTTTATTAGGGTTTATGTGGCATAGCAGAAATTCTAGGATATATAAACCCAGGTATTATATCTTTATAATAAAGTAGAATATAATTGAACTTTTCTCTCTAAAACTCTCTACTCTTCTCTCTCTAGTTCCAACTTTAAGTTCTAGGTGTCGGCTATCTGCTTTGTTATTTTTTCTCCAATAATTGGTATGGGAGAGGTACCGGGATCCAACACGCTGGGCCTGGCAGCCCACTGGCCTACTTTGTCCTGCGCCAATCTGTAGATCCCATCCGATAGCTCTGTATACTCCTTCACGCATATTTTCACCATCTGGACTTTAATTGGGATGTTCTTAAGCTCGTTGGACTTCGTTTGTCATCCTGAACCTCGCTGTGAGCTTATTGTGGAAGAATTCGAAGCATTTTTCTCAATAGAAAAGACCTCGGGCTCTTGCTCGAGGATCTTCTCCTTGGAGATTTTGGAGTTCGCACTCTTCTTCATCATCGTTGTTGCCATCTTCACCATCTTTGCAGCCATGGGAGGAGTCCATTGGGATGGGGTGGGAGGGAGGTGGCGGCAGAGGGAGAATGATGCTGAAGAAGTCCTAGATCAGGACGGAGGGACTGAGGAGGCACGGGGTGCTAGTGATGGAGAGCTAGGGAGAGAGTAGAGAGGTAGCAACATGGCATGGAAGGACTTCAGGCTCTTGCTCGAGGATCTTCTCGTTAAAGGTTTTGGAGTTCATGAGGAGCCCATGCTCCTCTTCGTTATTATTGTTGTTGTCATCATCTTTGCGACCGTATGAGGAATGAGAGGAGCCTGTTAGGATTGGGGAGAGGGGAAGGCAGTGGCGGGGCTAGTCTTCGTCGGTCACACCACCACGGTCGGGAAGATAGATTTTGTATGAATTTTTTAAGGAGTAATTTTATCGATTTTTTTTTGCAATATTTTCAAAGAAGTGATAATCTGAATAATCATCTCTCTCCAATGCTATCTAGATTATCTTTTAGGAGGCAATATCAATTACCATCCAAAAAATATACTAAATATAGTAATTTGATGAATCCATTTTAAATTACTCGTAATCTAGATTGTCAACTATTAAATGTAACTTTAGAGTATATCTTAGATGGCAATACTAAAATAGAGGGTAGAGTATATCTGCACGTGTCCTCATCAAACATGGCCTATGTGTCCTGATGAAATTGTGACGTATCAACCCAAAAAAATTATGTTTTATAGAATGTTATATCTGCACGTGTCCTCATCAAACATGGCCTATGTGTCCTGATGAAATTGTGACGTATCAACCCCAAAAAATTATGTTTTATAGAATGTTCTAATGACCATCCCAAAGTAGAATGTGAAAATCTGTGGCCAGAGACAGCATCAACGATGGGCTCCACCGTGCTGATAATTTGACATATTAGTTGACAGAGCTGTGAAGCAGCGGGGAAACAGCTGAGCTGCACTCGTTGTGAACAGCCAACAGCATTAAATTGACCACTACATACACCTAGCCACGCAAACCACCATTTAAACGACCCCTCTCATTCCTACCGCACGTGAGCAGAATCCAGCTGGGTCCGGTCTCAATGCGGTTCCCCAAAATTCCTCTCTTTCCCGCATAAGCCGATCCGCTACTCGCCTTCGCCTACCGAACACCTTACGCCGCATCCTCTAACGTACACGCACCGCCTTCACACGAGCCCTCATCTAATTCAGCACGAATGCCCTCCTCGTACGATGTTTCCTGTTTTATATTAGAAATCCTAGTAGGCGTTGGTTACATTAACCCGCGCATTCGTGTTGAATCAGATGGACTCGCTCACATCCGCAACCCATCTGCTTCAAGATTAGCAAATAACGTGACAGCAGATATACGCTATGCTTACCCGCGATGCAGAGGAAAGGAGGAGAAGTTAAAGAGGTAACATCGGAGGTCCCTTAGCTGCATGCAGCGACGGGTATGATGGAATCTGATATAAAATAATAATTTGCGATACCATCTCTTTACCACCAATGAAGATTGCTCTCTCTGTACTTACCTTTTTAGAGCGAAAAAACCAAATCAAAACCAAGTACGAAAGCAGAGACGGAGCCCGAACCAATATTGGTCTCCTCCTCTCCTCCTCCAAGGAAGGAAACAGTCCTCCTCCAAGGAAGGAAACAGGAGAGTTCCACCCAAAAATAAAAAAGGCAACAGGAGAGCGAAACCCTAATTCTTTTTCTCTCTTTCGATTCGAGAATGGGTTAGTTTGGAGGACTGAAACCGTCTCGTTTCAAGTAAGTCATTGTAATTCCATTGGATAATAATCATACTTTTTCCCCTGGTTTTTCTAGTTTGTTATTGGGTTGGGTTAGTCTGGTTTTTTTAGAGTTTTGAACTGATTGGAGGATTCTGTTTTTTTTTTTTTTTTAGGAGTAAGTGATTGGAGGTTTCTAGACTGAGATTGATCGGTTTTCGTTGTTTCTTTCTTCTTTCTTCAGGTGTTGTTTTTTTTTGATGGTGCATTTCATTGAAGGGATTGGTTGATTGCATGTGAAAACTTGGTACAGCTGGTTAGTTTTCTCGGAGAAATCCGGATCCTTTTTTTGGGTTTTGGTGCCTTTTTCGATCAATTTAGAGAAGCGAAACGACTTTTTTATCTATCGAAATTGAAGGTTTCAACGGGATTGGAATATATCTTCTTTATTGATTTGTTTAGAGGTTTACTCTTGGGATTTGTATTAGTTTCCAGCAACAAAGCGCTGGCGTTTCTTTATGTGGGTGTGTGCATGCCCGTGTTTTTTGAATGATATATTTGGTTTTTGAATCGTGTTGGTGCCATTGAAAGCCGGAAATCGGTGGTTTTGTAGGATTAGTTAGTTTTTGCCTAGGGCTTTGCTGCAATGGCTCCCCCGCCGATGGAGAATTCGACTTTGAATGGCTCGTTCTTGGTCCTAAACTTGGGAAACAATACTGTTGGATTGGGCAACTCTTCTGCATTTCCGATGGCTTCGAATGCTTTCAATCAGAACACGGTAGAGAGGACTCCCAATCTTAATGCTATCAGCAAAATGGACACTTTGTCTAATTCAACGGAGGAAGCATCGTCCGCATCAGAAAGTCAGAAAGGTAAAAGGGCCTCCAGGGAAATGGAGGATCCGGATTGGGTGCCAGAGAAGAAGGCCAGGAAGAGCAGTGGTTCAGCTAGCAGAACGGCCAGACCAAAACAAGGGACATCAGTCAGTAAGAATACTTCGGAGATACCACCAGTACGAGACAATAGTATGTTTGGTTCCAAATCAGGACCGCCGCCCCCATACCTAGTGAACCTGTTGCAATTCTTTGGGTGGAGGGTGATATTTCGACCTGCCTTTGGTGACTACCTTTACATCTCTCCTAATGGTATTGCTTATTATTCCCTTCCCAAAGCATTCGAGACCTTTCTACATGGTACTTCAAAGTATAAGGAGAAGGCATGGAGTGCATCCCGGTTCCGGGATAGCAGGGGGCTTGATGGTACCTTTGTTGGAGGGCTTTCTGCCGGCAATGTAGGCCTGCAAAGTGGAGCAGCAGCTGCTGGCAACTTCATTGCAGGGCTCCCTGCTAGCATCGTACCCCTGCAGAGTGGAGTTGCATATGAGGGCAGTAGCAAGAAGGGGAAAAGCATCAGGACAAAGAATTCTGCAATCAGAGAGAATACGGAGCGTGGAATGACAAGTACTGTAGGCCCGCAAATTGGAGCAACAGCTGATGACAATTCCATTGCAGGGCTCCCTGCCAGCAACATACCCCTGCAGAGTGGTGTTGCAGCTGAGGGCAGTGGTAAGAATGGGGAAATCATCAAGACAAATAATTCTACAATCAGAGGGAAAGCAGAGCCTGAAACGACAATTGAAAAGCCTCCTCAGCTAAAACAGAATTCTGTCTATAAAATCAGCAAGGATTCATCAAACATGCCAGGTATGGTGGTACCTGAAGGAGCGAACCAGGTGGTTTCATCAAGCATGGTAGATGAGAAAACAAAATCACATGTTGAAGATAGATGCTTGGACAATGAATCCAAGCAGATTGCCAGTAGCTGCAGTTTGACTATACAAAATGATAGGCCCTGTATAAATGGCACATGCCAAGATGGAGAATTGGTTGAAGTAAGGAAGTCAATGCAAATTAGTGGGAGACATGTTCCCGTAGGAAGTGAAGTGGATAATGCAGAAACTAATGGCAACTGCTCATATTTGTCTACATGCAGAGTCAGCGGAAATGCAGTTAATGCAGTGAGGGGCAAGGAGGAGCAGAAATTTACAACTTCACAAGCAAAAATTGTGCTTGATAACATGCCTAAAGTATGCATGATAAATCAATCATCGAACAATGAAGTTAGAAAGTCAAAATGCAGTAGCATGGGTGTTACAAGAAATACACAAAGCAGCAAAACCAGTGTGGAGAATGATAACCAAGTGGTTGGAGTTAGGAGGTCCAAGCGTGTGAACAGGAAAAATGTTCCAGTAGATACAGAAGTGCATGCAGAATTGATGGTAGAAAACAACTTGGCATCATCTAAATCTGTTGTTAACACAGCTGCTAGAAAGAACAAGGGAAAGTCATTAGTTTCAGAGAGTGTGATAGATGAGAAGATGTTTTTTAGTATGACAGGCACAAGCTCTGGTTCTGAAGCTCAAAAGCTGGACTGCAGCAATGCAGTCCTTTCATGTCAAACTGATGTCAGTGATATGCATCAATCTGGTGATGTACTTGGAGTCAGGAGATCTGTGCGCATAAACGGAAAACATGTTCGTGTAGATGATGAATTGGATGTAGAAATGGAGGTTGATGACACCTTGTTAGATTTGTCCAAGTTTGCAGCCAACGCAGTGCTGATGGACGAGGAAGAGCTAATAACTAAATTTTCCGAACTCAATGAAGAAGGAAGAAGTCCTGAATCAGATAATATGCAGTTGAAGCAAACCAATAGTAAGAAATCAGACAGCCAAAAATTCAGAACACATAAACAGGTGGAGAGTCATGATTCTAGGAAAAGTGACAAGGCAAAGAATCCAGGATCAGAAAAATCCTCTGTTTCTCAAAAGGAGATTGAGGTGGCTAAAAGGAAGTCAGCTGGTGGTGGAAATTTGAATACAAAACAAAAGAAAAAGCGGAATCATGGATGCAGTCTAATTGTTAGGAGGAATGAAAAAGATGATCACCATGAAGAGATCATGCCACGAACAAAACTTACTATACTATCTTGGCTAATTGATTTTGGCATTCTAACAGAAAATGAAAAGGTTGTTTACATATCAAAGAACAGCATGGATAACATTCTTAATGGTTTGGTAACTAGAGGAGGAATTTGGTGTGACAGTTGTAAGGAGGTTGAGCCATTGTCAAAATTCAAAGCTCATGCTGGCAGTGATCTTTACCTGCCTTGGGATAACATTTTCCTAATGTCAGGAAAAACATTAACACAATGCCTCCTGGAATCTTGGGAGAAGGAAAAGAAACGTAATAAAGTTGGTTTTCAGACTGTAGGAACTGATGGTCCAGATCCCAGTGATGACACTTGTGGGGTTTGTGCAGATGGGGGACACTTGATATGCTGCGATAATTGCCCTTCAACATTCCATCAGGACTGTGTGATGCTTAAGGTAGCACTTCGTGAACCATTTACTCCTATATAGTCCCTCTCTTTTATATTTTAAAAGTAAATAAACTTGTCCACTTGAAAAAAAAAAAAAAGAAAACAAAAAAAGAAAAAAATTGATTAAAAATCAGGTTCATGCCCTTTGATTGTCTTCCATGTATATTTGTAACTTAGGTGAGGTGGTATAGATCAAAGACTCCAACAGCTTAGAGAATTCCTATAGGAAATTCTTGTTAATGTTCTTCTTGTGATATTACAAGTGGAATGTAGCTTTTGCTTTGAATTTTCCTTTTTTTTTTTTTATCAATTATTGTGATTACTTCCTTGATGTATCATAATGGTGCTTCTGAGATATAGTTTCGCTAGAAAGGATTGTTTGCTTATCATGTTTTTGTGCTTCCAAATAACTATTTCACTGAAAAGATGTTTTTTATTTATATCATTTAGTAATTTAATTTTTCTAGTCATTTTTGAATAATATTTTGCTCTTTTCCCTTATTCCAATATTAAATTTGATGAATGTTTTTTCTAACATCTGCATTATATGGCATGAGCATGGTTGGTCAATGAACTTCTTTTATTACTCCTTTTGAATATACCGTGCAAGTCCAAGGTAAGTTCGCTAAAGAAATGCTTGTCTTCTTTTAGACTCTTCCAGAGGGCACTTGGTACTGTCCATATTGTCGATGTGCCTTTTGCATGGTATCTGAGCATGGATCAAAAAGAGTTCCTGACACTTCAGCTTTGCTTGTGTGCAAGCAATGTAGACGCAAATGTAAGTATAAGTCAGTGCTACATGCTTCCTTTTAGTGTTATCTTTAGCTGACCTTTGGTCTATCCTCAGTGTTCTTCTAGTTAAGTGATGACTGAAGTACTTGCAAAATTCTTCTGCAGATCACCAACAATGTGCCTGGGGGAATGACATTAATGAGATGGATTCAGTGCCAATTTCTTTCTGCGGGAAAAAATGCAAGAAGGTTTCATTTTGTCCTGGATAACCTTTTAGTTTCCTCTGGCATCATATTGATGCATTCACATTTTAAAACAACCATGGCAGAACCATGTACTTTTGTAGCCTCATCAAGTGAACCATGGTCAAAACTGCCAATATATTTGCCTTTTTTTTTTTAAATAAAAAAAAAGACAAGAAAGAGTTAAGTGTTTTCTTAACTGACTTGCCACTCTATTTGTATCTTGTTAAATAAGCCAGAAGTGGTGGAGAAAATAACCTGAGTATAAATTTACATACGAACAGAAACACATTTGTTTTCTTTTTGCTACTCATGTGAGACTGTTAGCTTCTTTCCTGCTTGGAGTTCATCTTTTTACAATAAGCTGCCTGTTGTGTCAAAAACAAATTGCACATGCTTGTGTAGATACCTGAAATTCATCTGAAAACATCTAGGATTAGATTGTGAGGGTTGATTAATTTGATATGCTCTTATTGAGTAGTCAGCGACACTCAGCATGGCTAGGTGCAAAAGAGTTCTGTATTGAGTTTATATAGGATGAGAGAAAAAGAAATGTGCACGAAAACCTGCAGCTATAATTCGTATCTTGTGGCATGGACAAGGAAAGATAATTCTAGGTTTACATTTTGGTTTGGGAATCAAACAAATATTTAGACAGGAATCAAACAAATATAATGGTGATAGTATCCAGTTTTCCTTTCCAGTTTTTGGCCAATATCTTTTTCTTTCTCCATTATTATATGGTTTTGATGATTTGTACAAGTCCATCTGGTAGTACTTCATTCATATGGTTGTTTCTTAGAATCGTGCTTTGTAGTCCTTAATCATTATCATGCTTGTTTTATTATTGCAGCTGGCTACTCAATTATCAGATATGCTTGGTGTCTTAAATTCTATGGAAGGGGGTTTTTCATGGACTCTATTGAAATGTCTTGATGACAATGAGGAAGTCATTGCTCATGAGAGGCTACCTTTTATTGTGGAATGCAATGTAAAACTTTCCATGGCTCTCTCTGTACTGAATGAGTGTTTTGTTCCTCTTGTGGATCAAAGGACAGGTGTGGACGTGATTTGTCAAGCAGTTTACAGCTGTGGGTAAGTTTCATCTTTGTCCTTGCATCTGAATTCTCTGGTAAACTATTCAACTCTTGCTATCTTTAAGGAGAGCTGCTTTTCATGTCTATTTTGGATCTTGTTGTACTGTCCTGTAAAATATTCATGAATTTTCTTTGAGTTCTTTGAAACGCTTTAGTGTTTAAATTCCAAAGGAACTTTTCTTTTCTCCGTTGCAGTTGGTTCATCACAAGTCTTCTGAATTTTATCTATCTCCATAAAATTCTCTATTATGATGGCAGGAGGATTTTTATTCCTTGTTCTTCATGAGGTTGTTATGCTTCCTCCTTTTTTAGTTTTAATATTATCAGTCAAATCCTATCAATGTAAAATTGTTACTTTTTCCTTATTATGCTTGTATCATTCAAAATCAACAACTGATCTCAAGCTTAAGGTACCTATATTTTTGTTACCATGGTTGAAGATGTGATTTCAAAATTTCAGTTCAGTTTTGATGATGCAAACTATTCTTTACTTATCTAGTTTATTGGGATCATGCCTGCACCATTTTCTGTAGTCAATTATCTGATTTCAGTCTTAAGGAACTTAGTACTTTGATATATTAGGTGTATAGATGATGTTAAGAATTGTTTAATTTGTTTCCCAGATCAAATTTTAATCGTCTGAATTATGAAGGATTTCATACCCTAATTCTGGAGAAGGATGAGGAAATTATCTCAGTAGCTTCACTGAGGTTTGTATTCATACTGGTCTTCCTCTTTTATCTTCAATATATATATATATATATTCATTATTGTTCATGTCTCTCTACCTAGCATGTACTCTCTAGCAGAACTCCTTAGTCTACCAAAAAACTAATATTTGTCTTTGTTTCTTTTCAATATGGCCAAATAAGTGGAACCATGCCCTAGAATAAAAGAGTACTAGCTTCTGAAGGTGTGCAAAGAGAACTGCTCTTAGCCTCTAGCTGGCAAGCAGACATACATCAAGCTGTCAATCTTTTAATGGGTGTTGGGATATTGACAATATAGTATGCTCTGATTAATAGATGCTTCTTGGTTATAACATCGACATTGCAAGGATATTTCTTACCAGTAGTGTTGGATTTGGTTCAAAAAATGAAAAAAAGCCACATTATAGTACCTCACTTTGCTTTAGGTGAATTACAGATGGATTACTTTGATTCAGTGTCTTTAGATGTCAGTACTGAATATTAGAATTGTTGGAAACATGGTATCTTGGATATCACTGCATGTTGCAGGCATGACCTCAACTTTTGAAGAAAATGAAAGGCAATGCGACAAGAACATTTAAGGTAGATCACTTGGATGAAGATTGTAAATAGTTGCTGAAGTCAAATAGGTTCTTGATGCAAAACTTAAAATCCTATAGAATAAACATGTGCCACATCCATGGCATAAATAAGGTGATAAAGAGATACTTTAGGAGTCTGCTGTAGGGTTTCTTGTAACTCTGTCATGACAAATTATTTTTCATTCAAAATGCTGATAAAATTATCAAGCAAAATCATGGTTATGGCTGACTCTTGATTTAAATTCAAACTCAAATATAATTGGATGGAAGTGTACCTACTAAAGATCTACATAGACACTATGTTCCGTTTTGCCATTTGGTCATGTGGATTCCTCAATAGTGTTTTGACTCCATATCTTAACCTAAACCGGCAAGCCCTGACTCATCTGTATGGTGTTGGCTATGTGGAATAAATTATGATCCATAATAGTTATAGAACTTACAACTGGCTATCAAATGCAGGAGTGTTGTTTCTATGAGATACGAAAATCAGTCTGCTCCAATTAGCTAATATAAAAATAAGATTTATTTATACATTTGATTTTGTTAAAAGTAAGCTGATATTACTGCATTATGTATCAATTATGCCATTAACCTATCATTTTTTCCCCTTTAGATCAAAATAAAATGGATAATGTAATAAGAATATTTGCAGAGAACTGAAAAAAAAAAAAAGAGACAAAAAAAATGAAGAATCTGGTGATCATGTTTGCCGAGTCTAAGTGTTGGTTCTTTGTGATATTCATCTACATGTTTAGCAATAGATTACATTTCAGGAAATAATTTTGTTATTATATTTGCATATCCTTATCCTATGGTAGAATGATCTGTCTATCGTATTCGAATGCAGCATTTTTAATAGAACTGGTTTGAATATAGCCAAGGCTAGCATGCTTGTATTGATTGAACATGTTCTTTATTTTTTGTCGGGTAAAGCATTTTTTGAAAAGAACCTTACGTCATGATGCATATATGGAATTTTCTTCCTGTTTCCTGCCTAACATTTAATATGCATTTGATTTTCTGGATATTTTTTAATTTTGTTTTGTACAGTAGATTTTCACCAATTTTGTAAAAGCTATTTTGGACAATCCACATCATTAATTTGACCTATTGTGATATATCTTTCATACTTTTGTTTCTACTTCATAGTGCTGTATGAGTAATGCTTTGTCATGTGGCTTTTGACAGATTCCATGGGACAAATTTGGCGGAAATGCCTTTTGTTGGTACTCGACCGCAGTACCAAAGGCAAGGAATGTGCCATCGCCTTCTCAAGGCAACTGAAGATGTATGTAAGAAAACTGCCAATCTCTATCCAATTGGCTAGTAGACTCAATTTTTATTATTTAACATCATCTTTTATCATGAAAACTCAAGTGCCTTGTATATTGTCCTTGTCATTTTGTAATACTGTGAGTGATTTGCTTCAATTTTTTAATAGCAACAATGGTACCTTGTTGGAATTTACATAATAAGCAGCATTATACCTAAAATCTTTCTTTTCATGGAGATTTCTTATCACAATAGAAAGTCAAACTATTGTTAAACCTCTTTTTAACTTTATTTATTCATGTATCTGATCATCTGTTTTTTATTACCCTCATGTTAGATGCACATGCTGCCTCTTTTTTCTATGGGACTTATTGTTACAATGGAACATGCATTGTCAACAAAAGTTTCCTTCAGGTTCCTCTTGTTTAGCAATCGTGCAACATCATTAGCACTTTCCTTCTCCACTTGTTTCTGCCATTATAAACCACAAACATTCTTCTATACATTTTTATTCTTTATCATAATAGAGCCACGTTCTTGAAACCATTGGTTCTACATCTGGCAACCATTGGTTTTTGTTGATTAAATACAGATTTTTCCATGTATGCATGAAAATGTGAACAGGGCGAGCTTAGATTTGATGATGAGTGCTGCAAGATCTTCTGTTTTCAGTTGTACTAATATTTTGCAGAAAGATTCTGCCGCTGTTTTGTTGCATGGATTTGATATTGTGGAATGTCAGTATGCTAAGTTGTTTTGCTACAAAATGGATTTATTTTTATATTTCTTTTGCATTAACTTTGCTGTACACTCATCCCATAAGAACTGACAGGTGCCCCTTCTATATAATATAATAATTGAAACATTTGTTATTGAGTATTGTTAGCAATGATATGTCTAGGGTATCAAGAAATGGTGGATCAGTTTCAGATTGTTCTGACATCTCTCTCCCCTATTTTGGTTATGACATGGTGCATTAGCTCCATATTTATTCTTACCCAAATCATCCCTTATGGTAGTCTCATTGATATGCTGCCTTTGCAACTTCCCCTTCTATATTATGTTGCAAGAAATTATTGGATTTTATTTATTTCGATCTCAGTTCCTGAAAATTTAATCATTTTGACTTGTTGTCACAGATGTTATCTTCATTATGCATAAAGAAGCTGATCATTCCTGCCATTCCTGATCTCTTGGAGATGTGGATGAAATCCTTCTCCTTCAAACCTCTGGAACCATCCTTCAAAGATGAGATCAGGAATTTGAGCATGGTTGTTTTTGCACGAACAAATTTGCTTGAGAAGTCTATATGCAACGTCAGAGCAGTGGATCCAGAAGGTAATATCCTGCATTTGCATTTTTGTTATTTATTTTTTTTCTTTTCCCTTTTTTCAATTGAATGGAGTTATTGGTGTTGCTTCTGGTTTTTGCTCTCTGCAGATATGCAGACTGGCAATAGCATCAACCATGGGAAGAACACAAAGGAAAGTGATGAACTACCAAGCACTTTTGGTGAGCATGGCAAGACTGGAGGTTCTGTTACAGGTGACCAAGATTGGTGGAGTTATGAGTATAACACAGAGGGACCAAAGGATGACATTCCAGATCCTTGGAGAATCAATGATGATTTTTCAGAGATTCGGCATTCCAAAGTTCCCAATGGATCTGTTTTCAACAGTCTGTCTCCCTATGACACATCAATGACAAATCTGGAGACCCTGTCACAAAGTCTTACCACCGCACCTCTTTCCTTTCCACCTGTTAATATGGTTCTAGACCACAATCCCTTTGGTACAGGAATCATATCTACACCAGATGGTCAGCTAAATAGTTTGTTGCAAAGTGTTAATGAGGCAAGAGATGCCCAATATGATGCCGTAACTTGCACCCTATCATTTGAGAATCTAATCAGAATGAGAAGCTAAAGTCTTCGTGTGGCCATCATTTTGTTTTGTTACACTCCTGCCCTTTTGTATATGCATATTTTGACAAAATCTGCTAGTTGGCAATCTTTACATTTTTCAATTGTTTAGCCTTGCATCATTGTTGAACATGCAAGTTCAGAAATACATACTGCAGAGAAGAAACAGTTTAGATAGATCCAAAAATGGTTACCATTGTGGTGTCATTTTGTAATAGGGGTTTACTCCAGTAACAATCAATTATAGCTTTTTATTTTGATCTCATTCAAGTTGCAACTCTCTTTTGTATGAGTTGGTAGCATCTAAAAGCATGATCCAGCATTGCCTTCCAAACTAACATTGTAAGATTGTTCCAGGTTTCCTAAAAAATTCATATGTACCAACATCTAACTTCTTCACTTTTCTTGTTGTGTTCATTTGATTCTTGTATTCAAAGCTTTTCCAATATCTTATTCTCTTTGAAAAGAAATTACTTGTTCTAGTCAAAAGAAAGGAGGGAAAAACAGAGTAATCTTCTATTATCTGAATCAAACTAGTTCCTATGAGCAACCTCGCATTAATTGTGTTTGATGCTATGGAATTTTTCGGGTACCTGCAAAAAAAGGAATTATGATATTAATTTTTGGGCATTAAACAAAGTTATTTTCATCTGCAAAATCAGACTTATCAGATGTTTTCCTGGATATTGCTTTTATCATCCACCCATCTCAGAATTGATGTTTTGATGATTTATTTACCATCATCTGTCTGCTCTTGCAGTCATTTGACCTTATCCTCTACAAGTAGCTAGTGCTTTAAGCATGATTCGTGACCTTCGACCCATGCGAAAGCATACTAATATGGTGCTAGTTCTTTCTTTAAAAATTTTTATATTGTTATGGTTATTTTGAGGTTTAGAAAACTTTGATATATAATCTTGAGGTTCCTTGAGGATGAGACAGTTGCTTAGCAACCATATGTTGTAAGCTCTCTCATTCATTATCAAAAATTATATAAAGTAGATTTACATTTTTAAAAAATTATATATATATATATATATATATATATATATATATATATATATATATATATATATATATATATATATTTCCTAAACATATTAATGATTTTACAATTTTATTTTACTCAATACACATGGTAATTTATAAAATAATTAAAAAAATATGCATTTTGTCCCTAAAAAATGTCCTAATTATCAATAGACATTGCCAATTTTTTTAGTGTTTTTTAGTTTAATTAATTTTTTTAAGTTAGTAAACTTATAAAAAATGATAGTTTATATTGTAACACAAAAAATGGCTGAATTATTTCAAAAGTATTTCTAAATTATCTATACATCATGTTGATTCCCAATTTTTCTATTTTTATATACTTTAAATTAACTTTATTTGAAAACATTATTTAACTATAAGAAGATTAGTTTTAATTTTGTTAAATATAGAATTCTACTAGACATACTACTTATTTTTGAAATTAATTTGAATTTAGACTTAGGTTTGGATAACCATAACAATGCATAAATTTAAATAACTATGATTAGAAAAATACATTAAGTAACATGCACACTCAAAAATATACTAGTTCTTCTATTTTATTTTTTAATTAAAAATATATTTTTAATCTTAAAAATTATACAATCAATGAAAAATCATAATTTTTTCTTCAATTGTGATTATCTGTAGATTTATTATATATCATGAACTCATGTTATAATTTTTATTCATATATTATTTTTAGCTTATTTTAGGTAAAAAAGAAAAAAAATAAGAGAAATTAAAGAAGAGGGAGGGATTATACCTAATCTTTGCTTGGACTTGGGTCAAAATCACATGAAAAAAAAAAAAATCTTATTTTCCTTGATTCCTCACTTTCCTACCTTTCTCTTCACATTCTCAATAGAAAAGAGAGATGAAAGTGATATTTTTTCTCCCCACTTTTACTCAACAAAGGGCGTGGAACCAACTTGAATCGAGTTGTATCGACTAGAATTGGATGGTTTTGGAATAGTTTGGACCAATCTTGAACCAAACTAGCAAATGATAACAAGATTTGATAGTCCACAACGATATCCTCTTGAGTCTCTTTTTTTTTTTTTTTTGTTAAAGACAATAGGGCAATCTTTTTAGAATTTTTTGTAGTTTACTTGTTAGTTATTACGTATATATTCAGGTTTTCTATTAAATTTAAGTCAATCCTTGGTATTTGCTCATGGGCCTGTTACAAAACTAGGCCACCAATGGCCGAAGGGAACTACTGGGCTTTTTCAGGATGAAACGTTGGTTTGCACTGCATAGGAAGTGAGATGACAATAGAACCCCAACCCAATAAGATGAGAGAAAGACCAATGAGAAATTCTTTACACACCGTGGATGGTGCAACTCCGTGCATATCATCCATGGTGATTAGCTCATGCATGAGGTTAGAGCGTGATGTTCGAAAATTTTTTTTTTCTAGCTCCATGCACCAATCATCATGGGCAACACGTGCAAACTACACGACCCATAGTGTACAAAGCATTTCTCAAAACCAATATCACCATTCTTTTTCTCGACTCCTTTTTGAATTCTTGGCAAGCTCATTTATAGATCCCTCATGTTGCTCGTGGCAACATCTTATATAAGTCATCCGATGATCTCAATTTCGGATCCTTTAACCCAAATTCTAATCCTATGCTGGTTGTGGCAGATGTTCGATCTTAGATAACGAGGAAGAGATAATAATGGCCAAATTCGGGCCTTGGTGGGGGACCGCAACATACTCAATTTTGGAAGCTGGTTATTTGTTCTTTTTTTCCCCTAAAAATGAAACGAGTCCTGCATTTGATCAAGAATTTTATTTATTTATTTATTTTTATCATGCACAAGAAAATTAATAGTGTAAACTAGGGGTTTACTAGATATACCAGTGTGTGGTGGATGAATTGGTGATGCTCTAGGTTTAGTTTTGTTAGGGTTGGGCATCACCTAGCTAGGTTTAACCAAACTTGGTACCAAGTACAGGATATGTATGGACTTGAATTTGACCTGTACTTCCTGGAGAGAAATCAAGATTAAGATTTGTATGAACACACGACTATCAAATTATCTAGATTAAGCACCGTTGCTAATATAGACATGTTTGCCAAGGAATTTCGGAAAGATTTTGACATGCAAGGGAGGATGTATGGAAGTTTACATTATACGTACCCATGGTACTTGTAGAACTGCATGGGAAAAGGCTAACGGGCATGCCCGATAAGATCAACCGAAGGCTGGAGGATGCGTGACCACAAAGGAGAGCCACCGGTTTGGATGAAGTGAAGATACGAAGGATGTAAGAATGTTATGCTGGTGACAAGATTTTTCTGTTGATGTTCTGTGATGGGGCTAAGAGAAGTTAAACAAAATAAATTTGGCATCTGAAGAATGATGAAGGCATGAACAGATGAGAGATGTGGCAGCTACAGCACAGACCAACTGTAACAAGGAGCCTCAAGCTGCATTATAAATGATTCAAGGATCATCTGAAATGGTGACCTTGACAATGCAGAACTACAAAGTAATGAATTTATGAGTCTAGGGTATAAGATATTTGCTATAGTTTTGGAGAAAAAATTCTAAAAAGACTTTAAAAGTTTTCTCTCGAGTTTAGTCTCGTATTGGAAGGGGATAAAATTTTCAATACACTTATATACATCTTTCCTTTCCCATCTTTACTTGAGAGGTCTTAGGAGGATGTAGATTTTATATTTCATACATATTTTGGCTCGGCTCATACGCACGAATCATGGATGATAGTAAATTTTTTTTTTTTGATTTTATATTTAACCATTCATCCTTAATAGTTGCATTTTGCTTTGATCGATCGTCTTCCTTCGGAGTCCACCGATCGAACGACCGTTTAGTATGTCCTTGTGGTCTATAAAAAATCATGAGTTCTATCATGGATATTTGAAAATTAGCATTTTTTTTTTCTCCAAGAGTCCAACATCTTTAGAACTCTCTTTTACTTTTCGAAGCTCTCTCTCTTTCTTATTTTATTGCTGAGTATTAGAGAAGGACCGTCAACCCTCTCCATAATCGTGCTCCAAGAGAAGATATCCCTGTTATATTTGGGATAGAATTTTCGATACAGCATGAGGATTATAAGTGATCACATGCTTCCGGGCTTCATTTTTATTTCAGCTTCTTAAAATCTACAAGCCAATCCAACCAGTTCTAAGGTAAGTTAATTTAAAACTCTTATCTTAGATAAATTCTAAGTTTATCAAAATCCTTTATTTAGAATTCTTTGCAGGAGGATTCTACGCAACAATATCATGAAGGCGAACTTACTAAAATGGTTGGCTGACAATGAAGCTTAGTGGGCAACGTCAACTAGCACTTATAAAGAGTGCCAAGGACTAAGGAGCAAGAATGCAAGAAGATGAGGTCAGTAAGTTAGATGGGCCAAAGTAGCAAAATTCTGCTCCACCTACTGAAGCTCACACACCGGAAAGCTAGGAAGTCTTTATGTAGCTGTTTGTGATTGTTCTTGGTGTTACGATGTCACTTGCTGCTCACTCCTTTTTTTGTGGTTGTCCCTCATTATGATGCACCTGTGTTGCTGTGATCAAGATACGATGTATCATCATCCTGTTAACTTTACTGAGCATCTGTGTTTTGTAGTCCTCCCATGCTACTTTTGTGCTGTCGACCAGTGGTCTTCATTCGAACCAGGACAAACGGTTCCAAAGTTCAATTCCTCAAATATAGTTAGGTATATGCCATTATATTTTTTTGTGGAAAATAGATGTGTTTTCATCCATAATTATATCAGCTAACAGAAGTCAAGATTTTCCATTGGTCTACTTGTCTGAATTAGTTCAGCATGTACGTTTAAATTCCATGAGCAAACTTTACCTTCCCTTCCTAGCCAGGATGGGTCCAATCAAACTGATGACCTTAGATTATACAGTCCCCTGCTTCATGATCGAGCAATCAGAGGTCCTTAATTCCTTTATTCGTAGTCTCAACCTTGTTCAGACTGTCATGTAATATTGCCTTCTATTAGGAAACATGCTGACGCAAGCTCCTGTAGATGTCATGAAGGCAGATGGTCGAGAGTGATGTGTAAAAAGAAAGCTCTAATATTCTTGCTGCAAGTTGCTTCAAGCTTTTGGAGGAAGGTCTATGTTGTGAGTAACTCCATCAACGAACGCTGTCAAGGTATTTGTTTAGCCATACACACACGTATAGCTGAATGTTATGTAAATAATTCCCATGTGTTTTGTGCTTGAAGATGATGCTTCCAGTCACATGGCTGCATATGATCGGACTCTCCAAAGATGCTTATATATGCAAGGTGGCATCAAAATGAGGGGAACTTTTGGGAAGATAATGCCACATAATGCTTTTAATGCTGCTTTGCAAGGGGTGCTTTGCTTTAAAGACATGCACTGGAATGAAAGGGTTTGATTGGGGACATAAAGAGAAGATATGAAGGTAAAAGAATTCTCTGGTTTCTCCCCCTATTTTTTTTTTTTCCTTCCTGTTTTTTAAACCTTTAACGTGCATTGCATGGTGCGCACAAACTTTTAAAATAGTTGGCAACCGTTAGGAATGGAGAAAGGAGGCAGTGGTGAGGAGGGATTTTATTGCATTCCTTTGAACCGTATTTTCTCCCTTCAATCACTCCTTTTGTAGCATGGCAGGGTACTTTTGCATTGCTAATTATTTGATCTGTCCTTTGGGTGTCTTTTGGACCATATTAGACCAAAACTTTTGACTGTGACTAAGACTAGTTTGAAAAGAGGAGCGCATTGTAGTTCGGAAGCCTCCTCTTTGAGCGTTTAGAAGCCTCCTCTTTGAGCATCTAATAGAGAAAGCAGCACTTGAAAGTGCTGAATCATCTCTCTTACCAGCTGTACAAAGCCACCCCTTTCACGCTGTTAAGAGAATTATTATGCGATGCTACGTGATATTACAAAAAAGCTGCACACCTTATGCACTTGTATCATTATCTATTTGCTTATTAAAAGCATTCTGCTGAACAAATAGAAATGTACATGCCTCAGTTGAAAGATATAGGAAGTTAAATGACACTCTGGGTTCCTATAGATTTAATGTTGTATAATGACATTTTTGCTACACCATTAAATGTGTTAACGTTGAATGATTGGAGTGGATTCTTTTCACTCATCCTTTCCTATTCTTTTTCCTTTTCCTTTTGGTATGTAAGAGAAGGCATGGTAAGAACACATGTATGAGCTCTCTCTCTCTCTGTCTCTCTCTGTTCACCGGTCAAGTTTCTATTTCTCCTCTTTCTTTCTTTTTTTCTTTTTTCTTTACTCCCTTTCTTCGTGAGTGCAGGCTGATTGGTGGTAGGTGCTGATGCTATGATCTATGATAAATTACAAGGTGACGGGAGATCTCTTGGAAAGTGTGAGGTATTTTGTGGTTTTATTTTTTCCATCCACCAAGGAGTAAGTGGAGCTCTGCTTTCCATGCAAATGCACCATATGGAACGGACCATTACGGGCAAAGGCAACATGGTCCTAACAAGTATATGCCTTTTAAAATATGCTTGAGTAGCCGTGGAACAGGAAACGGACCATTACGAGCAAAGCAAAATCCTTAGAAAAACCTTCTCAAAGAAAATATTACAGTCAGAATGATATATGATAATGACTTTGTTATTATCATTGTTCCTACAAAGAGCATTTTAGCTTTCCCTGTTAAAATGATGCAGCTGAGTCAATTTTGTCATGATTTCAGTGAGCAGTGAAAACTTTCAGAAGCAACATTTATACACAATGATGTATGCTTCTGTTAGCGTCTGTCACTGTTTTTGTTTTCCCAGCCACCTTGGAAGTTAACACGGTTATTCTATTCACTTGGCTTTTGTGGAAAGAGGGGATGTTCAAAAAGCCTTCACTTTTTATATGGAATTAATGTGGCGTTTGCTTGTGAGGGCCTTAACCATATGGCGTAGAGTCACTTTATTCCATGTTCTTTTGGAGTGCCTAATGAAAGAGGCCGTACACAGTTCCCGATTCTGGGGCCAGACCAGACCAGCCCCACCTTCCAAAGAGACTATAAAAAATTTCACTCATTTTATAGTAGGCCCTGGAAAAGTTGAGAGGTCACAGGCCCACTTCATATCACCCTATGCATTAATCCAAATCATTGCTGTCCGGGAATTCCGTTTCTTAAATAAATAATAAAAGCAAAGAAAAGAAAATTTCATAAAATTATTAGCATAAAAAGCTTTCGTATTAACAATTACCAATAAGGCTCAATTTATATTAGGTGTCTCTATTTCTATATGATTGAGTCAGGTCATTACCCCAAAATTATCATCCGAAACTTTTCATTTCGGAAAAGAACAGCAACATGAGGGCCTGCATGCACTTATTGGCATTTGGTGCAAAGAATTAAACTGCTTTTATTATTTGAAATACGATGAATACCGTGATAGCGTCGACCATACTTTTTTTTTTGTTACATTTAGTGGTGAACATGTAATGACTGAAGAAACAAGTAACATAATACTAGCGGAATTAGCACAAGCATGTGATTAGAGTGGGATAATTGTGTTTTCTTGATTTTTCATTTCATCAAAAAAAATATAAATGATCGCAAAAGATTTGGTCATTTGTTTCAATTCCTTCTTAGGGCCTTCAGATTCTATGTTTATATATCATTTGCAAAAGGCTTTTGAAAAAAATATATCAATTGAAAGCGACTCTCTCTCTCTCTCTCATAATTAAAAAAATAGAAGATTTTTTTTACAAAAATAAAGAAGGGTAAGAAGGCTCTTTATAGCTCTCGCACAAGAGGAAAAGAGAAAAGGAAGGATAGTCAAGTGATATGATTGGAGAGCAACGATTAAAGTTCAGTAATAGATCTATTCATCAAGCACGCCAGAACAGGTTCGAACAGGGCTCAACTTAAGATATGACTAAAATTAGTTAGACCAGGGCCAGTCCTCTAGGCTATTTTCTAAGCTTGAGCTCGATAATTACTCGGGCTTTGAGCCAAATCTTGGATTCCTTAATTTTTTTAATTTAAAAATATAGAATGTGGAAGAAAAAATGGGAGAAAAGGGAGAGAAAGAATGAGGAGGAGGAAAGATGATGATAGAGGGAAAGATGGAGGAGGAGGAGGACCGAGAACCGAGCTTGGGCTAGGTTGACCAAAACTCGAGTCTATAGCTTAGAAGACGGGGAAGACGGAATGGGTTTTTGAGTTTATTTTTTTTTTTTAATTAAAATTTAGTTTGGTTTAAGGGTTTAAAATATATATATATATAATCATTAAATAAATTAACTTTAGTTAAAATTTGATAGTTAATGTAGTGGATAAGTTATTTATGGATTTAGAGTTAAAATCTTTATATCCACTGGTTATAAATTAATCGAAGACCTACGAATTATATGGGATGGATAATTACGGCCTGTAATTATCAAATTTTTTAATAATAAATATTTATAATAAATATTTTTAATTTTTTTAATATTATATTATATTTTATTTATTATATATATATATTATATTTTTATTATTTTATAAAATAATATTTTATTTTATTTTATTTTTTATTTTCATACCTTCTATGCACCCATCGATACCATCGCACCTCCTTTCGTCCCACTACGACTCTCTTTCTTTTTGAATAAATATCGATCCTAATTGCACCCCTGCCCCCTTTTTTCTTCTCATATCTTCTTCGCGTCTGTTGATGCCACCCCACCCCCTGCCGTCCAACCACCATTTCTCTTCTCTCGATAAATGTCAATCTCGATCGCACCCATCAGCATCTCCGTCGGTACCACTACCGCTGGTGCTACCACTGAAAAAAAAAGAGAGAAACTCTCTCTCTTCTTTTTTTTTTTTTAAAAATAATATTTTATTATTATTATTTTTTTCTTCTTTTCTATTCTCATACTTTTGTTGTGCCTGCAGGTGCTGCCCCATTACCCCTGTCACTGCACCATGGCTTTTCTTCTTTTTTGGCAAATGTTGATCTCGATCGCACCCTCCATTCTTTTACTTCTTCTCACACCTTCTTCAAAGTTTCTGCAGGTTATTAAATATAGAGATTTGACTTTCAAATCGATGGAGTGTCATGCTCTATTTATGGATAATTTATTAGAATTTATCTAATATGATCCAATAGATTGATTCAGATATTGAAATATATTATTTTTTAAAAAAATAAATTAATAAATTATTATTTTTAAAATTAAAAATAATATATTATTTTTAAAATAATAATAAATTAGTATTTTTTTTAAAAAATATTATTATTATAATATTTAATTTTTTTAAAAAAATATTTTTCATCTCTTATCCCTTTCATACTTTTATTTTTAAAATATATATTTTTTTAATTTTTTAAAATATTATTTTATTATTATTTAAAAATAATATTTTAGTTTCACATAGCATAACTAAAGTTATTTGAGATGCTGAGATGGCAACATTATAATACTTCTCCATACAGTATTACTTTTTTTTATATATATAATAGATATATTTTTTAAAAAATATATATCAAATTTTATTTTAAAACTTCTAATACTAATTTCTAATTGATTATTTGTCACAAAATATACTTCTATTTGTTAAAATATTTCTGACAATTTTTTCCATCAAAAATAACTATTTTAATAATTTAATTTTTTTTTAAATTATACTTTTGATGGAAATTTTCATCAGAAACATTACTGACAAATAATCTGACATAAAGTCGATCACAAAAATATTTATATATATTTTTAAAATTTTTAAAAATTTTTTTGACGGATTTGCTGATGGAGATGTTTCTGATCATTTATTTGTCAAAATTTTATAAAAAATCTATCAAAAATTTTAAGATATATCAATTATATTTTGTTATTTCTTTTGTGATAAAAATCTGTCAGTGTTTCGTCAAAAATTTTTGACTAATCATATCCATCAGAAAATTCAATCTGTGAAGCCCTTTTTTTCTAGTAGTGTGAATATGGGAGTTTTCGATTACCACACCAAGCCGGATTTTTGGCAAAATACTGCCCAACAGTGATAATCTTCGGTGGGGATCATGTAGGTAGGTAGGGAGGGAGGGAGAGGGAGAGAGAGAGAGAGAGAGAGAGAGAGAGGGAGAGAGAGAGAGAGAGAGAGAGAGAGAGAGAATGAGAGAGAGAATGAGGTGGAGGTGGAAAATGAGATTTGAGGTTGGAGTTTGACGATAAAGGGATAGGGCATGGTAGAAATTGAGAGAGAGAAGAAAAAAAGAAGAGACATAACAAAGAGATCGGCTTGATACTCGACTGGGAGGGGAAGGGAATAATGAGGATTTCCTAGCCTCCAAAGACTTCGAGAAAGATGAGTCAATCTCATATCCTATCTTGGTTCCAATAGTGGTGCCAGGTTGTTTTGGATTGCGAGGTCGCCAAAAAGGCTGGACTGGGCCAACGAAGAGCTTAGGCCTCACAATCAACTTTTTTTTTTTAAAAAAAAATTATAGATTAATTTGCTAAGACCTTCCTGAGTTGAAAGCCGTAATATTCCTAAAATAGAATGATATTTTAAAGCATGGCATGAGTAAATATTCTTCTTAAAAAATCTGCTCATGACATAAATCATTAATTTTAGAATATGCAAACAAATATTTTATTAGAAAAATCTTTTTTATGATCGTTCCAACTTAAATCTTTATAGAAAAAAGAAAATAGAAAAAAAAAGGGATAAGAGTCACCTTCAATCGAATTAATATCTTCAAAATAATATGGAGATCTAATCCCGAACTTTGTCAATATCGTAACCAAATAAATTTTTTGAATTTTTTATTATTTTTTTGCCTATCTCCATCTTATCCACTTTCCGCATAAAAAAAATTGATTTTCTAAACTTTTTTAGTTTTCTTGCTGTATACATGGGGTTGGGGCGGGGGGAGTGACGCGGGGAGAGAGAGGGCAAAGCTGGGTTCGCCTTTGGATGCTGCTTGTCAGCACATGCATTCCACTTTCCACTACAAATTCGACTTTGGACCCCCAATTTAACCTCCCCTGCAAGGAAAGCACAGCCCACGAATCCATAAAATTTCACCACCCCTCGCCCCCACAAAGCAATTATAACCCAAAAAAAGTAATAAAAAGTAGACAACTACCTCCATATACATCCTTACACCCACACTCGGAGTCACATTCCACACAGATCTACTAAAGACCGGGGAGATTGACATCCCACCCTACTCGAACCCAACAAACTCCCCGCCTCTCTCTCTAATCCCTCAAAACCCCACCAACCACCCCATTTCTCCTTCCGTTCCCTTCTCTTCACTCCTCTCATGATCTCCTTAATTCTTCCAAGTCCAATGACCTCCATCAAGGCGAATCCCCCACAACCACTTCCTTAAATCTTCCTATCGCCACCTACTACCACCACCACTTGAAGAATAGGAAGCAATTCATTAAGATGAGAGCAGGAGGTTGCACAGTGCAACAAGCTCTAACCCCAGAGGCAGCGGGCGTAGTCAAGCAAGCCGTGAACCTCGCACGCCGGCGAGGCCATGCCCAAGTGACCCCACTTCATGTGGCCAACACCATGCTCTCCTCCTCCACAGGCCTCCTCCGTGCCGCCTGCCTCCAGTCTCATTCCCACCCCCTGCAGTGCAAGGCTCTCGAACTGTGCTTCAACGTCGCCCTAAACCGCCTCCCTGCCTCCTCCTCCTCCACCCCTATGCTCAGTCCCCACCAGGTCCACCACCACCACCCATCCCTCTCCAATGCCCTCGTCGCCGCCTTTAAGCGTGCCCAGGCTCACCAGCGTCGTGGTTCCATCGAGAGCCAGCAGCAGCCGCTGCTTGCGGTCAAGATTGAGCTGGAGCAGCTCATAATCTCCATCCTCGATGACCCCAGCGTGAGCCGAGTCATGAGGGAGGCTGGCTTCTCCAGTACTCAAGTGAAGAGCAATGTGGAGCAGGCTATCTCTTTAGATATATGTGCATCCTCCCCTCCTAACCCCAGTCCTAGCAAGCCCAAGGAGGTCACCAGCCCTTTCACCCCTCCACAAGTGACCAAAACTAGGCCTTTGGATCAAGTGAGGAGCGAGGATGTGATGAGCGTGCTGGAGACTTTAGTAAGTAGGAAGAAGAGTCTCGTAATAGTAGGGGAGTGCTTGGCCACCACTGAGGGAGTTGTTAAAGGGGTGATGGATAAGGTGGACAAAGGGGAAGTGCATGAGGTTCTAAGAAACTTGCAGTTTATCACTCTCCCGCTCTTCTCTTTCGTGCATATGCCCAGAGAGGAAGTTGATCAAAAGGTTCGGGAGCTGAGGTGCCTCGTGAAGAGTTGTTGCGTGGGGAGAGGAGCTGTGTTATACTTGGGGGATCTCAAATGGGCTGCAGAGTATAGGGCTAGCTGTGGGGAAAAGGGGAGGAGCTATTATTGCCCTGTGGAGCATGTGATCATGGAGATTAGGAGTTTGGTCTGTGGTGGCATCGGAGGGGAGAGCAGCAGTCCTCTTAGGTTTTGGCTTATGGGAATCGCAACGTACCATACTTACATGAAGTGTAGGATTGGAAATCCTTCATTGGAGGCTCTCTGGGATCTTCACCCTCTTACGATTCCTGCCGGCGGTCTGGGATTGAGTCTCAATTGTGACAGGTAAATGCCATGTTAATTTGTTTTTAAGATAATTCGGTAATGGATCGAAAAAATTTAAAAGCAATCACTTGGTAGCTATTGGAATTGCATTTCTCTTGTGCCCCTTGTCATGCCTAGGCGGCCAAGATCTAGTTAGTTCCTTGCAGGATGGTTTTTCTTGTGAATCTCTAAAGAAAGTTGGAATCATGTCGTCTTTTTCTTTGTAAATGGAATCAAGGCTTTCATATGAAAAATAATTTCTTTGCATCAAAATAAAAAAGAACAAAGGTTCGAACTTCGAAATATCTCTTTCTCTAGCTTTCCTTCTTTAGCTTTTCCTTTTCATTATTTTAGATTTCTGCATGCCAGGTTTGGTTTCTGAGGCAGCATTATAAGAAACTGAAATACGGCCTTTCAAGTCTTTCCACCGGGAACTTCGATTAAAATGATTAAAATATTTGTTTTATGGGAACATTTAAAAAAATAAATAAACAAGAGCTTAAAATGTTTTTTTTTTTTTTTTTTTGATAAAGAAGAGCTCAAAATGTTAATTAGCTTGCGTTGGTGATCCATTCAAAATGCTTTAAAAGTAAAGAAAACAAAAGTGCCATATTGTAGCATCTCCGGATATTTCCGTTACCAACTCTTCTTACACTAATTATCTTATTTCCTTCTCCCAGCGGTCCACAAAACCAATTGAAAAGCAAGAGGAATGCAGATGGGTCATGTTGGTCATTGCTAGAAGATGGACTGGGGAGTCAGCTCACTTGCTGCGCCGATTGCTCCATCAAGTTCGAAACCGAGGCTCGAAGCCTATCAAACCCTTCTTACAGTAGCAATGGCTCAACCACCTCAAGTCTACCTTCATGGCTCCAACAATATAAAGAAGATGATAGAAGGACAGCTAGCAATGACCAGGTAACGTTCTTAACAGAATCCAATAGTAAACACACGAAGTTGAAGAATAAAGTTCATACATCAACGACATAGCTTAATTTGTTTTTGCTTCTCTCTCTTGTAGGGCTGTCTTCAGCTTAAAGATCTCTGCAAGAAGTGGAACTCGATATGCAGTTCATCCCACAGAAGCCATCCAGCTGAGATGACTCTAAATTTCTCTTCAGCTTCTCCATCTTCTTCATCCATCTCTTCATATGATCTCCGCTACCCATCATTGCACCAGAGCCACCAGTCTTGGTCATTGCCCCTCGAGGGCAGACATCCATGGAGGGAGCATCAGTTCTGGATATCAGAAAATATCGATGAAGGCTTCGAGTCCAACTCAAGAATCTACTCCCAGGAGCACATGGGACAAAGGGCTTCACCCTTACCCTTTTCTAACACTAGGCATAACCCTAATTCAACTTCTTCAAGTGACACCATGGGGATGGAGAGTCTCCCCAGGTTCAAGGAGCTCAATGCTGAGAATCTAAAGACCTTGTGCAATGCGTTGGAGAAAAGAGTCCATTGGCAGAAAGGCATAATCCCAGAGATTGCAAGCACCATCCTCCAGTGCAGATCAGGGATGATGACAAAGAAACACAAGTCGAGGTTCGCTGGGCCCAAGGAGGAGACATGGTTATTCTTTCAAGGAGGTGACACCGAAGGCAAAGAGAAGATAGCTAGAGAGTTGGCGAGCCTTGTATTTGGTTCTCCCGCCAACTTCATTTCTATAGGACTCGGCACCTTTGAGACCGCTCGGTCTGATTCGAGTGATGATCTCCGAAATAAGAGGTCGAGAGCAGAAGTTAGTCATAGCTATCTTGAGAGGCTCTTTGAAGAAATTCGTGAAAACGCGCACCGTGTTATTTTGATGGATGACATCGAGCAAGTCGACTATTACTCTCAAATAGGAATCAAGAGAGCTATAGAGAAAGGGAAACTACAGAGGTACGATGGCGAGGAAGTTGGTGTTAATGATGCCATCATCATATTGAGTTGCGAGAGCTTCGACTCGAGATCAAGGGCTTGCTCTCCGCCGGTTAAGCAGAAGGTGGAGAGCGAGGAGGAGAAGGAAGAATCTTCTGAGAAGGAGTCGGGTTCATGCCTTTGTTTGGATTTGAATCTTTGTGCCAGAGATGAAGATGTGGTGGATTGTTCCTTTGATGATGTGGGGTTTCTCCAGTTGGTGGATGGCGCGTTCTTTTTCAAATTGCCAGAGGACTCGTTTCGTAGTGCATGTGATTGTTAAATTTCTTGGTTGTTTCTTTTCCCATGCTGAATCTTGGCCTTCTCCCCTCCTTTAATTTTTTGTGAATTACGAGATGAGAGCAAACAAGACTATGGTTGCTTAAGTTAGATGCACGTAGGAAGCATTTGTATATTAGTAGTTATATTTGTGGCATTGGTTTATGGATTATTTTTCTTAAAAGTTTTTGAATGTTAATATAGTTTGGCTAATAGTTGATGCTGTTACCGGCACTTTTAACCTTTTCACCGTCTTTTCTTTTTTGAGGAAATCAAACTTTTTCACCATCAAATTGCTAATATTCCGTTCTTTAACCTTAATGGAGTTTGGAATGGACCTGTACATTAATACGAAATGCCTACTTGCTTATTCTGAAAGAGAGATGCTCTCTTTCTCTCTCGCTCTTACTATATATATATAGATAGACTGAGCTCCAATCGATCGAAGTCCAACCTACATTCAATTGAATTTTCGATCGTTCGATCAGCACGTATCTTTGAATGTATATCTAAAAAGATGTGCTAATTGGAAAAAAAAATGCACGCCTTCATCTGAAAGAAAAAAGATCTGTTTGAAAAAAAACAGAAAAAAAAAGCTAAAGCTGAAAAAAAAAATCTGAAAAAAGCTTAAAAAAGTTTTAAAAAAAATCTGAAGAAAAGCCTGAAAAAATTTTAAGAAAAAGCACCTTCTCCCCCCCCCCCCTTCTCTTTTTTTTCTCAATTTTTTTTAAAATTTTTTTTTTCAATTTTTTGGGCCTGAAGGTGCCTTCAGGCAAATTTTATTTTGAAAAAGTGCCTAAAAAAAAACTAAAAAAAAGTTGAAAAAACATGTCTATTTTTTTTTGCTTTTCAGATATTTTTTCTATTTTTTCACGCATCAGGAATGTTTTTTTTCTAAATTTTTTTCAAACGTGTGTCTTTTTTTTTAGCCAGCACATCTTTTCAGGTGCACGATTGAAGATGCGCGCTGATCGAATAATAAAAATCTAATCGGATATAGGTTGGATTTCGATCGATCGAAGCCCAATCTACTTATATATATATACACGCGCACATGCGAAAGACAGAAAGTGAAAAATCCTCTTTGAACATTGACACTATTGAGCTTCTACTTTTTTTTTTTTTTTTTTTTTGAGGACGTATGTGCTAGGCTTAGTGAGCATAACAGCGATTCCCTATTGTTTTATTCTATTGGAATAGACGTATGTAAAGTCTTCACTTGTTACTCAAAATGAGCCTTGAATTATGAGTGACCGTTAATATTAGTTAATACTGATGATTTTCATGACCCATGAGACTAGATCAATACCTGCAATATTGAATTTTTAGGCGTTATAATTAATGATATATCCAACATCTCATCCTGAACAAATTAATACTGTATGCTCTTGAAAGGAAAATTTGTGTTTATATACCTATAATCCACACCCCCTCCCCAACCAAAACCAACCACCAAAGAGAGAGAGAAAGCAGACACCTATTATATTTTTTCTCCATCCCAAATTAGACTTCTAAGCAAATTATATTATGTAAAGCTTCCAATGCTATGTTCACCAAAAACAACTTTTAATGTTATTTAAACAAAAATGCAAATGTAGCTTATAGGAGGTAGTTTTTCTTTGGTTTAGGAGAATTTATTATTCTTTATGCCAAACTTCTTCTTGTTTTCCCCCCCTCCAATAATCATGATATATCTATGTGTTTTTTACCAACATGAAGCTCGAAAACATAGAATGAATGTATATGGTGCAGTATCCAATCTAGGAAAGCGGTGCACATATATAAACTATCAAAAGAAGGAAAGAGATAGAAGAAAGTGAGTAAAAGATAGAAAAAGGTTGAAAAGGCCCAATATTGCACCATAAGGTAATAAAAGAATCGACCTACAAACCCTAACCTCATCCTCTTTATATTTTAAAAAGTTACAGATCCAAAAGCCACATAATATACAACAATTGATCTCTCTCTCTCTCTCTCTCTTGTTGATGACACAACCATTAATCTTCAAAGAAACTTCTTGCTCAAATAAATAAATAAATAAATAAATATTGGGGATAAAATAGCTTCCATCAAAGTCCGATAGATTGTTTGATCGTGATATGGTATTATTTGGAGTAATGGTGTTTGGGTCCGAGACTTAGCTAAACTGCCTCCTTATTCCAATCGAATTCTGAAAGACGATCTTCGGCTCATGAATGCTAGATGATCTTCCCAACAACCATCTTTAGCTTTCTTTCCATGATTGTAGAACTTATTAAAGACATACCAAACTTTGACCGTATGATCTTGAACATTGAAAAGAATATCGATCCGACTGATTTTGATCCCTGGCTTAAGATAGAAGGACTCCAAGTATTGAATCCCAGCATAGCCCGATCTTGTCTGGTGGCCGAGCTTGAAGATAGCCTGATTCCTTTACTACAGATGGCAGATTTCACTAATCTCACATCAAGAACTTTGGCCAGCAGGATTCCTCTCTAGTCGGATGCCTTTCTAGTCGAATTTCTTAATTTTATGAATAACATATCTTAGCACTCCTGTACCAAGAATCTTGACCAGATGAACTCGAGTTAGCAAAAGGACTTTGCGACTAACATAAGTCTGAACTTCCTTAAGAAGGCATGACTATGGTCTTGATCAAAGAATCTACCATCCTTTTCAACCTTCAGTCCTCTGAAATAATGTTAATATTCACCTTTGGCCGACCTTGAGGGCTGTCAAACTTCTGAAAGTATTTAGAAAGCAGGTAGAACAGCACCAACAAGAAGCCCTAGGTTTTAGCACTCACCATTCCAACTTTCAGTTGATCTTGGATCTCTACTATCTTGATCAATTTTTTTTAAGAAAGCTTGGCCACAACTCTCATTGAAAAGCCTACCATCCCCTCTCAAGCCTTCAGTTTGAATGTTCGCGCTCGTCCTCGACTGATCATGAAGGTGGTCGAGCTTTTGAAAGCTATCAAAGGCAGTACCAGCAAAATTCAAGTTTAAAACCCAATCGCCAATCCACCATCCACTACTTGAAAGCCGACCTTCAAGTTCGGCTAGTTCGATTTTGAGTTTTTTTATCTCCAATATGGGCAGCTTACTATCAGGCAAAAAAAAAATTCAACTATCTATAGGTCACGACAAATGATAGCCCACTCTTCATAATAAAATTTTAGTGGCCTGAATGATATATTGACATTTTGTTATGGTTGTTACGATCATTCTGCTACGAGCTTCGTCTATAAAAGAAATTCTTCAGAAATACCTTCTCTCTAAGCTCTTCTCTCTATCTTAATTTTCTTAAGTACTTCATTCCTTATTGATTAGAAAACTAACTTGACCGTTGGAGGATTCTGTCGAGCCATCTACCTTCGATTTGGACTTCATCTTACAGATCTCGTCGGCAACTTCATTTTCTCCAGCTCCAGCGAACTTCGATATTCAACCATTTTCTGCACCAACAGTAAGTAAACTCAATGATAGCTTTCTCACCTCAAATGAGTATACAGCTGGCATCTTGAACAAAAATAGTATGTGCGCTAGTTTTCAATTAGCCAAAACATGGACTCATCTTATTTTCTAAAATTATATACTTCTCAAGCTTAGATATTCCATTTCAAGCTTTGACTAATTGTTGCTCTTTGTGGGTACTGCATCAATGTCAAAATCATATATAAAAATTTTTAGAAGTGTATTGTAAGTTTCTATTATTTATTTTCCATCGAATTAATTGAATGTTCATAAATCTCCAACATCGTAAGGCGCAGATCCTAATCTTTGACATGCTCCAATATATTCTGTTCACTTGGTTTATAGGTTTCATTGCTGGTGAAAATGTCATATTGCTAAATCTAGTAAATCAATTACTCTCTCATGTGTTCTATCAAAAAATGACTCTCATGTGTTGATGCACTGAACACAATATACGCAATTGTACTAAATATATAGACCTTCTTGGCAAGAAGAAACATTCATTTCATACCAATGGGGTTTCTGGGTACTAGGGATTACTT
The DNA here is from genome assembly GCA_006176705.1 of Cocos nucifera. Lineage (NCBI taxonomy): Eukaryota > Viridiplantae > Streptophyta > Magnoliopsida > Arecales > Arecaceae > Cocos > Cocos nucifera. Next base: position 1,485,270 of record QRFJ01000049.1, read on the forward strand.
GATTTCCTTAGGCTATTTACAGCGAGTTCCCTGGGATCCATCAGAGTAATCCTTATGATGGAATTGCCGTGATTCCAAGGAATGAATAATAGCATATATATATATTCATATATATTATGTTCCCGGTTAGAGCTGCATTCCGTAAGCAATTATATAAACTTGAACCATTTTCTTTAAAAGGTGGTTCATATGCTAGCAGACACAACCTAGCCTTGTTTGATTGTAGAATGAGAATGGTTGAGTGTACCACAGTCACTTGATATTACAATCATGACATGAGCCTCCAATTTAGATGAAGATGTGGAGACCAATTGAATGATGACATGAAGTGTACAGAATTAATGTTGAAATGAAAGAAATATGAGCGATGTGCAAGAAAGGACTAAAGTATGATTCATAACTTAGGGGTTGTGCAAAGGAGGAGACACTTTAGAAGGCAAAAGCACAATCTTCCTTAAGAAATATCAAAAGGACACTACTTTTTATGCATGGTGATGCGATTTGAAAAAGAATCACTTTTCCTGCTTTAGATTTCATAACCCAACATTCTCATCTTTGCAAAGTAGTGGAGGGCGAAAAGATTAACATAATAAAGATAAGCATCTTAGTCTTTAGACCTTAAAGTTTGTGCTTTAGAATCCTAAAAAGATAACGTTCTCTCATCTCTTACACCTCATGAAAAGAAAAACAAAGAAAAGAAAACCCATGGTGTAAGTATGGAATTTGTCTTCTGCGGCTTTCCGAAAAGATTAAGGATTTTGAAATTAATAGATATGTCAAATATGGATCACAAAGACGAGGAAATTACTCACCTCTCACATGCCTATCCGTTCTTTTCGAAATCCCAACATTAATATATTCTCCATCACTTTTGCATCACTTTTTTTTCCAATCTTAAAAAGGGTGAAGCCTCGCTCAGCAACTTGCCACCCCACCCAACAAAACCAAAAACCAATCGCTCCTTCTCACATCCACCCATCTGCACACGCACGCACAGACTCGGTGAAGTTAAATCTCGCTTTCTTTCAAGCGAAGATGCTACACACCTCTCCTCTCCCATCAAGCGGAACAAGACAGGCTGGTATTCTAGTGTTGCACGGGGTATTGGCCAAAATAAAGAGGAAAAAAAAAAGGCAGAAACAATTAAAAAAGAAACCAAATGATAATAGTAACTCTGGAAATAAATATAATATCAAATATATATAAATTGCAATGGAGGACCCACAACTTTGATGCAGTGAAGGACCAAATGAATAAGGCAACGTAGATTTTGCCCATGCACAAATCATAAGGGTAATTTGGGAAAACGAGAACAGAACTATATTTCCATTTATCCTTCTTTCCCTCGCTGATTGATGCTTTGGATGCACGTATTTTAAGAAAAAGAATATACGTGTTAATTTGAAAAGGAGGGAGTACCGAGATACGGTTGTATTCACAAGGGATACCGTAATACCCTCGTTTTTGAGATTTTGCAGAACTAGAATTTTTTTTTTTTTGGTCAGAAAACTAGAATACTCTTCGGTACCATATATATGGCAGGTTCATCTTTTGATCCTAGAAAGCACCAAATTCCCTTCGTATTTCGAGGCATGATGGGAAAAATCCCAGGTGTTATCTTAGGAGATCTGTGACAGAGAATTCTGCATGCTTTGCATGTGCTTGCAACTTAACGTGTACTTATCTTCCACTTCACCAGATTTGGTAGATCAGTATGGTTGTATGACCTCCTCGGTCTTCGTGGTTGGTTTGTTCCTTTGACTGCAAATTTCCACCGTGCTAAGAGCATCCTCTTGCTCGTATGCTCACACCTAACCTGAAACTTTTCTCGGAATTCTATTTTTTTTTTTCCTGGAAAGGAACATAATACTGACAGGGGGAATCGTCAGCTTTTGATGTTTATATTAGTTTTTGCATTGATGAGTTTTTATATTTCTTAAAAGAATATTAGCTTTTGCATTTCTATTTATTATAGCATTTAACTAAATAACAAAGATATATGAAGTTTGGATGACATTAATTATCAATGAGAGAGGAAAACTTACCACAATATCGAAAGGTAATAGCATAGCTTTGCTCTTATAAATTATAACAAATTCATTTAGTAGATAATCTATGTCTGCACCTGATTTCAATTTATGAGATTCGAGTTTCCAGCAAGGTAACAACCATGCATTTTGGAAATAGTAAAAAAGAATAGAAGAAAAAGCCTGAAACAAAAGGTAATATAAGAAAGGGTCGAGAAAACAAAATAACTTTTCTATTTAATGGAACAAGTTAAGTCACTAGCATCTTCTGATGAATTTTGAATATTCAAAATTATATAATTAAAATGATAAAATTTGAATAAATTTAGCTTTTCTATTAATAGTAATTGTGCTACAGTGTACTGGATTTATTAATATTTTTAAAGATTTATATTTGAACTTTGGAGAGCATTTTTCAAGATTTTTAGAATATTTTTTTCTTTATGGATTTCTGGTCTGTGTTATTCTCCCCATCATGATTTTTTGTTCTAGAAAGCAAAAAGATAAATCTTTAAAATCTAGAATGTGAAGTTTCATGGAGGTGCACGGCCACGTAATAAAAATGGATTGCTTATGAAATCATGCAAGATTACAGTATTTAAGACTAAAGTGGCATCGTAGTGTGAAAATGAGTTAGAATAGATTTATTATTTGGCTGGTGATGGCAATTCGATTATCATGAGCAAGAATCTGCTGCAAAATAACCTACGCGGAAAGTAGGAAGATCCAATCAATCCATGACATGTGGAGAGACTCCCCACAATGGAATAAAGGATCTACTTCCTTTGATATAACTAATGGTACGGCTACATAAAAATCTCATCTTACGTACTTGTGTGCCTTCCTTTTCTCATAGCCAGCTGCAGCTGTCGGCCGAGAAAAAAAAGAAGGATATAATATTATTAATATTAATATTAATATTAATATGATTATTATTATAATGATGATGAATCAACTTTGTAGCTTCTCCATGGAGCTTTTTTTTAAAAATCTTATTTCATTATTTTTATTTAATATATACTGGATAGCTATACAAATTACGAAGAGCCGTTGCCATCACAGAGTCTACTTTCTGATTTAAGAAAAGGGGTGGTTAAAAAAGTGATGGCTGAACTGAATTGACTGATGACCAATGCATTAGGGATGATAAAAAGTGTGAGCAACACCCAAACCCGAGAAATTGGAACAGGGAGATCAGCAGCAGCGAAAAGTAATGGTTGTTTAATTGGTGCGATTGAGGGGGAATTTTCGGGAATCCCGTTATTCTTCTCTCTGCTGTCTGACTCTAGAAAAAAAGTTGCCATGAGACATGATGGATCCATAGTTTGGTATCATTCTAAAGAGCTTTTTTCACATAGCCCCTCAGTGATTTAGATCTTACATGAATAAATTGAATGCTATGAAAGGTCTTCTTGTGAATCTAAGCTCTAATTACCTATTGGAGAGAAGACCAAAATTTTTTATTAATAATAATATTAGAGATGCCAGTGTTGAGCTTCACATTTTGGATCCTTTCCATGCGTGGGGACATGCCAAAGACTAGGCTAACATTGCTTGGCCAAGAAGGATATCAACTCACGTTGTTGATGCTTCTTGCATTTTAGTGAGGGATGTGAAGCAGGATCAAACTATTCCCATGTTCACAGAAATCTCAATTTTCATTTCCAATTCATGAGGTCGTCAATTTCTCTCTTGATCATGCGGCATATTTGCAAATAAAGGTATGAACGAAGTAGGTTGCAGTCGAAATACTTCAACTCTGACAGATGATGACCACCATAAACGTGGCACAACTTTAAAGGCTTTCTAGGATTATTTTTCACCAAATTTGTCATTATAACATTGTTTATTCACAAATAAAGTCTTTAAGTCTTTGTTTCATTTACATTTAATGCTTGAGAAAGTAACCTCCATGACGACATAGCTTTTTATTAGAAATGCGAGCCGAATCGTGTTCAGATTGGTTGTAGGTCTCCGAAATGGACTTAAACCTAACCCATTATCCCTTTGGTTTGACAAGCAATTTGTCTTAACTGCCTAGGCTAATGCCAAATTTTTCGATGCTACTCTAGTCAAATGCAAACAAATGCGGTCTTGTCTTACCAAATTTTTGTTTCTCCAGAATTTAGAATCATACCTAGATCTGCAAAAATATTACCTTGGCTTGTTTGAAGCCCGGATGAAAAAAGCGGAGGGTTGATGCCAAGTTAACATTTGGTCACAAAATACAATAAAGATCTATAAAATTATAGCCTCAAAGAGTTAGGAAAGCATTAGATAGTGATGATCGTGGTTATATATCTATAGCTGCAAAGTGGGCTTAATAGTGAAAGGTTTTTTTGAGTCCAAATTGTGCTGCCTTGGGCTTGGATTCAAACATGCCTAATCTCTTTGGAGCTTAGATCCCCTGGAATTTTCACTACAAAAGATTCTTATAGCTTGCCCGAAAGATTTTTCCCTCGGATGATAAATTTTATAGCTTGCAAGCTTCGATCAAGATCTACAAGCCTGACATGAGGACTTTCTTTGTGTTCTAGTTCAGTACATTACAATGGATGTAGAGAGTATTCCTTTCATTTAGACGTAGAGAGTCCCTCTTTCGGTTACCCTCTAAATTATAAAAATAATAATAAAAAAACATACAAAGATTTTTAAGCTCATATAATATTGGATTGAAAACTCATCCTCGAAGTACATCTCGTGCATGTTTTATTACATCAATTCTAAAATTTTTCTTAACAAATATTCATCTGTTGCAACCATACTTTAAGAAAAACTTTACATCTTCAATGATTGGCCTACATTATGTGGCTATCATCTTCTTTCAAAATTCGGAAGTTGGTGGGTGAAGATTAGAAATATCTCTAAAGACTAACATATTAGATATCTGGTTATTTTTTTTATTTTTTTATCTTATTTCATATATAGGCTATAATATAACTAAATCTTTCATTACATCTACTGTAATTTTTTCTAATCTTCGACAAAAATCAGGTAGCTAACCCGGCCTCTCTTTTTTTTTTTAAAAAAAAAGCAGCATGCGTTCGAACCCTAACCCAATAACAGGAAAAAGCTTCAAGCGCGAGGATCGGTGGTTTATACCACAACCCTGTTATGCTGATCTTTTGGCCACATGGCATGCGGTGGATAGGTGAGCCTGCACCAATCCTTTCGGCACGTGGCAAGGGGTCCTTGTAATGTACGCAAACCCAGAACGTACGTGGCTTTTGAGAGCAGGTCCCGGCTGTCATCTGACGCGCATGTTTTGTGCGAGATGATTTGATTGGACAAGCAGTGAGAAAAAGATATATTCCTCCCGCCAATTAGAAAAAGCTACCACCGAAGCTACTTGGAAATTCCTACATCTTTGGCCTGAGTACGCATGCAATCTGCTGCCACCCACTAATTAAATTGCAACCTTGAGCCTCGTCAGCCATTACCGGTGGTGAACCTACTCCTACTTTCAAGCCCAATCTCGATCATTTCTTTCAAGAACAAACTCCAACTTTATATATATATATAAATCAACCATCCCTATAAATTTATTAAATATTTATTTTTATATCTACAATAATTCAATATTATTATATATGTTTAATTTGCTGTGTTTTATATACAGAAATTGTAGAATTAGAGTTTTATTTACTATTATACTAAATACATTAATTTGGAAGTTATTTGCATAAAACTCCGAATCCAATGAGAGAAGGGAGTTCGGTGGCATTTGATAGGAGCACAAGGGAAACGAGAAGAAACAAAACTTTACCAGGTGATCTAGCAATGATAGTTATTTATGACAAGTTCTTCCTTTTAGTCGTATAATTTTTTTATCAAAAAAAAATTGAAGTTGGAATGAAGTATCCAATTTTTTGTGAAAGAGCAAAATTAAGCTTGACTTGTTATAGTATATTTTACACAATTTTAAAGATAGTATTAATATTAAAAAATAAATTTATAAATTTTATAATATATATATTATAATAATGTATTATTGCAGCATATTTTTAACTAATTAGTATTAAATTTTAATTAAAAAAATTATAATATATAATATATTATAATAGTGCATCATATTAATACTTTAAATAGCATAACATAAATATTATAATAATTTAATATATTATATTCTTTACATAGCGATAATTTAGTATTATAGTATAGCTCGTCTCTGGGAAAAGGTTCAACCTGATGTTGCTTGCATGCTCGCGCAGCCATACCATCGTTGCAAACAGGGGGCATCATGCTAGTGTGGTAGGTTGTTGACAATAGGGGCAACAGTGCATGGTAGAGGAGTACTTGCACATGGATTTTTGGTAGTTCTTGATGACATTGTTAGTTTGGCCAAAGAGGAGGTGGGCCGAAGATATTGTTGGACTAATCGAAATGCAGAAGGTTGAGGATGACATTCGACCTTCCGGATGTGTGAAGGGGATATTGAAAATGCTTGTCTACTAGCTATTCAATCATCCATCAACATCATGCTCTAAAGATTTCCGAAAGAAAAGGATGGAAGGACTCACTTAACCATCCAAAATATTTTTTTATTTTTTGCATGATTTTTAAAGCATGCAAAAAAAAATTAAAACAAATCCTAAACCTCACGTGTTGGGTATATGAGATGAAAGAGGTAGAGAGGAGGACTCTCGATGGAGTCCGCCTCCTGTTTCTAACTTCGATAGGAATTGGGAGTCTAGAGCTCACCGGAGTTCTAGCATTCAGCTATAAAGCACCCTCCCTGCTTCTTCTAGGCATCTCCCCCCTCATCCTTGGTCCATCGCTGGTGGAGCCTCGGATCCATCGATGTGTTTTTCCATAGATGGTGCTTGGGGATTCACCATCAATTGACCATCGGAACAAGGTAACCCACCCCCAAACTATCTTTTATGTCTAATTCTGGGTCCTTTAACCATCGATGATGGCTTAATTACCACCAACAGATCATCAGAATTGATGAAAACCCGATGCCCTATATGGAACTCCCTTTCCTTGTTTCTTTCTTTGTTTTTCTTCCTTTGTCGAGCTGATTGTTGCTATTGGACAACATCGTGCTCAAGTTTTCGAAGGTGAGAGCTGTCGGAGTTGTCTGTCGATGTGTATTGCCATCGTGGGGTATGGTTGATTGAGAGTTTTTCCTTTGCCCCTACTATTTCTTTTTTTTTCTTTTCTTCCTTTAAGCGGATGCGATTGTTGGAGTTGTTGTGCCTAGGCTACTGGAGGCCAGTGTAGTCATTGGGGTGGGGATGGGTTGCCACCGCCACTGGGATCATATGTATGGTGAAGGGGGTGGTCAATTCTAAAGCCTTCCATGCCTTCTATGTTCTTCCAAGTAGAGGAAACACACCAAAGAAAAAGAAAAAAGAAAAGAAAAGAGAAAAGAGAAAAGAGAGAGTTTCTCTCTCTTCTCTCTCTCCTCTCTCTATCTTCTCTTTTTATTTTCTCTCTCTATAAGTTTCTCTCTTTATAATTTTTCTTTCTTTATGGATTTCTCTTTCTAAAAATTCTATGAACTAGAAGAGGGTCCAGATGTCTAGGTACACTTGGATTGACCAGTTAATCCTAAGACAGATCTTAAACCTGCAGTGTTAGGATCCTTTATTGTAACTTTCTACTATTCCTAATCATTTACAATTTTTATATTTGATCTTGACCATGTAAAAGTGAGACTGTCAGCATAAGATATCGAGCAGAATATCTTTTTCTAAGTTTGTAGATTGAGAAGTTCATCGATTACTATATTTAAGTCAATCACTGGTGGAGGTAAGAGTTTTTCAACATGATTATCTATATATTTATGAAAAATTAAATATATATCACTACTACAAAAATGATCAATAGTAGCACTTACTATGGCAGCGATTTTCGAAACCGCTACCATAGCTCCTACGGTAGCGGTTTGCATTAACCACTGTCATAGGTCGGATCTATGACAGTGGTTAGTAAGAACCGCTGCTATAATCTGATTTATGGCAGCGGTTAATTGTAAGTATTGCCATATATATATATATATAAATATTATATAATTTTAAAATTTAATATCCATCTTCACCATTCATTATCTAAATAATTATCATTAGAGTGTCGTCATAAAGATCGCCTCGATCCGATGGCCCTAGCTTTGTCGATCAAAAAAATTTAATTTCGATGATCACGAACGATGATGCGATGATCTAATAGATGAAGACCTTCGATGGATCCAAAAATCTGCAACGATGATCTCGGTGATGTTTGTAGCATATTATCAAAGTTTCACTTCAATCGGATATTATTATCTCGATCAATTTAGTATAGGTTAGTTTCGATCGTTAAATGATAAATGAGTGATCAAATGACCAAACGGTGTTCGATTATTAGATAATTTTTTTTATAAATGATCTTAGCTACAACTTTAATCATTTTTTATGGTGGTGATTATAAAATTCAACTTGTGAGATGAAGAACGATCTAAAACTATATGTCTTCCGATAACCATTCTGAAATTTCACTGATTGTTATGCTCGTACTTTTGCAATATCTGCTTAACATGAATAGTTTATACAAAAATAATTTAAATTTTACTATCATCATCATATAAATATTTAAAATTATAATAAAGATCATTCAACTAAAAAATTATCTCATAATCGAATGCCGTTTAACCCTTTGATCACTTATTTCTAATTTAACGATCGAAATCATTCCATACTAAATTGACCATGATAACGATATCCGATTGAAGTAAAACTTTGATAGTATGCTATAAATATCATCAAGATCATCGTTGCAGATTTTTGAATCCATAAAAAATTTTCATCTATTAGATCATCGCATCATCGTTCGTGATCGTCAAAATTAAATTTTTTTGATCGATGAAGCTAGGACCATCGGATCGAGGTGATCTTTTGTGATGATACTCTAATGATAATTATTTAGATAATGAATGAGAAAGATGGATATTAAATTTTAAAATTATATAATATTTAAAAAAAAATAAAAAAAAAATTATTTTTCATCTATGACAGTGGTTATCAAAAACTGCTGCTATAGATCTACAACAACGGTTATAAAATCACTATCGTAGATTTATGACAGCGATTTTGGATAACCGCTACCATAGATCTATGACAACGATTCGATAACCGCTACCGTAGATCTATGACAGCGGTTTGATAACCGCTGCCATAGGTTGGGTTAAAAATCTTTAAATTTTTTTTTTCCTTCCATGCGCGCTCGATCTCTCTCGTTTTCTCTCCCCCCTCCTCTTTATCATTGGTGAGGCTCCTTCCCTCTGACCGACGTCGCCCTCGTCGCCTCCCCTCCCCCGACTGGCATCGCCCTCCGCCCTCCTGGCCGACGTCGCCCCTCCTTCTCCCTCGATCGGTGCTGCCCCTCCTTTCCCCTCCCTCTCCAACCCCCCATCCCCGACCGCCCCTCTCCACCACCCCCACCTGGCCCCACCCTCCATTCGACCCTCCCTCGGCCTCCAGCGAAACTCCCCCTCCGGCGAACCCCCATCCGACCCTCCCTCACCCCCTGGCAAACTTTCCCTCCGGTGAACCCCCCTCCACCCTCGCTCGCCTCCTCGTGAAACCCCACCCTCACTCCCCATCCAACTCTCCCTTGGTCCCAGCAAAATCTTCCTCCGACGAACCCCCATTCGACCCTCCTCAGTCCCCAGCGAAACCTTCCCTCTGATGAACCCTCATCCGACTCTCCTTCGATGTGTGAAACCCCACCCCCCACCACCACCACCATTCTGACCCTCCTCTGGCCAAGTGCGAAGCCTCCTTCGACCTTCTCGTCACTATGCCCCCTCCCCCTGGCCCTCCATTTTCGATCGTCTCTACTCTCTCTCTTTTCTCTTTTTCTCTCTTCTCTATCGCACTATCTTGCTTTTGTTTCGTAGGTTATCTCTAGTATCATCGCCCTCCTCTAGCGTCATCGTCAGCGATCCTCGGAGCTTTCGGTGTGACTCGCTCTCTATAGCCGTAGGTATAATTTTTTTAAAATTTTATAGTATTATTTATTAATCATATATATTTATAATAATTTATAGAATATTTATAATAAATATTATAAATATTTATTATAAATATTATAATTATCTACATACCATAATTTTTGGGCTGTGCCGTGGTGGTAGCCTTGGGTTGTGCTATGTTAGCGACTGTGGACTAGATCAGTCAATGGATTGGGTTTGGATCAGAATCTAGATATTCAGATTCGGACTCAATTTTAATTACTAGTACCGGATCCAAACTCGAATATCTGATGGGTCTGTACTTGAGAGAGGAAGGAAGAAATCCAGCCTCACCGCCATCATTGGAAGGGAGGGGGTCCGACCTGGTCATCATCATTGGGAGGAAAGGAATCCAGCCTTGTCGGCGAGGAAGATTGAGAGAGGAAGAGTGAAAGATCGAGAGAGCGAGAGAGGGAGGGAGGGGGTCCGGCCTTGCCGACATCACTGGGAGGGATGGGGTCTGACCTTGTCGGCGAGGGAGATCGAGAGAGTGAGAGAGGGAGGGATGGGGTCCAACCTCGTCGGCAAGAAAGATCGAGAGAGGGAGAGAGAAAGATCAAGAGATGGAATAGCTGGAAGGGAGGGGTTCGGCCTCACCGTCGTCGCTGGTGAGAGAGATCAAGAGAGGGAGAGAGAGAGAGTGATCGAGGGAATGGCACACAGTTGAGCCTGCTCGGATACGCAGTAGAGCTGGCTCAGACCGTGATCGAGCTGATTGGAGGAGGACCCTAGCCGGATATCTCAGGCATAGAGTCGGCTGTCTCAGGCATGGAGCCGGTTTGGCTTTCGAGCGAATAAAATATGATATGTCATGATGTTATATTGATTAATGTTTATTAACATTGCAGGTCACAATGGCATCAAAATGCCATTTAGCTTTCACCCCTGCTCCTTGGTGGATTACACGTAGTTCAACATCCGAGGAGCAGTCGGAGCATACTCCATCCACCTCAACATCGAATGCTCAGGGATCTTCACCATCGACATCTATTTCATCAATGGCATCTACTCCATCGATAATTGAGCCTCTACCATCGCAGACATCTAAGTGTACATTTTTATTATATTAGCACAACTTTATTTTTTATATAGTATTTGTATACATATATTTACATAACGTATTTACATTGCAGGTGCATCATCCAATCGGATATTTTGCAGTCCCATAGATATGGCATTCATGTGGAACCATCAGCATCAGGTGATGGTGCAGTATGATGTAGAGGGGAGGCCGATAGGGAAGACCATGGGGGAGATGCATTTTTTTTTGGAGTGCTTGTGAGGCGGTCGAACATCATTCTCGTAGAGCTCAGAAATTGATGTTTGATGGATGCTGCCATCAGAAACTAGGTATGGAAGGAGATATGGATAAGTATGCGCATCTTAGTTATATTTATGCATTTTATATGTTTACACTATATATGTTTGATTAGAATAATTTTGTAACTAATTTTTGATAAATTTTTGCAGAGAAGGTATGATTTTTTCGATTACGAGAGAGCTCGAGATGCTCGACTGAAGAAGATCGAAAAGTTGTACCGGGGTTATAAGATCAAGCTCCATAGAGGATGGCTCGAGCACCGATGAGACACTTCGGAGGAGTTTGTTTCCTGGATATAGGACTGTCCTTCGAGTCAGTAGGAGAGGATGGTTAGACACTGGAGGAGTTAGGAGTTTGAGGTAAAATTCTTAACTTTTGAAATTTTCAATACGCTTAAAATTTTATTTAAATATTTTTTAAATATTTATTATTTATTTGAATACTTGTTAGGCTATCTTCTGTCAGAACTAAAGGAACCATGCAGCCCAAGAGTATACGCACATTCTAGGCCGCGAGTCTATGGCCAGTCGTGTGCATAGAGAGGTAATTAATTCTAAATCTTACTAGATAAATTAAATTCATATTTTTTATCATCTTTCTGATAAATTTATTCTTTATTATAACTGATAAAAAATGAAGTGATGTCTAGCTGTAGCGAGATCTTCCGATCCAGCAGCACGGACAAGATGGGCAGATCGATGAACGCCGCGATCAAGCGTATTTTTGTAAGTATTAAATATATTAGTATATATGATTAGTATTATAGTATTTTTTATAAAATTTTATTTTAATTTATAATTATAGGATCACTTAGATGCGCTCGTGAGCAAGGGTCCGGATATCTCTAAGTTCCATGACTATCTGTCTCAGGTCTTGGGGCCTGAGTACTCTAGGAGGATCCGATGCAGGCTCGGACATATGCCGATGAGCTACTGATCTGAGGCGAGCATCTTCTTATAAACTTTCGGTATCATCAACTGGGAGGACCTTGAGGAGATGTTGGCACGGGCAAATCATGCTGCGATGCAGGCAGATCGAGCTAAGGAGCATGCATCTTATCTGGAGGGCATCGTGAGAGATATGATGTCGATGCTCAGTGCATGTTTTGAAGTCACGAACTTTGATGATATGTTGGCCCGCATTCCAGCTCCAACTCTGGCTCCAGCTCTGGCTTTGGCTCCAACTTCTGGTGATGATGTCGACGATGATGATGTAGATTTAGGAGACTTTTGATGTATTTTATTTTTTTTAAAAATAGTATAATAAATTTTATTTGATAATAAAATTTTAGTATTTTAGAATAATTTTTATATTTATTATATTTTCTTATGTTATATATTTATATTTATCAGATAAAATATATAAAATATATATATATATATATTTTTAATTATTCAAGATTTACGACAGCGATTTTATAATCGCTGTCATATCCATGCCAATCGCTGCCATAAGTCTCTGATGCAAACGATGCTAATCGCTGCATTAGACCTATGGCGGCAGTTATGTAATCGCTGCTATAGATAACCTATGACAGTGATTATATAACCGCTGCTATAGATCGATCTATTACAGTGGTTTATAAACTACTGCAATAGGCTATCTATGGCAGTGGTTCTAACAACCGCCGTAACAACCACTACCATAAAACTACGGTGACGGCCGTAGTAGCGGCGATTAAAAAATCGCTGTCATAGCCTATGACAGTGATTTTTTGGACTACGATAGTGGTTACAAATCGCTGCCATAGCTCTTTTTTGTAGTTGTGTATGATTGATGTATATTTTATATCTATCAGTATATATATGTATTACATATCATTGGATTGATACTTGAATTATAATTAATTAGTGCTTAATGATTGCTAAGTAAGGAAAACATGATATAATATAACTAATGGGATAAGTAGCATCTAGGTTCACTGGTCATGTAGAAACATGATATATATACTAGATCAGTCTCGGACCGAGGTACAACATTGTTTGGCATGCCATGGGCTGAAGCATGATTAAGACTAATTTAATATAGAAAATCATATTATGACTTTAATAATATAGATAGGGCATGGGCAGTGTTTGAACTATTTGGCTATGAAAGAAATATGGTGTGTGCACTGGATCAGTCTTGGGCTAGGGCGTAGCATTATGTTTGGCCTACACAGGTTGGAGTATAGTTGAAATTAATAGTCCAATGCTGAAAAAACAAATCTAAATTTACATAACTATAAGTGTGGAAAAGAAAAGCATGTGAATTAGTTCGCCATGTGTAAAATATAGGAAATCAGCTGCGAGTTGAGATGTTTGGCCTGCTATGGGTTGAAGCTTGCTTGTGACTAGTTCAGTATTGAAACCAAATCAAGATAATAAATAGAGTCTAATGAAAAGATATTTGAACTAGCTGGCATGTGTGAAATATGGCATTTATAATGTTAACCACGGGCTGAGTATAAGCAAGTCATCAAGTCTAGTACCAGAATAATAATGTTGTTTGGATCAGAATTATATTAATCAGTAAATGATAAGTAATTTTATTGAATTACTATTGAATAGAATTATTGATTTATGATATATGACATATTTATTAGAATTGTACATGATGATATTATTTAACTATCAAATTGATGATTTATGAATCTTATTATTTTTTTATCAATTATACATATATATAATGGGTGTCCTTCAAAATAGCTTTGTTGGTGTAGAATTTGGTCAATGCTGGGATGAGCTGGAGTGGAGGAGGATGAGATCGCCGTCGGTGATCTGCAAAATAAAGTTTCATCCGAAGTCGATGGTGGTGGCTTCGATGGAACCCTTCGATGATTAAGTTAGCTTTTTTAGCCAATAGAAATGGAGAGCTCAGACAAGAGTTCGATAAAATTTTGAAAAGAAGAAGATTGCTTAGAAAAAATATATCTGAAGGATTCTTTTTATAGGCAGAGCTTGTAGCGGATTGATGGTGATAGCTGTAGCTATCTGGTAGTGGATCGCTTGAGGTCTGATGGAGTCAATCATGGAAGAGGGCACCATCTATAGCATCGTCTACAGCAGATTGATGGTGACAACCATCGTCGCTTGATAGCGGATCGCTATCACCTGTAGTGGATTGATAGTAACGACCGCAGCCATCCGATACTGAGCCGCTCGGGGCCGTATGGAGGGGTGAAAAGCTTTAGCATATATCAATTCTAAAGAAGTTCAAACTTTCAAAGAGAATACGGCTAGAGAAGATCATCTGAAAGGAATGCTAGCTGAAGGAGGAGCTCGGAAGGAGTCTAGCTCTTATAGAGATTCGACTGGAGGAAAGATATAGAAGAAGTTCGGCTCCTATAGAGATTTGACTGAAGGAGAGATACGGAAGAAGTTCGGCTCCTGTGGGCGTTCGACTGAAGGAGGGATCCGGAAGAAGTTCAACTTTCATAGGCATTCGACGGAAGGAGAAGCTCGAAAAAAGTTCGGCTCCTGTAGAAGTTTGGCTCCTAAAAAAGTTCAACTGAAGGAGGAGCTCGGAAGGAGTTTGGCTTCTATAGAAGTTCGACCGAAAAAGATATCTAGAAGAAGTCTGGCTTCTAAAGAACTCCGACTGAAGAAAAAGCTCGGAAGGAGTTCGGCTCTTATAGAAGTCCGACTGAAGGAGAAGCTCAGAAGATGTTCGACTCCTGTAGAAGTTTGATTGAAGGAGAAGCTTCGGAGGAGTTCGGCTTCCATAGGCGTTCGACTGAAAGAAGAATCCGGAGGGAGTTCGGCTCTCGTAGAAGCCCTATAGAAGGAAAAATCTAGAAGGAGTTCGATAAGAATTTGACCGTTGGGAGAGTTCGACTGAGGCTCGACTGTTGAAAAGTTCGACCGTCTGAAGAAGTTTGGTTGAGGCTAGATCGTTGAGAAGTTTGATTGGTTGAAGAGATTCGGTTGGGGCTCAACCATTAAAGCTCTTTCGTGATTATCGATTGCATTGGGCTAAGCATCAGGCTGGACTTTGATGGGAGTGGGGTTTATCCCCAACAATAGTTTCTCCACTTTCGAGTTCAAAATTTGAGAAAAAGAAGTACAAAAAAGATGACCATCGAAATTCTTTTTCGGGCTTTGCACCCACTGAGATTGAAGCTCGAGAGAGATCTTATCTCCAATCGAGGTTGATGTTAAAATGAAAGCTTGGAGAAGATCTTATTTTTAAATGAGGCTGAAGTTGAAGTTGAGGCTCAGAGGAGATCTCATCTCCAGCCGAGGTTGAAGAAGATCTCATTTTCTATTGATGTAGACACCGAAGCTCGGAGGAGATTCTATCTCCAACCGAGGTTGAAGTTGAAGTCGAGGCTCGGAGGAGATCTCATCTCCAGTCGAGGTTGAAGTTAAAGTTGAGGCTCGAGAGAGATCTCATCTTCAGTCGAGGTTGAAGTTGGAGTTGAGGCTCGGAAGAGATCTCATATTTAGTCAAGGTTGAAGGAGATCTCATCTCCTGTTAATGCAGACGTTGAAGCTTGAAAGAAATTCTATCTCCAGCTAAGGTTGAAGTTGAAGTCGAGGCTTGGGGGAGATCTTGTCTCTAGCTAAGGTTGAAGTTGAAGTTGAGGCTCGGGAGAGATGTCATCTTCAGTCGAGGTTGAAGTTGAAGTTAAGACTTGGAGAAGATCTCATCTCTAATCAGGGTTGAAGTTGAAGTTGAGGCTTGGGGGAGATCTCATCTTTAATCAAGATTGAAGAAGATCCCATCTCCTCTTGATGTAGACGTTGAAGCTCGGGGGAGGTCCTATCTCCAACCGAGGTTGATGTTGAAGTTGAGGCTTGGGAGAGATCTTGTCTCCAATCGAGATTAAAATTGAAGTTAAGGCTCGGAAGAGATCTCATCTCCAATTGAGGTTAAAGTTGAAGTTGAGGCTCGGAAGAGATCTTATCTCCAATCGAAATTGAAGGAGGTCTCATCTTCTATTGATGCAGATGTTGAAGTTTGAGAGAGATCCTATCTCCAGTCGAGGTTGAAGTTAAAGTCGAGATTGAAAGAAATCTTACCTTCTGATAACGTAGACTTTGAAGCTTGGGAGAGATCTTATCTCTGACCGAGATTGAAGGAGATCTAATCTCCTATTGACGTAAACTCTGAAGCTTGAGAGAGATCTTATCTCTGACCGAGATTGAAGGAGATCTTATCTCCTATTGATATAGATTCTAAAGCTCGGAAGAGATCTTATCTTTAGCCAAGGTTGAAAAAAAGATCTTATATCTCATATTGATGTAGACTTTGAAGCTCGAGAGAGATCTTATCTCTAGCTGAGGTTGAGTTATAGTTGAAGCTTGGAGGAGATCTTATCTCTAGTCAAGGTTGACAGTTGTACTTGAAGCTCGAGAGAAGATCTTATCTCCAATCCGAGGTTGAGGAAGATCTTATCTCCTATTGACGTAGACTTTGAAGCTCGGAAAGAAATCTTATCTCTAGCTAAGATTGAAGGAGATCTTATCTCCTATTATCGTACACTCTGAAGCTCAAAAGAGATCTTATCTCTGATCGAGGTTGAATGAATCTTATCTTCTATTGACGTAGACTCTGAAGCTCGGAGGAGATCTTATCTCTGATCGAGATTGAAGAAGATCTTATCTCTTATTGATGTAGACTCTGAAGCTCGGAAGAGATCTTATCTTTAGTCAAGATTGAAGGAGATCTTATCTTCTATTGATGTAGACTCTGAAGCTCGTGAGAGATCTTATCTCTAGTCGAGGTTGAAAGAGATCTTATCTCCTATTGACGTAGACTCTGAAGTTCGAGAGAAATCTTTTCTCTAGCTGAGGTTGAAGGACTTCGACTTGCTAGGATGAGGTTCTCCTCCTGTTCCTAATACGGCTACTATTGACTACTTCTTTTCTGTCATCATATAGTTTTTACACAAAAAAATAATAATATTGAAATAAAGAAATTTTATTGAAAAAAAATTACTGACAGTATATCCTTAGATTCTCTATGTTTCAGGATCGTGGGAGAGTTGTTCCTTCGAGTTTCTTCAGATGATAAGTTTTGGATCGGATGACCTTCTCTATCTTATGCTGGCCTTCTCAATTTGGAGCAAGCTTCTCTTGACTTTAAGGCTGAGAGATGAAGGCTCGCTGAAGTACTAAGTCCCTTCCAGAGATAGCATTGATGATGTCGGAAGGTGGCCGACCTCCTTGTTATTTCTCTATCATTGGTGGTTCTAGCTATGGAAGTGCCCTTGGCTGATCTTCTCCTACTTCAGGCTGGCATCTGAGAAATTGATCCAGCCATCCCCTCCTGATGAGCTCCTTGATTTTGTCTCAGAGCTGAATGCATTCTTCAATATCGTGGTCGTGGTCATGATGGTAGAGGTAGTACTTATGTCAATCGTGCTTGTTTGGAAGAGATCATAATTTTTTTGATCTTGGTACTTGATTCTTAATTTTCATCAGAACTTGAGCTTTAGGAGCGTTAAGGGGGACGTAGTTGCGGAACCTTCTACGGAAAGGATTTCTTTGAGTCCTTCTATCAGAGTTTCCTTGATGACGAGCTTGAGAAGGAGTTCAGGCTCGCTTACTCTCGGGGGGAGTCTGTGAGCGTGGTCAAACTTCACTCGGCCCTCCATCGATGGTGGATCTATTAGACTCGTCCGTCCGTCGCTTTTCTATGATTTTTTCATCCTTCAAGTTAAAGGCTTCTTCTGCACAGGCATATCTCTCGGCCTGGGCTAGTAGATCGGCAAAGTTTTTGGGTACTTTTTTCTTAGGAAAAATAGCAAATCGTTCTTCTAAAGGCCGTCCTTGAGTGCGGCCATTGCAACAGACTAGTTCAGATCCCGAACCTCCAATACCACAGTGTTAAATTGGGTGACATAAGTCTAGATGAATTTTTCCTCCTTCTACTTGATATTTATCAGAGAATCCAAACCTCGATGCGGACGTCGGCTGCTGATGAAGGAGCCATAAATTGATGGCTCATCTGATCAAAAAAGAAGATCGTACTTGGCTTCAATATCGAGTATCGATTTCTTACTGCTTCCTTTAAAGTAGATAAAAAAGCTTGACATAATATGATGTTTGGTGCACCATGGAGTAGCATAATGGTCCGAAAGACCTTCAGATGATCAACCAAATTAGAGATTCTATCGTAGCTTTCAAATTAAGGAAGCTTGAAGTTTGGCGAAATGGACTCTTACATAATTCGAAGAGAGAAAGAAGGATTGGTGCAGACATTATCACAGTGAGCCGGGATGACATGGTGGAGTTTCTCAATCCATTGATCCATCTTCCATAGTTTGTGATTAAGGACGTCGTCTCGATCGCAGACCTTGGAGGGCTTTCGACTACAGATGAGAAAGATCTCCTCCAAAGGAGAATCATGATCCAAATTTGGATCCTCTACTCTTTATTTCTCCTTTCCAATGGCGATGGGCATGCTAGCTGAGATGCTCTTCCTTGGGATCAATTTTTGACATCCTGATGGTGGGTTTCCTAGTGGAGTCATCGTCGAAGGCTGTCGCATGGTCTACACCATTTCGGTGAGATCCTGAACCTGCTGCATTAGAAGATTAAACTGCTCCGAATCTATCATGATCACTGGTGGAAGTGGAGGTTGAAGTGTCGATGATGGAGCAGGAGTGGATGGATCCGACTCAGATCCGATAGCAGACACGGTAGATCTTTAGATAGTCGTCTTCTTTTGAGATATTTCTTAAGATTGAGAAAGAGGGTGGAGATGAACCTTGGAGAAGAAGGTCGGTAGGGTCGACTGAGTACTTCTTTAAGAATAAGGATATCTTAGAGACAAAGGCCCTTCCTCTAGTGTTAATTCTATTGATGCAGAATCTGGTCGATGTTGGAATGAGCTGGAGTGGAGGAGGATGAGGTTACCGTTGGTGACCTGCAAAATAAAATTTCATCCAAAGTCGATGGTGGTGGCTCCGATGGGATCCTTCGATGATCAAGTCAGCTCTTCTAGCCAATAGAAATGGAGTGCTCAGACAAGAGTTCGGTAGAATTTTGAAAAGAAGAAGAGAGCTTAAAGAAAACATATCTGAAGGATTTTTTTTATAGACGGAGCTTGTAGTGGATTGATGGTGATAGCTACAGCTATCTAGTAGCGAGCTGCTTGAGGTCTGATGGAGTCAGTCATGAAGGAGGGCACCGTCTGTAGCGTCGTCTGCAGCAGATTGATGGTGACAGCCATCACCGCCTGGTAGCGGGTTGCTGTCACCTACAGCGGACTGATAGTGACGGTCGCAGTCGTCCGATACTGAGTCACTCAGAGCCGCATGAAGAGGTGAAGAACTTTGGTGTATATCAATTTTAGAGGAGTTTGGACTCCCAAATAAAATACGACTAGAGGAGATCATCTAGGAGGAATGCTAGCTGAAGGAGGAGCTCGAAAGGAGTCTGGCTCTCGTAGAGCTTCGACTGGAGGAAAGATATGGAAGGAGTTTGGCTCCTATAGATATTTGATTGAAGGAGAGATATGAAAGGAGTTTGGCTTTTGTGGACATCCGACTGAAGGAGGGATCCAGAAGGAGTTCAACTCCCGTAGGCATCCGACGAAAGAAGAAGCTCGAAAGTAGTTCGGCTTCTATAGAAGTTCGACTGAAGGAGATATCTGAGAGAAGTCTGACTCTTGGAGAAGTCTGACTGAAGGAGAAGCTCTGAAGAAGTTTATCTTCCATAGAAATCCGACTAAAGAAGATGTCTGGGAGAAGTTTGGCTCTTGGAGAAATTCGATTGAAGGAGAAGCTCAGAAGGAGTTCAGCTCCTATAGAAGCCCGACTGAAGGAGAAGCTCAGAAAAAGTTTGGCTTCTGTAGAAGCTCGACTGAAAGAGAAGCTCAGAAGATGTTTGGCCCCTATAGAAGCCCGATTGACGGAGAAGTTTTGGAGGAGTTTGGCTCCCATAGGCGTCCGATTGAAGGAGGAATTCGAAGAAAGTTTAGCTCCCGTAGAAGTTCGATAGAAGGAGAAATCTGAAAGAAGTTCGACAGAAATTCGATCGTTGGAAAAGTTCGACGGGGACTCATCTACTGAAAAGTTCGACCGGCTAAAGGGGTTCGATTGAGGCTCGATCATTGAGAAGTTTGGCTGGCTAAAGAGGTTCGACTGGAGCTCGATCGTTGAAGCTCTTCCATGATTATCGATTGCATTAAGTTAAGCATCAGGCTGGACTTCGGTGGGAGCGGGGTTTATCCCCAACAAGCTTCAAACCAGGATTGGATTTTGAAAGGATCTTTAGGTTGGAAATGCCATCCTTCGGGAAAAATAAGCTGAGTGACTCCTTTCGGATCTAGGGAAGAGAACTCATCTTCAATGACAAAGATAGACTGGAAGATCTTTTTATCAAAGTATTGGGTTGCAGTTTTTTGGGAGCATGGGTTTGAGCAAGGGTTGAGTCTTGAGTTTTAATAATGGATTTTCCCTTCTTATAAAGCACCAATTGAGAGGAAAACCCTATTTTCGAAATGAATATCTTTTTCATGTTTTTGATTGTACCCTGTTGAGAGAATGCTGCATACCTATTTGATAATGTGAGGTCAGATACTTGCTTCACACTTGCTTCTGTAGCTTGTTCAATGACTTCAAGCCATATTT